>CM038677.1:654811927-655269427 GCA_021605205.1 Aegilops longissima | reverse complement strand
GATACGTCGACACGTGGCCCGGCCGAACAGAGGCCCATTCCTGTGAAAAGGCCCGCCTGTTTGACTTGGTCATAAGGTGACGGGCCGGCCCATGGAAAGCCTGTTAACGGCATGTTCGCATATAGCCCATTTACAGCCCGCTAACCCAAGGCCCATTACGCCCTACCCGAATTAGGCCTAGTAGTGTCATCTGGGCCATCCAATATGATTCCAGCCCGTTTTCACTTCTGGCCCATGTATGGCCCATGACGTCTTTTGGCCCATATGAGGCCCTATGTAACTCTTGGCCTATTAACTGCCCGTGGTGAAACTGGCCCGCAATGAACAGTGTATCACTTTAGACCCATTAACGGCCCATGGTGAAACTAGCCCGTAATGAACAGTGTATCAATTTATACCCATTAATGGCCCATTATTCAGTTGGGCCATTTCCAGCCCATGTTATGTTTCGGCCTTCTCAGAGCCCATTTATTCTTGGGCTCATTTCGATCATTCGTTTACTTACGGCCCGTTACTGTAATTTTCTGCTTGTGGGCCAAATTCAGCCCGTGGTTACAGTCGGCCCGTTTGTGGTCCGTTAATACATTGGGCCGTTTTCATAGCGTCATCAAATACAGCCTATTAACGATGGCCCGTTATGGTCGGCCCATGAATGGACGATTCCAACTCTAGCCTGTTTACGACCATAATGCGACCTGTTATTGGCCCATGTTTGGCCAATCGATCATACGGCCCGTATAAGGCCCATTGATGATAGGGCCCGTAGAAGGCCCATTGTTTCTACGGCCCGTAGAAGGCCCAATGTTTCTACGGCCCGTAGAAGGCCTACTGTTTCTATGGCCCGTAGAAGGCCCACTATTTCTATGACCCGTAGGAGGCCCAGTGTCACTACAGTAAATATTAGCCCATGGTTATTGTGGCCTAGTTTAAAAAAATAGGTTATTGCAGCCACTAGCAAACCGTGGAAAAAGAACTGCACTGATTACAAGCAAACAAATAAACAAGACAACAAGGAAATAAATAAGCAAGCAACTTATGCTAGGCTATCACGGCTATTACACATATTACATCCACTGGGCATCAAAGTTCACCACCAGTGCAAATATAGGGAACACAATGACATATAAACGCATGACAAAACAAGTCCAGAATCGAAACCACTTGAAGAGTTCAAGAAACAATATCCTGGTACCCATAATGCTGGCAAGATGCTTAGCAAGCTTATTAACTTTCTCTTGTTTAGCGCTTAAATCCTCCAGTAACTTGTTGTTGCACAAGAAAGTACGCATCTGAATTCTGCGAGGACTTCCTCAGGTCCTTGACTTCTTGCCGCAAAGACAGATGACTAATGCCTTTCAGCTTGTAGCTGAGGCCGAAGAAGCGAAGTGATTCAGCAGCGAGTTTGAAGAGCTTGTGCCGGTGATCGGCGATAACTCGAACACTACATCAACGCAGGATGTGGGGTTTTCTCACCGTCTACAAGATCATTTTATCACCTTTCTTGGAGACCAACAGGGTTGTCTCACTATCTTGAACCTTATCTGCATTACTTACTCTACCATTGCATAGTGGGGTGCTCTTCTCCAACATTCTGTTTGCATACTACAAGAGAAACAAGCAGACACATCACAGGTTTAGCTTGTAGTATACCAAACTCATTTTGGTAAACCGTTCGATAGTAAGGTGGACAGGATAACAGCATGAAACAAACATATATCTATGTACTATGGTCACTGTATTGTCCATATCATTCTAGTTTATGTTCCCTAATCAAGATAGAGACACAGTTCAACTCATATATTTTTAAGACACAACAGCATAGACAGAATATATGTGTGAGAAACTACACAACAGTGGCATCACTTGTAATGTGCATCACATGAGAACATAACTGTTTATACAACTTAAACTGAAATCAACATAGAGCAAGAAGTTAGAACAACAATCCAGTTAAAGAAATAGGTTTAAAACATACCTGTTGCGCCATTGGAGTTTCAATTGGATCCTTCAAATTCGAAAGTAGTTGGTATGAGTAAATACAGTGATGCAACAGCAAAGGAGTATGGACCATAGCTACGGAATCTGACCTGAGAACAGTTGCTCTTCTGCTTTAAACGTGGAGTTTGGGTTAACTGTGGTGGTCTTCTTGCTTTGGGCACTGCAATAGCTTTACAAACTGCTCGTGTGGGGGTACTCTATGGTGGACATGGTGCTTTGTCAACTATAAGTGGGTTACTATCCGCTGGGGTTGCGGTTAGATGGGTTGTAGCTGGTTCTCTCGCTTAACGGTGTAAGTGTGCAATCTGGAAGAGTCTCGATTATGTGTGGTGGGGCTAGTTTGTGGGCCAAGTACAACATGGTTCTATCTGCATCGACGGGTAGCACTGTCTTTTGTGAAGAACGGGTTTTTGCTCCCTTAGATACTGCCATCACCCCCTCCAATTCAAATGGCTGATAAACAAGAAAAGAAATTGAACGTACAAACATTGTATGATAGACAAATGTGGTAATTCACATATATGTTGTCTAACCAAACAGACAGCATGACACAATTTCACATATATGATGCCTAACTAAACAGGATAGCATGACACGAGTTTCAGATATATGATGGATAACTTAACAGGATATAATGGCATAATTCAACATATGATGAGTACCTAAACAGGATGACATGACAAAACTATATGATGTCTTTCTAAAATAGGTTGGGATGAAATAATTCACATACATGTTGTCTAAGTATACAGGATGGCATGATATAATTGACATAATTGGTTCATATACTAAGCAGTGGCACTTTCGCATGTATGATCTCTAAACTAAGCAGATAGAATTCAATATTGTGCATATGATGTCTAAACTAAGCAATGCAAGACACCATATGCATCATATGAGAAATATAAACATTGCAACTTAGAGCATACACCTCAGGTGGGATATAGGACTGGTCATCATCTCTGAATCCTCCTCTGAGGAGCTCCCTGTAACCATCGAGATATATGCTTCAACAGGTACCATTGCCTTCTCTGAAGACCTTGTTTTCGCTCCAGATTTTTCCATAACCGGCTCAAATGGCTGATACACATGAAGAGTAGTTCAATATACACAGATTGTCGACAAATGGAATACGTAATGAAAAAAATAGATGGCATGAGATAATTCACATATATGATGCTGGCTCCATGGCGGTGCATAATTCACATATATGATAACTGGCTGAAAAACATGGCATTGCATAATTCACATATCGATATAGAAAGCAAGCAGGAGGCATTCACACAAAGCATGTCTAATCTAAGCGGATGGCATGGCAATGCAAGACACCATATGCATGATATGAGCAATATAACCCAGCCAAGTTAGAGCATGCACCTCGGGGAATATGATGGTCATCTTTCTCTGAATCCTCCTCTGAGGAGCTATCTATAACCAACAAGAAATCTGCATCGACGGTAGCACCGACTGCTCGAAGACCTTGTTTCACTCAGATTTTCCCATGACCGACTCAAATGGCTGATGCAGGGAAGAGTAGATGAATGTATAAACATTGTTGACAAATGGAACACATTATGGAAAAAATATGGCACGATACAATTCACATATCGATGGTGGCTAAACAGGATGGCATTGCATGATTCACATATATGATGCCTGCTAAAGAAGATGGCATTGCATAATTCCATATACTCCCTCCGTTCCTAAATATTTGTCTTTTTAGAGATTTCAAATGGACTACCACATACGGATGTATATAGACATATTTTAGAGTGTAGATTCACTCATTTTGTTCCGTATGTAGTCACTTGTTGAAATCTCTAAAAAGAAAAATATTTAGGAATGGTGGGAGTATGATATAGAAACCAAACAGGTGGCATTCACACAAAGCAAATCTAAACTAAGCTGATGACATATAAGATGTATAATGTAAGCAATGCAAGGTGCCATATGCATGATATGACCAACATCAGCATGCCAGGTTAGAGCAAACACCTCAGGTGGTAAACAGGCATGGTCGGCTCCTTCTGAATCTCCATCTGAACAGTTATCTTCCTCTGGAATACAATCTGGAAATGCAGGAGAGGGGGGGCACTTCGCCCACCATGGAGCAGCGTCTGCATGACATTATATTCGCACGCAACAGTCTTCTCTTTTTCTCTACATGTTCAGTACGATTGTGTACAATATCTGACATGCATAATAAAAAATAGTTAGATTTTGTAAGGCCTAAGGGGTGCATGCAAAAATCAAGACTGATGGTAGCAAGCGAGTGGATGGATCCAAAACTAATGATAGCAGGTAGATTATAGCTTCAGTTTAAAAGATAGACAATGGATCATCTATTGTTTGTTGCCCACCCAACATGAACCACATAGAAGACCCGGATGAACCAGATAGTACACAGATACTATTTGTTGCTGGCTCGATATGAGACCCATGGGCAATTCAAAACTCAAGATTGAACGATAAAGTAGCAGGTAATAATAACCGATGTATAACGTAAGCAAACACGAAAACTGCGACCTCTCTTCGGAACTATCTAGTCCTCGGGTTCATCTTTCGATCGATGATGGTAATGCAGTTAGGCGTGGCAGCCGGCAACGGGAAGATGATCGATGCAGCGAAAGAAAGTCTCAGGGGATCTTCTGCTGCGATGAACGCTTTTGTCGATGGTGCACCTCGGTGGGGTGGATGACGACACGGCAGAGCCGGACATAACACGAGTTTTCTTTGACGCCAATCTGAAAATGAAGTAAATCTGTAAGGGCTCCTTAGAATTGGAGGATTCTATAAACGCAGGACAGGAAAAACACAGGAATAGGATAGGAATGCACGTGCAAAACAGAGCATTTGGAAACATAGGATTTCAGTCAACCTGGGTGTTTGGCTCACATGAATTGGAAGAACAGAGGAATGGAGAAACAAAGTGATGCGACGAGTGTACAACCTCTTTGGCATAGCCTTGTGGACCTCAGCATCATTGGGTTGGACGTGGAGGATGGTGATGATGCTGGTGTGACTGTCGGAGGCGGGAAGAAGATCCGAGGCCTCTGGAAACGGCGCCGAGGGTACTGCTCCGCTGTGATGGACGGTTCCGTCGTTGGAGCAGCTCCACTAAGGTGTACGGCGACGAGGCTGAAGCATGACAAGACAGACAACTTTAATCTGAAGTGGGACCCTAATATCATCTGCAATAGATGATGGAAAATACATCACCAAAAAGTGCTAGATGTAAAACGCATCAGCCGCGCCACGGCCGCTCCGGCAGATGCTGTAAGTACTGTTCACTCTGAACTTAACTGAAGAAAATGAACTTCACAGTCAAAACTGAATTTTACTGTCGAAACTGATTGAACTAGTAACAGAGCATTGCAATAGATGTTTAGGGCGTTCGAGCACTAGTAGCAGAGAAGCAGTGATCTAAATCAGCGAGACGCCGAGCAGGAACACACTAGCAGAGAGCAAGTCGTGAAGTAGCACCATGACGAGTGCTAAAGTAGCAACTCCTGTAGCTGCGGAGGTCGTGCAGCAGCAGCGGCAAGCGAGAGCAAGAGCAGAGCAGCAGCACGAACGAAAGCAGGAGAAGCGAGCAGCAGCGCGACCGACAGCAAGAACAGAGCCGCAGCGCGAGCGAGAGCCGGAGCAGCTGCAACTAGTGCCGTTGTGGAAGTTGCCGCCGAGGAAGCAACAACATGGGGGAGAGACGCCGTGGATGATGTGGCCGGCGACGGCGCCGTCGATGGAGACGCCATGTCTGCTCGGTATCGAGCACTGGCAGCCCCGTGAGATCGAATAAAAGATAAAATGCAGCGGTGAGTGCAGAACCTCCTTGGTGGTGCCGAGTTGGCCTTGGCTTCATCGAAGGAATTGGTGAGGGTGTTGCGGTTCCGGTGGGGCAGGTCAAGACGGCGCTGTGGGGATTGGGGTGGCGCGATAGACGAGGCGAACGTCGGGGCAGCTCCATGGAGGTGGAGGATGGTGCGGCTGATCCGGCGGGATGACGAGATCGACAACGGATCCTCATCTGGTGCGGTGGATGAGGGACGGCGAGCTGTTGCGGTGGACGACGTAGTCGGGGAAGAGTCTCCGGGTGGGCGGCAGTCGGGAGGCCGACGGAGGAGCGTGGAGTTTCACGGGTTTTGGCGGCCTCGGTGTCTGAATGGGGGGGGCGAAGGGGAGGGGAGCCAAGCTTAGGGACGCGCTTGTCCGAAATGTAGGGTAAGTTACCAGCGTACCCCACGGTTTTGACACCACGACGTGGCTTCATTTCGGTGAGGGTAGAAGGGGATTTCGTGTCAGGCTGCGGGAGCGATTTGGATGAGGAGGGAGTTCTCGCGCGTCAAATTTCGGGATAACAAGGCGCGCGCAGGTTGAAGAAGCGGGAGTTTCAGTCCTTGACTTCTTGCCGCAGACACGGATGACTAATGCCTTTCAGCTTGTAGGCTGAGGCCAAGAAGCGAAGTGATTCGAGCAACGAGTTTGAAGAGCTTGTGCCAGTGATGCTGGCGATAACTCGAACACTACATCAACGCAGGAATGTGGGGTTTCTCACTTGTCTACAAGATCATTTTATCACCTTTCTTGGAGACCAACAGGTTGTCTCACTATCTTGAACCTTATCTGCATTACTTACTCTACCATTGCATAGTGGGGTGCTCTTCTCCAACATTACATTTGCATACTACAAGAGAAACAAGCGAGACACATCACAGGTTTAGCTTGTAGTATACCAAACTCATTTTGGTAAACCGGTTCGATAGTAAGGTGGACGGGATAACAGCATGAAACAAACATATATCTATGTACTATGGTCCTTTGTATTGTCCATATCATTCTAGTTTATGTTCCCTAATCAAGATAGAGACACAGTTCAACTCATATATTTTTAAGACACAACAGCATAGACAGAATATATGTGTGAGAAACTACACAACATGGCATCACTTGTAATGTGCATCACATGAGAACATAACTGTTTATACAACTTAAGCTGAAATCAACATAGAGCAAGAAGTTAGAACAACAATCCGAGTTAAAGAAATAGGTTTAAAACATACATTGCCATTGGAGTTTCAATTGGATCCTTCAAATTGAAAGTAGTTGGTATGAGTAAATCTGATGATGCAACAGACAAAGGAGTATGGACCATAGCTACGGAATCGACACGAGAACAGTTGCTCTTACGCTTTAAGCGTGGAGTTTGGGTTAAGCTGTGGTGGTCTTCTTGCTTTGGGCACTGCAATAGCTTTACAAACTGCTCGTGTGGGGGTACTCTATGGTGGACATGGTGCTTTGTCAACTATAAGTGGGTTACTATCCATTGGGGTTGCGGTTAGATGGGTTGTAGCTGGTTCTCTGCTTAGCGGTGTAAGTGTGCAATCTGGAAGAGTCTCGATTATGTGTGGTGGGGCTAGTTTGTGGGCCAGTACAACATGGTTCTATCTGCATCGACGGGTATACTTGTCTTTGTGAAGAACGGGTTTTGCTCCCTTAGATACTGCCATCACCCCTCAATTCAAATGGCTGATAAACAAGAAAAGAAATTGAACGTACAGACATTGTATGATAGACAAATGTGGTAATTCACATATATGTTGTCTAGCCAAACAGGACAGCATGACACAATTTCACATATATGATGCCTAACTAAGCAGGATAGCATGACACAGTTTCAGATATATGATGGATAACACAACAGGATATAATGGCATAATTCAACATATGATGAGTACCTAAATAGGATGACATGACAAAACTATATGATGTCTTTCTAAAATAGGTTGGGATGAAATAATTCACATACATGTTGTCTAAGTATACAGGATGGCATGATATAATTGACATAATTGGTTCATATACTAAGCAGTGGCACTTTCGCATGTATGATCTCTAAACTAAGCGAGATAGAATTCAATATTGTGCATATGATGTCTAAACTAAGCAATGCAAGACACCATATGCATCATATGAAAATATAAACATTGCAACTTAGAGCATACACCTCGGGTGGGATATAGGACTGGTCATCATCTCGAATCCTCCTCTGAGGAGCTCCACATAACCATCGAGATATATGCTTCAACAGTACCATTGCCTTCTCTGAAGACCTTGTTTTCGCTCGATTTTTCCATAACCGGCTCAAATGGCTGATACACATGAAGAGTAGTTCAATATACACAGATTGTCGACAAATGGAATACGTAATGAAAAAAATAGATGGCATGAGATAATTCACATATATGATGCTGGCTCCATGGCGGTGCATAATTCACATATATGATAATGGCTGAAAAACATGGCATTGCATAATTCACATATCGATATAGAAAGCAAGCAGGAGGCATTCACACAAAGCATGTCTAATCTAAGCGGATGGCATGGCAATGCAAGACACCATATGCATGATATGAGCAATATAACCCAGCCAAGTTAGAGCATGCACCTCGGGGAATATGGTGGTCATCTTTCTGAATCCTCCTCGAGGAGCTATCTATAACCAACAAGAAATCTGCATCGACGGTATGCACTGCTTTCGAAAGACCTTGTTTCACTCCAGATTTTCCATGACCGACTCAAATGGCTGATGCAGGGAAGAGTAGATGAATGTATAAACATTGTTGACAAATGGAACACATTATGGAAAAAATATGGCACGATACAATTCACATATCGATGGTGGCTAAACAGGATGGCATTGCATGATTCACATATATGATGCACTGCTAAAGAAGATGGCATTGCATAATTCCATATACTCCCTCCGTTCCTAAATATTTGTCTTTTAGAGATTTCAAATGGACTACCACATACGGATGTATATAGACATATTTTAGAGTGTAGATTCACTCATTTTGTTCCGTATGTAGTCACTTGTTGAAATCTCTAAAAGAAAAATATTAGGAATAGTGAAGTATGATATAAAACCAAACAGGTGGCATTCACACAAAGCAAATCTAAACTAAGCTGATGACATATAAGATGTATAATGTAAGCAATGCAAGGTGCCATATGCATGATATGACCAACATGAGCATGCGAGTTAGAGCAAACACCTCGGTGGTAAGCAGGCATGGTCGGCTCCTACGAATCTCCATCGAGCAGTTATCTTCCTCTGGAATACAATCTGGAAATGCAGGAGAGGGGGGGCACTTCGCCCACCATGGAGCAGCGTCTGCATCACATTATATTCGCATAGCAGTCTTCTCTTTTTCTCTACATGTTCGATGCGATTGTGTACAATATCGACATGCATAATAAAAAATAGTTAGATTTTGTAAGGCCTAAGGGTGCATGCAAAAATCAAGACTGATGGTAGCAAGCAGTGGATGGATCCAAAACTAATGATAGCGGGTAGATTATAGCTTGGTTTAAAAGATAGACAATGGATCATCTATTGTTTGTTGCCCACCCAACATGAACCACATAGAAGACCCGGATGAACGGATAGTACACAGATACTATTTGTTGCTGGCTCGATATGAGACCCATGGGCAATTCAAAACTCAAGATTGAGCGATAAAGTAGCAGGTAATAATAACCGATGTATAACGTAAGCAAACACGAAAACTGCGACCTCTCTTAGGAACTATCTAGTCCTCGGGTTCATCTGCTCGATCGATGATGGTAATGCAGTTAGGCGTGGCTGCCGCAGCGGGAAGATGATCGATGCAGCGAAAGAAAGTCTCTGAGGGGATCTCTGCTGCGATGAGCGCTTTTGTCGATGGTGCACCTCGGTGGGGTGGATGGCGACCGGCGGGAGCGGACATAACACGAGTTTTCTTTGGCCAAATCTGAAAATGAAGTAAATCTGTAAGGGCTCCTTAGAATTGGAGGATTCTATAAGCGGGGACAGGAAAAACAGGAATAGGATAGGAATGCACGTGCAAAAGCAGGCATTTGGAAACATAGGATTCAGTCAACTTTGGGTGTTTGGCTCACATGAATTGGAAGAACAGAGGAATGGAGAAACAAAGTGATGCGACAGTGTACAACCTCTTTGGCATAGCCTTGTGGACCTCGGCATCATTGGGTTGGACGTGGAGGATGGTGATGATCTTGGTGTGTTTGTCGGGGCGGGGAAGAAGATCCGAGGCCTCTGGAAGCGGCGCCGAGTCTTGCTCATTGTGATGGGCGGTTCCGTCGTTGGAGCAGCTCCACTAAGGTGTCTGGCGACGAGGCTGAAGCATGACAAGACAGACAACTTTAATCTGAAGTGGGACCCTAATATCATCTGCAATAGATGATGGAAAATACATCACCAAAAAGTGCTAGATGTAAAACGCATCAGCCGCGCCACGGCCGCTCCGGCAGATCTTGTAAATCTGTTCACTCTGAACTTAAGCGAAGAAAATGAACTTCACAGTCAAAACTGAATTTCTTGTCGAAACTGATTGAACTAATAACAGAGCATTGCAATAGATGTTTAGGCGTTCGAGCACTAGTAGCGAAAAGCAGTGATCTAAATCAGCAGACGCTCGGCGAGGAACACACTAGCGAGAGAGCAAGTCGTGAAGTAGCACCATGACGAGTGCTAAAGTAGCAACTCCTGTAGCTGCGGAGGTCGCGTGCAGCAGCAGCATAGCGAGCAAGAGCAAGAAACAGCGGCCGAGCAAAGCGAGGAGCGGTGCAGCAGCGCGACCGGCAGCAAAACGAAACGAGCGGCGAGGCGAAGCGGAGCAGCTGCAACTAGTGCCGTTAATGGAAGTTGCGCCGAGAAGCAACAACATGGGGAGAGGCGCCGTGGATGATGTGGCGGCGGCGGCGCCGTCGATGGAGACGCCATGTCGCTCGATGTCGAGCACAGCAGCCCGTGAGATCGAATAAAAGATAAAATGCAGCGGTGAGTGCAGAACCTCCTTGGTGGTGCGAGTTGGCCTTGGCTTCATCGAAGGAATTGGTGAGGGTGTTGCGGTTCCGGTGGGGCAGGTCAAGGCGGCGCTGTGGGGATTGGGGTGGCGCGATAGGCGAAGGCGAGCGTCGGGGCAGCTCCATGGAGGTGGAGGATGGTGCGGCTGATCCGGCGGGATGGCGAGATCGACAACGGATCCTCATCTGGTGCGGTGGATGAGGGACGGCGAGCTATTGCGGTGGGCGGCGTGGTCGGGAAGAGTCTCGGGTGGGCGGCGGTCGGGAGGCCGGCGGAGGGCGTGGAGTTTCACGGGTTTTGGCGGCCTCGGTGTCTGAATGGGGGGAGGCGAAGGGGAGGGGAGCCAAGCTTAGGGGCGCTTGTCCGAAATGTAGGGTAAGTTACCAGCGTACCCCACGGTTTTGACACCACGACGCGCTGCTTCATTTCGGTGAGGGTAGAAGGGGATTTGGCGTGCAGGCTGCGGGGCGATTTGGATGAGGAGGGAGTTCTCGCGCGTCAAATTCGGGATAACAAAGCGCGGCGCAGGTTGAAGAAGCGGGAGTTTCAAAGCGGGTGAGACAAAAGATACTCGAGCTTGAAAATTTCGGGATAACAAGGTGCGGATTCCTTGTTCGGCGAGAACAAACTTACGTGTAAAAAAATCATACAAGACACAAGAGAGTCATGTCCCCTTTTACTATATTGCTATAGATGCCATTGAAAAAACTACAAGAAAAATGTAAAAAAAATCGGGACAACATGATTACCCTGCACAGTACCAAATCGATTCGCACTTCCCTCAACAACAACAAAAACCAAATCAATTCCCACCAAAGAAAGAGTAATGTCCCTTTTTATATGATTACAGATGCCATGATCTCGAATTTCAAATTTTTGAATCCATGTTATGTCGAATTCGAATATATCATTAGGTGACCTTGCAGTTTATAATTGATGTAGTCATACATTTTGATCTTCCATCATATATGAACATTTTACTCCACCATGTGAACATATATATTGTCGTCTACCATATGGACTAAATTTGAATCAATTTTCCTTATTTGAATCGATTGTTGTCAAGTTATACAATAATTTAAATATTATCTTGATAACAAAAGACATGCATATAGCAGTAATCATATTTCACTATGAACTACATGTACCATCGCTCTCCAATTCAAATATCTGTATCCATTTTATGTTGAATTCAAATCATAGTACATTATTGGTCTAGGTAGCGAGATGTTAGGGATAATCTAAACCCTGTTTTCATACATATAATTTTTGGCTGAATTGGGACAAGTTTTGGTATAAGCCTCTTGCAAAACCGGAGATTCTCTCAACAAGCCTCGTGGTTCCGAGAGGAGCGTGTCACCTTTGTGTGCTAAACGATATCGCTGCCTCCCCTGATTTTATTTATAGAGGCAACATAGAACTATATGAGTGCCCTTTAAATTTTGGAATTATTTCGGGTTCATTTGGCCTTTTTATACATTAATTGAGTTTCTGGACTTTTAATGTGCATAATCTAAATATGAATTGCATGCACATGCTCCGGTGCACCAAAGTGGGTTGAAAAATCACATGTGTGTCATTGGTTGAATTTCTAGGTCCCATGGAAGAAATGAGAATGAAATTCAAACATCTGGGCGTCATGACTTTGCCGAGAACATCGTGAAACTTAGATTTTAAATTCATGTAATGAAACTTGGCATGGTGTCATGTCATGGCACTAACATGTTGTGTTAAAAAATTGGGGCGATTTGGAAGCTCGTGGTTCTAAGAGGAGCGTGCCACCCCCCCCCTTGAGTTTCTTAACAAAGGCAACATAGAACTTCATTAGTGCCATGTTAAATTTTGGAATTATTCCGGGTTCTTTGTCGTTTTTTATACATTAATTGAGTTTCTGGTCATTTAATGTGCATAAGTCAAATTTGAACTACAAGCACATGCTCTCGTGCACCAAAGTTGGTTGAAAAATCACATTTGTGTCCTCAGGTGAATTTATAGGTCCCATGCAAGAAATGAGAATAAAATTAAAACATCTGGGCATCGTGGCTCGACCAAGAACATTGAGAAACTTGGTTTTCAAATTGTTGTAAATCCAAAACACGTCTGAAAATCATGAAACTTGGTATGGATGTCATGTCATGGTACTACCATGTTGTGGTAAAAAAATGGCCGAATAGGAACAGATTTTGGTATAAGCTTCTTGCAAACCGAAGCTTCTCTCAAGAAGGCTCACGGTTATGAGAGGGAACGTGTCACCTTTGAGTGCGAAATGATATCGTTGTCCCCTTGAGTTTATTTACAAAGGCAACATAGAACTACATGAGTGCCTGTTAAATTTTGGAATTATTCGGCCCGTTTGGCCTTATTTACACATTAATTGAGTTTTTAGTAATTTAATGTGCATAATTCAAATTTGAACTACAAGCACGTGCTCCCGTGCACCAAAGTTGGTTGAAAATCACATTTGTGTCCTCGGGGTGAATTTCTACTCCCATGCAAAAAATGAGAATAAGATTCAAACATCTGGGCATCGTGGCTCCGTCAAGAACATTGAGAAACTTGGTTTTAAAATCATGAAACTTGGCATGGTGTCATGTCATGGTAGTACCATGCCGTGGTAATTTTTTGGCTGAATAGGAACAAATTTTGGTATAAGCTTCTTGCAAATCAGACTTCTCTCAAGAAGGCTCGTGGTTACGGGAGGAGCGTGTCACCTTTGTGTGCATAATTCAAATTTGAAATACAAGCACATGTTCCGATGCACCAAAGTTGGTTGAAAAATCACATGTGTGTCCTCGGGTAAATTTCTAGGTTCCATGCAAGAAATGGGAATGAAATTCAAAATTCTGGGCGTCGTGGCTGGGTTGGAAACATTGAGAAACTTAGTTTTTAATTTCTGTAAATCAAAACACGCATGAAAATAATGAAACTTGGCTTGGTGCCATGACATGGCACCAACATGCTGTAGTAAATTTGCAGTCCGATTTGCGAAGGCACACATTAACAATCAACAAAGTCATTTTGGAACAAGTGCTGTCACGTTACAATCGGAAACACAAGTATTATTGAAACCGTGGGCGTTCTACTTACTAATACCATTTACGTGCCGCCAGCGTCCCATATTTATTAGCTAGGAGGCGCCGTGTAGGGTAGCTATTTGAGTCTGAGGCGTGCGATCAGACCCTATGGCGTGCTTATCGGGAGGAGATCCATTTGACCTCCATCTGCCGTCCACCTCTCTCCCAAGGTCTCCATTAATGGCGCCCGAGCATCTGTTTAATGGCGTGGCTATGTCTCACTCGACTGAGATTTACGAGAGAAAAAAGAAAATCTGACAGCACGGATCTTGATGTAAGATTCGACGGACCTATATAGCATCTACTGCGACTTATAGCAAGACTGATGAATATATAAGGACGATTTTTTTATCAAAGAAGGGCTTGCCCCTTTCGATTTTCATTACTAAAAACCACCACAATTCGCAAGAAGTTCAGCACAACTCCAGCCTAACACGAAGGACTAAAAGTACCAGATTGAAATCGCTACATCCCAAGAGGCCAACAAAGGCTAAACATCCGTGCTAGAACCCAACATTTCACAACCGACGACACAATCGACATCCTAAACTGATTATTACATCAAAAGAAACCAGTAAACTGAAGGAAGCCTAGCAGCAACTAGAAGAACAGCAACGCCGAGAGTGCATACAGACAAGAGTTTTCTTCATTCCAGCCTCGCAACATTGATTTTCCACAGAAAGATAAGGACGATTAATTGTCTTACATAATTAGAAATATAATTAAAAAAGCCACATGCGGCTATGCCCAAAATACACAAGGGCAAAAGAAGAAGGAAGACAAGGATCGGCTCGCTGATCTCTACTTTCTTGATGCGTTCTTTGCGGGCTGCGGGAACTAGTCTCCATGGCGGCGGTGATGAGCTCTTCGTGTCCTCAAGGCGCTGCTTGAGAACATCCACGGATTCCTCCACCAGCCTTTGGCGTTTGTTGCGAGCATGTCATTCTCATCCATAAGTTTCTTGGCGATGGCGCGGTCCTCTTCAACAAGGCACTGGTCTCCTCCTGCTGAGTACGCACTTTGGGCGATCTTCTCCTTGACGAGTCGCGCTCGGCGGAGCCTCTCATTGCCCTCCCTTAGTTGCGGATGACACGGTAGCCTGTTCAAGCGAGGCTTTCACGTCGTCCTGCAACCTCGCCAAGCGGAGATCTGATCCATCGGCTATGGACGATCGCATGCATGCGCCTATAACGATCGTCGCCTGCCGCGAGAAATTTTCCGAGCCACGCGCATGTGTGTGAGACATCTCTTGCATTCGTGGCGTGGCGGGACATCTCTGCTGCTTCCGCGACGCGGCCGGACCAGTCTGCTGCATCGACGGCGCGGCGGGACCTCCGTGCTGCTTCAGCGGCGTGGCGGGACCTTCGTGCTGCTACTTCCGCGTGGCGGGACAAGTCGGCTGCTCTCGCAGCGAGGCATGACATCTCTCGTGCTTCCGCTTCCATGCTCGCCTCTCCTTGGTAGCAATCTCTCGACCCAGAACTCACGCTGGCCATGGCAGACGCAAGGGAAGGATGCTGAATGACTTGTTTGTTTTTGTGGATGAGGAGTTGAGGAGGAATGTGCAGTCATCTTGGCATACTAGTATTTATAACCGAGTACTAATACGCTCCTAAGTGGGAAACCGTTTAGGTTGTGATCGGTGTGAACAGGTTTGGAATTCAATATACTAGCGTGGTACTAATACGCTCCTAAGTGGGAAACCGTTTAGGTTGTGATCGGTGTGAACAGGTTTGCAATTCAATATAGCATGGAGTAATTTGGAATGTGACGAGGCATAAGTTCAAAAACTTGTACTCTGAGTTTAGTAGTCGTTATACGAGGAAGAGAAGAGAAGACGCACACACTCGTCCTCTCACACGCATCTGTTTTTCTCGAAAAGGAGGATGATGACCCCGGCGTCTACATCAGGAGTCACACACGCATCTGTAGCTCTGATTGTAGTGTTCTCAACCATCCGATTGGCTCTATCATGGATGTACCTATATACTAAAACATGTCTAGATACATCTATATTTTGACAAATGGAAGGCATGTATTGTGGAGCGGAGGAGTGCTTGTCATCAAAATGGATAAAAGGGCGTGTCTAGAACTAAAATACGTCTACATACATCTCCTTTTATCCATTTTGATGACAAGTAGTACTCTTACCCAAAGGAACTTTATATCCAACAGACACAAAATATCCGTTCATTTGTTGGAAATTCTTGATCGATGTCGAAGTAATTGCTGCAGCATACCAAAACCCACCATTTCTTAAGCTAAAGTAGACCAAGGTAATCCCTATATTAGCATATTACTAAGATAAACAGAAGGCACAGTCGAAACATTTAGGGGCGTGAGCTTGTCAATCTGAATGTGGAGGGACACAAGCTTAGCCCGGCCAGCAGCTTAGGCGGAGCTGTCAAGAAGGTCAGCTCACCTGCGTCGGCGTCACGGGATCCTTGCTGCTTGTCACCTCCATTTCCACCTTGACAGCGTCGGTCGTGCCTTTGGGCTCCCGGCGGGCCGTTCGCCCACAGCTTGGCCAAGTAGTGCAGCGGTGGGGCGCCCTTCTCGATCTGAGCGACCTACACGGCGATAAGCGCGCCGATGTCGAGCACGCCACCGACCAAGAATAACGCGGCGGTCCTCCTCCACGAACAGCAAGAGTCGTGGCTCCGGCGATGGCACTTGCAGCTGGAGCACCTTGCCGTCTTGGATCCCGTGCGGGCATGGGATCTTGCGGTGCTGATGTGGTGGTAGAGCACCGGCGGCGGGCCTTCGTGGCCGTGAAGCGGGCACATGGCATTTGCGGTAGGCGGAACACACACTACGGTGATCGGCGAGCTTGTGGTAAGTGGCGTAGAGCCCACAGCCCTCGTGCGGGCACTCCACCCTCACCGGCGAAAGGGCGGAGTCCACCGCTATGTTCCGCGCGTCGAAGCCACCGCCCGCGCTCACACTTACGGCACTGCCGCTGGTTCCCGGGGCACTCGGCCAGCGGCGATCCGCGCAGGACAGTGCCCTCCCTTGCACTCAAAATCAATCAACAACACATCAATCAAAAACCTGCACCTTGCTCAATCAGCGAGCAGACGGTGTATTGAACCTCATACCTTGGAGGCGTCAAGGGCGGAGGCACAAGGCGATGGAGCACGGTGAGGTCCATCGAGACCTTAGAAAGCTCCATCGCGGGTCATGTTCTGTTGATGCGCATGATCTCGCCCTCCTCGTGCACAACCATCCTTCAAGGTGCATTAAATCAACACATGCAAGTACTATCAAAAGAAGAGTCACGGAATGCATGCATGCGTTGTAATTAATGCATCGATAGCAAATTATTGAAATATATCGAGTGCAGTGCTTTGATGTGTCGCTCAACTCATACATCAATGAGAAGTTTGATTATCCTCTCCCTCGCGGACTTAACTGCACCTGCCTTTGGCTGTATGACAGGTTGGCCACACACACTGTGGGCCCACCTGTCATACTGCGCAAAGGCAGGGGCGTCCCTCCCTACGCCATGGCGTGGTGGATAGCAAGACTAGGAGAAGCTTTCGCTACACGCTCTCCCTCCCGCACGCGGTGGACATGCAGCAGTTCAATCGGTGCCAGATGGCCAGAAGCATACTGTAGTACTCCTCTAGTGCAGTAGTACACCATCATTGTTCGACTTCCCGAAGAGGCGAAGAGCCAAGCGCAGCCCGGACGCTCGTGTGGCAGTTTCATGTGTAGAGTAGTCTAGATAGCGTGTATCGTGCATGTAAGCTTAAAATCGTTGGGGTCGGCTCCATGCTATGTGGCCGTCTCGAAGTTTTTTTTAAATTAAAATAGTCTTCTGGCCCTACCTGTCACCCTAGTGATTGTAGTTTGCACGCTCATCTGGTCAAGACAGGAATATATATTTTAATTTGTTTTTTTTCGAAAAGGGGGGACTCCCCGGCCTCTACAACAGAACGATGCATATGACCACATATATTTTAATTTGTGGTGGGTAAATGTTAGAGGTTGCATCAAATATATTGTACACTGCGGGTCTTTCAGCCAAGTTTAGAGGCAAGCATGTGGGGCCAGTGCTATGATGTGTCGCGTCAACTCGTAGAACGAGGAGAAGCTTGATTTTACTACACGCCTTCTCCCTCGCCCATGCACGCGGTTGCTCACAAACGAGGACAGGCTTTTTCTTAGTAGTAGTACTTCCACAAAAAGCTATCCGTCCCGCTCGCGGTGGACGGACATGCAGCAGTGGATTCGATGCTGTAGAAACAGTAGTAGTAACATCATTGTTCTTCTTCTCGAAGAGACGAAGAGCCAAGCGCAAACCGAACGTTGCAGTTGCGAACATTGGAGCACGCATATATCCGAGCTCTTGCATGAGACAAAATTGCTATGTGAGCCCACTATTGTACTAATACGTACAACTACTTGCTAGTATAGCCCATAAACCAGAAAGGATTATTTGCCCTTCTAGAGATTTCAACAAGTGACTAGACTACACGAGGCGGAGTACATATGGAGCAAAATGATTGAATCTGCACCGTAAATAAATCGTACTAGTTCTATCGTTTTCCTCTCCGAGGTGCACAATATTGAGTATCTTGACTAGTCTCTTTTGACACGCATTTACTTTGTTTTTTGACACAGTCTGAGGCATAGCGCTCATATACACGCGCATACACTCACCCTATGAGCGCACACGCACAACACTATCATCTTGAAATTCTGAATTCACCATAGGCACCTCGTCGTCGGCGGGTCCATAGGTGCTTGAATGCCAAGGAGGAAGAGGGTAGCGGTTCCCGAGGCGTTGAGCAGTCAATGATGCATCCTCAATTACATGCGAGAGGAATTAATTGGAGAAGCGGTAGAGCCAGGCCGCGATGTGAATGCAACAGAGTTTGGACTCTCATATAATAAAGGCGCCCACCACTCCAATCCATCTACTCCCAAGTCTCTGCGCAACACTGCTCACTCCAATCCAAGACCAAGTGACGAAGCCACAAGCACCTATGGAGGCGATGGGCCTGGCGGCGATCGGCTGTGCCAAATCATCAAAGCGCGGCCTGCGGCCAAGCACCTCATAGCGTTCAAGGCGGTCTTGGCGACCATAGGCATCATAGCCCTCGCCGGCGCCGGCTTCGCCTCTCGCATGGGCGACATGATGGTCAACTCCATCCGCAAGTTCACCACCGTCAAGAAGCGCCAGACGACCTTGCCGTCTTGCTCCAGCCAGCGCCCAGGCTCCTCATTGCTTGCCACCCTCATCGGCCTACATGGTGGCGAACTCTTTCAAGCCCTGGTGGCCTGCAGGTGCCGGAGGTCGCGACGAAGAATGTGCACCTCGAGGCGCGCTTGCCGCATAGCGCCTCGCCATGCAAGAAACCGTCGACCTGCACATCCCGTCTGAGAAATCGTCTACATAGGCCACTACAAAACAGCGAGGACAGAAGAGCGTTGGCCTTCTTCCAGTGGCTGGAATCTTTGGGCGCCATTGTTGAAAGCACGTCGACCAGCCACGAAAGCCGCTGCTACTTAGGCGCCGTTCGGTGGGCGGGCCCCTGAGTCGAGGAGGTGGGCGTCGTCGATGGAAGCATCTCTTCTTCTTGCCTCCTCTAACTAGCCTTGCATCGCCTCATGGCCTTAATGTTTTATTAGTATAGTACTCCTCCGTTCCCAAATATAAGTCTTTCTAAAGATTCCAGCAAGTGACTACTACATTGAACAAAATGAGTGAATCTACACTATAAACTATGTCTTCATACATCGTATCTTGTATTCCATTTGAAGTAGTATCTAAAAGGCTTATATTTATGAGCGGAGGGAGTATATGGCATTTTATTCAGTCGTAACATTTTCACTGTGAGGTGGGGCTGCAGTTGAGCAAACCCACCCCACCCACGAGGCGTCGGCGAGTTTAGAGTTAGAAGAGAGAAAGCGAGGAGGAAGGCTAGCTGTAGCAGACTGTTGTTGTCGAGATGGGACTCGTGTTTATGGAATAGAATCTTGAGCACTCGTGCCTTTTTTTAGGAAAAATTAGTCGTATGTCTAGTACCACTAGTTGGGTGCGTCGACCTATAGCTGTCATCACTTTAGGTCTACTTTTGAACCGCTGCTCGCTTCACAGTACATATTTTTCACACATTTATCCTCCTATATGTACTCTAGGCTATTTCCACGTGCTCCCATTCACCGACATGTGGGACATAGAGCATCTGGGTCATAGTGCATGCGACTCGGAGCATATGCGGGGTACTTTACATTTCAGACCTCACGAATTACATACAAACCCCAGAGAAGAATAAATAAATCAATGAATTACTACATGAAACGGATTATTTTCATGGAAACGAACACGTTCATTAAATTTTGGACATAACACGTTTATAAAAATGACGGACCTAAACCAGTCTAAGGGCCTCTTTGATTTTTCCGAAAAAAGGGCCTCTTTGATTCGCAGGATACTGAAAACACGGGAATGGTTAGAGCTTAGATTCTAACCCTGAACTAACTCTAAACCAAAGAGGTGTATGGATGGCAGGGTTAGATTGACAATAAATGCTCTATCTCAATCATTTGACTACTTTGGACCCTATTTTTAGTCAGACTAAAATAAGTCCCTTGGATCCAAGCACCCTCTTGGTGTGGCCGGCTCTTCTGTGGCCTCCTCCCGCTCACAATTGACATAAACGAACCATCTATACAATCAAGCATGCAAAACATGATAATTTTTTACTTTGTCCATACAAATGAGATATCCCACTTAAACATACAAGTCGTCAATCAAACTTCACAAAATAAAAAAACACTTCATGAAACAAAGAATGAGCTAACTCATCACGGAAGTTGTTCACGATAGGGAGGGAGCCCGGAGCCCCTCACGCACCGAGGGAGGAGCTCGCCATCATTGCTCTGGAGGAAGGCTCTGTAGAGCCCAAGCCAGGAACCCCTCAAACTGGCCCTTGCGAGTTGAGGTCGACACTGGCATGGGTAGCAGGGCCGCTTGCCGCCGACTAGGAACTTAATCTTTGGGCCTCTATAAATAATGCAAGCCTGTAACTAAAATACCTAGAAAGGTGAACTGAATCTTTGGGCCTCTAGAGATAATGCAAGCCTGAAACTGAAATACCTAGAAAGGTGAACTGAATCTTTGGGCCTCTAGAAATAATGCAAGCACTGAAACTTAAATACCTAGAAAGGTGAACTGAATCTTTGGGCCTCTAGAAATAATGCAAGCACTGAAACTTAAATACCTAGAAAGGTGAACTGAATCTTTGGGCCTCTAGAAATAATGCAAGCACAAAAACTGAAATACCTAGAAAGGTGAACTGAATATTTGGGCCTCTAGAAATAATGCAAGCCTGAAACTCAAATACCTAGAAAGGTGAACTGAATCTTTGGGCCTCTAGAACAATGCAAGCATGAAATTGAAATACCAAGAAAGATGAACTGAATCTTTGGGCCTCTACAAATAATGCAAGCCTGAAATTGGAATACCTAGAAAGGTGACCTGAATCTTTGGGCCTCTAGAAAGATTTATTACCTCCTCAAGCAGCATCAAACAATTCCATGCGTGCACCACAAATCTATAGCAAGTTTGATCATGATCTACTTTTCCAAATCAGAATTAGCGCTAGAGCAAGCAAGATCAATGATATGGCCGTGAGACAGAGAAGGAACGAACAAACTTACCCCTCTCGCGACCTCCCTGGTAGATGCACCGCTGCCAGCATGACAGAGGGGAGAAAAGCGACCGTGAAGGGGGCAGGCGACCTTCGAAGGTCGGAGGGAGAGGGCGGCCGGAGTAGGGCAGCGGAGGCCGGAAGGAGAGAGTGGCCGGAGGAGAGAGAGGGCGAGCGGCGCTTGGGTGGGCGGCCCTATGGGGAACAGAGAGGAGTCGTGCGAGAGGGGGGAGCGATCTGGTGTGGGCAGGTGAGATTTTTTTAGGGGAGCGATCTGGTGCGGGCGGGTGAGATTTTTTAGTTCTCTTTTAGTGGGCCCAGGATAACTAACCCAATTAGAACCTCTCCACTGGGCTAGTTTTTTTAGCTGGGTTAGAGCAAACTAGCTCAAACTAACCCCTCTTGTTTCGATAATTTGAGGCTATTTCAACCCAAACTAGCTCTAACTCAGGGATCCAAACAAAGAGGAGTGTTCTTGTACATGCTACGATGTGGACCGTAGCACATTGTTTTTATGGCCATATCACCACATTATTGTTTTCTCTTTTTGGTTCCTTTGGGCTACCGTGGTTACTTGCAGGCTGGTTCCTTTGGGCTGCCGTGGTTCGCACTCCTCCGACCTGAGTAGTACTCCCTCCGTTCCTAAATATAAGTCTTCGTAGATGTCGATTGTACTAAAGTAGGGGTATCTTAGTACCCCGAACTGTGCCGCAGGCGTCCTTGGCGTCCCGTGGCAAGCCTTGCGGGCATCTGCCAAGACCCTCCATGACCCTTCATTAAACAAGACACCGGCAAGAGGAGCTTGCCGGTAAGCCATCAGAACAAAGTAATCAAGACCCGGCAAGAGGAGCTTGCCGGAAGGCCACTCGGTAGCGAAGGAAACAAGGCCCGGCAAGAGGAGCTTGCCGGGAAGGCTGGTGGCGATAAGCTCCGGCGACAAGAACCTTGCAGCGACAAGGTACTCACCAGTGACAAGTGACCTCTCTTCATCTCGCTCCAGCTCACCCCACCAGCGTGTCACCAGGGGCTCTCCCAAGCAGCGTGTCGGCGGGCTGTGCAGCCAGCGGAGGGCAGCGATAAGCGGCGCTGACAGGCTACCATCGTGGCAAGCGGAGGCGCCTTGCGGTCCTGTTACCTTTGTTGGCGGCCAGGCAGGCATTGATGACTCTTGTCCCTTGCCGTCGAGTTAGGTATAGATTACTGTACCTTTGCATGCAGGCGGTGTACCAACCTATGTTTTACCATTTTACCCTTGTCTACTTGCCACATGTGTAGACCCCTTGTGCCTATAAAGGAGGCCCAAGTGCAACGTGAAAGGGTTCGGTCCAGCTCGAGCTTAGTTCATCATACTCATCTGAAACCACACTCAAGCTAGGTCTTGTAGCTCCCATTGCTCCCTAGCAAGAACACAAGATAATCCACAAAGCAGCGGTGAGGGTATTATCTCTCGGAGAGCTCGAAGCTGGGTAAATCTGCTCTGTGCATCGCCTCGATCCGCTCTTTGTGCAATCTCCGCCCCCTCCAGACCACAAGGGACCCAGGTCCCATAGGTGCTCGTGGGACACGGTCAGCTCTCCCCGACATCTTTGGCGCGCTAGGTAGGGGGCGTCGAGGCTGTGTGAACCCGATCTGGCGGTCACAGAGCAACTTCATCAACATCTTCGTCAACATGGCGCGAAGAAGAAGTCTTGGCAGCAGCAGAGCCGTCGCGTCGAACCCACCACCACCGGAGCTGTCGGTGGTGGGGAAACGCTAAGCGGAGGAACGGCGTCGTCGAGAGAGCCCACAATGCCGCCAGATCAAGGACAAGGCAGCACGGCGTCGGCGTCGAGTCCGCACCGCGTCCTTCGCAGGAGGCGCGGGACCGACAGCGTCATGATGCTCGCGGCACCATCGCTCGTTGGATCAAGGCCAAGCTGGAGGATCCCGAGGCCCTCGAGACCGCATGCACCCCAGCATGCTGGTACAAGCGAATCTGATCGCTTGGGCGGGATCTGCTCCTCTAACTTGGTTAGGAGTCCGAGCACATCCGTTCTTCGCTCCGTAACACACCAGCGGAAGCCTTGGCTGAAGCTCGATTACTTCTAGATTACCCTCCAGCGGCCGATAAGGTCGACGAATGGAGGGCCACAATTCAGAGTCTCATCGGCCGCCAGCAGCGCGTCCCGCAACAACCGAGTGCCTCGCAGCGCGGCCGCAAGGCGACAAAGCGCGAGCTGGTGGCGGCGAGACCTGCGAAGTGCAGCCACGTGCACTCCCCTTCCGAAGACCAAGATCGCCGACTCGCCGGATCCACCTCGGCAGCGACTCCACAGCGTCGTCCGGATCCATGAGCTTCGCCGCGACCAGCGCCAAGTTCTTGAAACGGCAAGAAGAAGATGCTCGAACCCGTGCTCGAGCACCGAAGAAAAGCGCGCCGTCAATCGGACCAGCGGGGCCCTTGTCGATATGCATGCGCCCGAAGAACGAGGCGACTTGCCGTCTGTGATAGGTTGTCCTGCGTTCACTCGAGAGCTGCGGCAAGTCCGGTGGCCCGACAAGAAAAACTTCAAACCAGATGTGCCAGAAAAGTATGATGGCAGGACACACCCATCGGAGTTCCTCGGCATCTACACCATCGCGGTGCAAGCTGCGGGGGGACGAGACGACAAGATCCTCGCCAACTACTTTCCCCTGGTGCTCAAGCCAAACGTCAAATCTTGGCTCATGCACTTGCCGGATGGCTCTATTTCTTCTTGGGCAGATTTGTGCCACCAGTTTGTTGGCGCCTTCATAGGCGGCCACAAGCCTCATGGCCAGGAGAGTGATCGCCACCTGCTTGCCGGAAGGAGGAGAGTCCTGCGCAAGTTCATCCGAGATTCGATCGAGTGCACTACAACATCCCGGCGTCCACCCTGCGCGGTGATCGGTGCATTCCATCGAATGTCTGAAACCGCGGGATGAGGAGGAGATGGCGATGTGCAAAGTGAAAGACGTCGTGAGCTCTACATACAGGCCGACAAGTGTGCCTGTATTGAAGAAGGAAGAAGACTCGAGGAGAGAATGTGGGAGCAGAGTCGGCGGTGAGGAGATCGCCCGGAAAGAAAGAGCCGTGGCGAAACAACATGAGGAAGAAAAACCAAGAAGTACTAGTTGTCGAGCAGTCCGGCAAGGATGGTGCCGCCAACAAAGCCAAGGCTGGTGGCTTGGCAAGGAGGTTGCCGTTGGCGCCGACCGCCAAGCTGTGGCGGCTGCCGACAAACCTAACAGCTCAACAAGCGATCTTGTAAAATCCACCGCACCAAGGGCCACGATCTCGAGCTGCAAGAAAGTCGAGCAGCTTGTTGAGCTCTGAAGAGCTGAGTATGAGCGGCGAGACAAGGAGAAGGCCCAAGAAGGTGCAGTGCAACAAGTAAGAAGAGACCCGGTTGGGGGAGGCGCTGCAGCAAAGCCAAGCAGCGGCAAGGAACAGAACCTCCCGTGGCGCGACAAGGAAGAAGATGAAGATGAGGAGGGCGAAGACATGGAAGGCGATGAAGCGGGGCGAGCAAGAGTTTCAAAAGGCTCGAGAGGTCCTTTGCGTTGATGGTGGTGCTTCTCTGCATACCTCGCACCGCCAACTCAAACAATGGATGCGTGAGGTTAATGCAGCGAGAACCCTCCATAGAGTCGCGCAAACCTCTGAAGTGGTCCACCGCCCATCATTTTTGACATTGAGGACCACCACGATCGCATCACAGCGGTCGGTGCTTGCCGATGTTGGTCTCACCAACCATCCGCAACCTCAAGGTCACAAAGATGTTGGTTGTGGCGGGGCGGCCTGAATTTAATCTCCTCTGCGGTGCTCCAAAAGCTTCAAATCCACGACAATGAGCTCGAAGAAGCTGGTACTTTCAAGGAATCAACCCAGGAAGGAGCAAGCCCAAAGGGAAGATCACGTTGCGGTAACATTGACAGTGAGCTCAACTTCAGGCGAGAGGTCACATTTGGCGTTGCCGACTTCCCATTGCCCTACAATGGCATACTTGGCCCAACACTCGCCAAGTTCATGGTCGCCTCTCATCATGCCTACAACTTACTCAAGATGCCCGGCCCGATAAGCGTCATTTCTGTCCATGGCGACAAGAAGGGCGCGCTTATCTCTTGCGACAAGATTCTCGGGATGCAGCTGCCGCAACAGTTAGCAAACCACTTGCATTGAAGCTCCGGGGAAGAAGAAGACCACCAAGACCGGCAAGAGCTCGATGCCCACTCGGCAAGCGCACCTCCTCGGTGCTGCGCTACCGTCGAGGACGCACCATCGAGCTCCACCGGCAAGTGCAAGAAAGGCGATGGCAGCTCCGCCAAAGACCAAGAAGGTGCCGCCAAGGAGGGCGGCACTGGTGGTACCTTCACCATCGATGCCACGCTTGATCCTAAATAGGAAGGCGAGCTCGTTGCTTTCTGCGGGCGAATGTCGATGTGTTTGCATGGCAACCCTCGACATCCCGGTGTTCCCGGAAAGTAATTGAGCACCACCTAGCTGTCTGTCCTCCGCAGCGGCCCGTCAAGCAAAAAGTTAGGAAGCAGCGGTGGGCGCCAAGAGTTCATAGCGAAGAAATCAAGAAGTTAGAAGCAGCGGGGCTTGTCGAGGAGTCCTCCATCCCGTGGTTGGCCAATCCGGTGGTTATGCATAAGGCTAATGGGAAATGGAGACTTTGTATTGACTTCACTGATGTTAACAAAGCTTGTCCCAAAGACCCATTTCCCTTGCCACGTATCGACCAGATTGTTGACTCCACGGCTGGATGTGATCTGCTTTCATTTCTTGATGCATATTCAGGATATCATCAGATCTTCATGGCTGAAGAGGATGAAGAGAAAACCGCATTCATTACACCATGTGGCACGTACTGCTTCATACGGATGCCTTTCGGTTTAAAGAATGCTGGTTCAACCTTTGCAAGAGTAGTCCACGATGCCTTTGAGCCACAAATACACAGAAATGTAGAAGCTTACATGGATGACATAGTGGTCAAGAGCAAGGACAAAGCAACTCTGGTTCAGGATTTGGATGAAACATTTGCAAATCTGCGCAAGATCAACCTCAAGCTCAACCCCGAGAAGTGCGTGTTTGGAGTCCCTTCCGGCAAGCTTCTCGGGTTCTTTATCTCTCGGGAATTGAAGCCAATCCCGACAAGATCAAGGCCATTGAGCAGATCGAAGCACCAAAGCGCGTCAAGGATGTCAGAAGACTTGCCGGTTGCGTGGCTGCTCTCAGCAGGTTCATCTCTAAGTCTGCTGAACGCGCCCTGCCGTTTTTCAAGATTTTGAAAAAGGCAGGTCCAATGAAATGGACTCCCGAAGCGGAGGCTGCGCTGCGAGACTTGAAGAGATACATCCTCCGCTCCAATACTTGTCGCACCTAGGCCACAAGAGAAGTTGCTGCTGTATATAGAGGCAACCAATCAAGTGGTTAGTGCTGCGTTAGTGGCGGAGAGGGAAGCGGATGATGAGCCGACAACGAGGCAGGCGCATCCAGCGACAAGCAAGGGGCTTCGTCGTCAAGCTCTGGTCCCGACAAGGACGGATCGGCGCGAGGTTGCGACAAGATCTGAAGAAGATGGTGCAGCGCCCGGTCTATTTTGTCGGTTCCCTTCTGCGAGGGCTAGGTCAAGGTACTACGGTGTGCGAAGTTGCTTTTCGGCCTCCTCATGGCCTCAAGAAAGCTCGCCATTACTTCCAAGCACATGAGATAACAGTTGTCACTTTCGCTTTCCGTTGAAAAGGATATTGCAAAATCCGAAGCAGCAGGCGGGATTGTCGGTGGGCCTTTGGAACTGTCGAGCTTTGGCCTCAAGTTTGAAAGCACTTCAACTATCGAGCGAGCATTGGCGAATTCATAGCTGAGTGGGCGTAGCATAAGATGAAGAAATTCGAGAGAGCATCCCATCAAAGAGGCAAATAAAGATTGGCTGATGTACCTTGATGGTGCTTTCTCGCTGCAAAGCGCGGGTGCGGCGTCTTGCTTATCGCACCCACCGGAGAGCATCTCAAGTACATAGTCCAGATGCACTTTCCCAAGGAACAAGCAACAAACAATCTGCAGTATGAAGGTTTGCTTGCTGGTCTCGAGATTCGGTAGACCTTGGGATCAAGAAGCTCATTGTCGGGGGGCTCACAACTTGTCGTCAAACAAGTAAATAAAAGATTATCAAAGTCCGTTGATGGAAGCCTCGTCGATGAAGTGAGAAAGCTAGAAGAGCACTTTGAAGGCACGTAGATGGAACACGTTCAAGGGCTCGAAATAATATAGCTGATGGCCTCTCCAAATGTGTCGCACTTAAGTTACACATGGAACCAGGAATTTTTGTGCTCAAGCTGACTCAATAAACCGTAACACCATCAACGAGACGAGCAAGAAGAAAACTGGTTTCCGGTGACTACTTTTCGGCAGAGCTCCACGAAGCCGCCGCCAAGAAGGTCCCTAAAATCAGCGCAAATATCAGCGAGGAGCGATCTGCTCCGACAAACCATCTGATTTGTAGCGTTGAAGCAAGCGCTCCCGACAAGTTTTGCTCGGCAAGCTTGCGGGGATCATCAACTCCGGCGGACCCACGAGTTCTTGCCGCGAAGCTGATGTTCCGCGATGATAGAAGAGCCTTTAGTCCTTGTTGTCGAGCCTCAAGCTCCGGCATGGGCACAACAAATCGTACATTTCCTTGAGACGGAGAACTTCCCAAGAGCAAGAAGAAGCGGAAAAAGTAGCCCGGCGGTCAAGTATGTACCAGTTTGTTGACAACATCACTGTCTGAGAAGAAGGCTCAGCGGTGTGAAATTGAAGTGTATTTGCGGGAAGATGGGCGAAGCTGTTGGCGAGAGATACATGGAGGCATATGTGGTCACCACATCGGCGCAAAACACTTGTCGGCAAGGCTTTCCGGCAAGGTTTCTTACGGCGAAGCCCTCGAGGATGCTGCTGCACAAGTAACCAAGTGTGAAGCGTGCGGTTCCATTCCAAGCAGATACACCAACCAGCTCAAGCTCTCCAGGGCGATCCCTTTATCCTGGCCCTTTTGATGCAGGGGCTCGACATCCTCGGCCCCTTCCCCGAGCTATCGGGGCTTTGAATCTTATGCGTCGCAATCGACAAGTTCACAAAGTGGCGGAAGTGGAACGATGAGGAAGGTGACAACCTGATCGGCCGTCAAGTTCTTGGTCAATTGTTTGCCGTTTTGGGATTCCTAACGGATCATCACCGACAACGGCACACAGTTCCGACCGCACCTTCATGCGATCGCCCAAGATCTTGGCGCCAAGATCTGCTTTGCTTCATTGCTCATCCGAGAAGCAGCGGTCAAGCGAGAGAGCAAGCGCTGAAGTGCTGCAAGGACTCAAGACCAAAACTTTCGGCGGGCTGCGCAAGTGCGGAAGGAACTGGATCGAGGAGCTGCACGTGGTTCTTTGGTCGATCGAGCGGCGCCGTCGAGCCACCGCGGACACCTTTGCTCTAGTCTACGGGCGAGGCAGTTCTCCCCACGGAACTTCGTGTGCGGGTCACCTCGAGTGCTCGCTTATGATGAGCTTGAGCAAGAGCAGCTGCGACAAGATGACGCTGCTCCTCGAGGAAGATCGTCTTGAGGATCTTTGCGCGAGCTGCTCGTTACCCGACAAGCTTTGCGTCGCTACCATAACCGCAAAGTTAATGCGGAAGCTTGAGGAAGGCGACCTTGTTCTTGGCGCGTTCAATCCGCCAAGAATTCCAACAAGTTGGCCTTGAAGTGGGAAGGCCCTTATCGGGTAAAACGAGTCACTAGGCCCGGCGCTGTCCGCCTTGAGACCGAAGATGGCCTTCCGGTGAGCAATTCCTGGAATATAGAGCATCTTCGCAAGTTTTACCCATGAGGCGCGGTTGCCGGAACCCGTTCCGGCAACCACCCTCTATACAAGTCTTGCCGCTGTTGCATGTGATCCTTTGTACAAAGCGGTATGAGACCCATGCATCGATAAAGCCTATGTGTTGCGCACATTTTGTCAATACATGCCCTCATAATCATATATGCATGTGTTTACTAACATTTTGTGCAGCATCCGCACCCGGTAAGTGATGACGAGCCATTAGGCTCCATAACGTTATTTTCTCTTCTTTCTTCTCAAACAAGAAGAAGGTTCATCCACCCACAAGTTCACCGGGGGGGAAGGAGAAGATAACGGTGTGGGCCGCCAAGCGTCGCTCGAGGAACTGTCACCTTGCCGGAAAATGGACAACAGAAAAGCTAAGTTGCTAAGTTTAAACGACCAGTTTTAAAATTTTAAGTTATCTTCCTCGAACGATAGTACTTTGTATGGAAAACCTGTGCGCGGAGGAACCGACTCGCGACTAGCTTGCGCCCTTACTTTGTTTCGAGTCCGCTCAACAACTTAAGTGTGCTGCAACTAGACGCGACAAGGTTGCTGTCGAGCGGCATCGCCATCGCCCGAGGCTCTTTGAAGTTCCGCACTCGGCGCTCGCGGCAAAGGTGTTCGCACCGACAAGTTCCCCTAGAAGCGTAGGGCAGTAACATACAAAGCCAAGAGTCGAGTAAAGGAAGTAACGTAGCAAATATTGCCCAGAATAAAGTTATATTACAAAAATAACTTATTACGACACTGGCTAAATTGTTCTCAGAACTGAAATAACAGCGAAGAGGAGAAGAAGGGCGCGCCGGCACCCAAGCCCCGGCAAGCCAGAGTTGCCGGGGGCTACGGCAAGCCAGAGTTGCGGGGGCTGCGATGTCGAGATAAGCCTTCGTCCCTTTTCAAGCATCTCTTTTTCATTAAAAACATTCTACTCGGATCTGGTCCGTGGAGAATGAAAAACATGAAAGAGAGGATTACAAGTTTTAAATGCGGATAAGGCCGAAGGCTTACAAATTAAAAAGATAAGATGCCCGTAATCCTTTTCTGTCCCTCTCTTGGAGGTAGGTCAAGGAGGCGAGAAGGGCAAAAGGGCGCCTAGGCGAGCTACAGTGCGAAGGCACCAAGGGAACATCCGGGGGCTCTCCAGAGGCTTGCGGAGATAAGCGGCTCGAGGCGGGGCTCGAGGCAGGCGGCAGGGCGTCGGCCTGCTGTCGAGGCACTCGCCCTCATACTCCGTCTTGGCGGCCTTGTCGCCATCCTCTTCCCCTTCCGCAGCCTCCCTCGCCCGATCGCCCAAGGAGGCGACCGGGGAGTTCAAGGAGCGGCAGCGGATGATGGGAGTCGCCGGTGGCCTTGCAGCGCGCCGACAACTAATCGGGCCCGCTACCCTCGTCGTCGCTGTCGCTCTCCTCCTCATCACTCTCGCTCGAGGGAATCTTATTGTCGGAGGAGCTATCCACGCAGCACTTCGCCCGTACCGAGATCCCGAAGACCTTGCGGAGAGGAGATCACCCTCCATTAACTTAAAATGGAGGGTAAACCCGCCCTTAGGCTGTGGATGCAGTGAGCGTCTTCCACCCACGATCAAGATACATCACATTAGGGGCTGGGAATACAACATGGACTCGCATGCGCTGATTCCACAGCCCCTCATGTGCAGTCTCGATGTCTCGGCGGATCCGGCTCCATTGCGCTTCATGACGGGCTGGAAGCCGGAGGCGATAATGGCGCCCGGCGCAGCGCTGACGAAGAACTCACAAGGGTCGTCCCTGTATGGACCGCCGCAGGAGAGGAACCGCCCGGCGGAGGCGGAGGCAGCGCGCCGCCCGTCCGCTTCTTCCCAGGCGCCTCGGCCTCGTCCACGACCTCGCCCCTCCCTCTTCCTCTTGCGGTGGCTCTGCCACCCAGGCGTGGGGTTGGGAGGGCGCTGTCTGCGGCGACCCTCGCCGCCACCGATGAAGAACCAAGGTTCCTTTTCTCCATGATGAATGAGAGAAAGGGGAGCAGAGATTGAGAAAGGAGGAGATGGGAGAGTGCGGGCCTGCGCTCCCTTCTGCTCTTTTTAAAAAAGCAAGGTGGGGGCTCGGCCACCCTTTCGGCAAATCAGGGCATAGGAAGAGCAGGGGTGGGGCCGACCTACTGCCTCTGCTACATAGCCCCGATTTCCCACTTCCACCGTCCGCGACCCCAAGAGCATGGGAACCACGTGGCGGGGATGCAGAACCGAACCGGCTGACGGGTGAGGCGACCTCGCCGCGCCGCCCACTTCCCCACGACGCCGCAATTGGCGCGTGCCGTTCACGAGGAAGCGCGGATCTGGAGTGGATTTGGTTTGGACCAGGCGCGTGTGCCGTGCCTGTTTTGGGCTGGCCCAACAGCTTCGGCACCGTGTGTGGCCCAGAACCGGGGCCGGAGTGGATTTGGTTTGGACCCAGGCCGCGCATGCCGTGCCCAGTTTGGGCCTGGCCCAACAGCGCTTCGGCACCGTGTATGGCCCAGACCGGGGCTCTGTCGGTGTACTAAAGTAGGGGTACCTTAGTACCCGAACCTGTCTGCAGGCGATCGCGGCGTCCCGTGGCAAGCCTTGCCGGGCAGCTGCCAAGACCCTCCGCCGCCCTTCATTAAACAAGACCCGGCAAGAGGAGCTTGCCGGTAAGCCATCAAGAACAAAGTAATCAAGACCCGGCAAGAGGAGCTTGCGGAAGAATACTCGGTAGCGAAGGAAACAAGGCCCGGCAAGAGGAGCTTGCCGGGGAAGGCTTGTGGCGATAAGCTCCAGCGCGACAAGAACCTTGCAGCGACAAGGTACTCACCTTGACAAGTGACCTCTCTTCATCTCCGCTCCAGCTCACCCGTAGCGTGTCACCACGGGGCTCTCCCAAGCTGCAGCGTGTCGACGGGCTGTGCAGCCAGCGGAGAGCAGCGATAAGCGGCTGACAGGCTACCATCGTGGCAAGCGGAGCGCGCTTGCGGTCCCTGTTACCTTTGTTGGGCGGCCGAGGCAGGCATTGATGACTCTTGTCCCTTGCTGTCGAGTTAGGTATAGATTCTCGTAGACACCTTTGTCAGGCGGTGTACCAACCTATGTTTTACCATTTTACCCTTGTCTACTTGCCACATGTGGAGACCCCTTGTGCCTATAAAAGGAGGCCCAAGTGCAACGTGAAAGGGTTCGGTCCAACTCGGCTTAGTTCATCATACTCATCTGAAACCACACTCGAGGCTAGGTCTTGTAGCTCCCATTGCTCCCTAGCAAGAACACAAGATAATCCACAAAGCAGCAGTAGGGGTATTATCTCTCCGGAGAGCTCCGAAGCTGGGTAAATCTACTCGTGTGCATCGCCTCGATCCGCTCTTTGTGCAATCTCCGCCCCCCTCCGAACCACAAGGGACCCAGGTCCCATAGGTGCTCGTGGGACACGGTCAGCTCTCCCCGACAGTAGATATTTCACTGTGGACCACATACGGATGTATATGGATGCATTTTATGTGTAGATTCACTCATTTTTCTCCGTATGTGGTCCATAGTGAAATCTCTCCAAAGACTTATATTTAGGAACGGAGGGAGTAGTATAGTACTAGTATATACCGCATCATTCTTTGCTCCTTCTTACTACTCCGACATGTGGGAGAGCCGACATCCAGGTCGGCGTGTCATGCACCAGTTAGGCGGGAGCGGAAGGGGCATCACCCGGTCGGGCGCCCGATAATTCATTACTATAGTGAGTGGTCATATCACAAGTCTTTCCAGCGATGCAGCGCCGTCAAATCGCACAACCCCACTCGCTCACCCTCCTCGCCTCTCTGTCAAACCGCCTACCCGAAAACTGCCGTGCGTACTGCCCGGGAAAAGCCCCGCCCTTAAATTTTAACTACGCGAAAATAGTTCGAGCTTGTTCGTTCTATATAAATACAGTACTTACTGTATGTTTATTCACCCGTGGGGTTGTTCAATGAATGGAGGGGCGGGGAGCACAAGTGAACAATACTACCTCTGTCCAGGTTTATTGGTCCCCATTGTATTTCGTGCCAAATTTTGACCATAGATTAAACTAAGAAAATGTTCACGCATGTCACCAAACATTATATTTTTCAAAACTATGTTCAAATATGAATCCAATGAGATAATTTTTCTTGACATGCATTAACATTTTGTTAGTTAAATCTTTAGTCAAAATTTGGCACAAACTATAAAGGGACCTATAAACCAGGGCGGAGGTAATCTTTATAATAGTAGTAAGTAGGAGTAGTAGAGTAGTCACCTTAAATAGAGTTTCTTTTCTTTAATGCCACGTACACAAATTGAAAGCGCTTGTTGTGGAGAGAAAAAGATAATCACTCCACTATATATGGAAGCGAGGGGCTGGCGCTTGCTTTACTAGGGTAGCTCTCTTCATTCCCTCATCCTCTCGAGATATAAACAAGACAGCGGTAGCGACATTTTCTCTCTCTCACCACTGTCACAGATCCGGCCGGATCCCTTGACGCTGTGTGTAGAAGGACTAAAGGTGCATCGTTAAGCGGTCATCACCGCCGAGGAGAAACCCACAGCTGTCGGAGGGCACGATCCTCTGCCCGTGCCGTTCTCTCCGACCTGGCGCCTTGCTCCGGAGGTCCTCCGACACTTCTTCCTCCCTGCCGTATTGTCCGAAGATCCGACCTGCCGCCGCCGACATCCCGGCGACCCTCAGGTATAAGTTCTTCGAAAGTGGCCTTGCTCTACTGCCCCAGCTCCCCACGTGTCTGCATGTGCATCTTTTCTACTCCCATCAGCTCTTCCAAAGCCACCTAAATTGTTAGTATTATTAGAGGTAAAGCTACTTCATGCATTCGAATCTAGGGCTTTGTTCAAACAACAAAGAAAGGGGGGAAAGTTGTAGCATGAATCTAGGACTTGATTCAAAGAGGAAATAATATGGTAAAAGTAGTAGAGACCGGATACCCAACGGTCTCTTGGTTGAAAAAGAAATAATGGGAAAATGCAGTACAAACTAGATAAGGAACAGATCTATTATTGGTTGAAAAAAGGATAGAAAGTGGCGGTGGTGGACAAGTCAACATAGTATGTCGAGGACTAGATTTGCTGCCATCACATAGTAAAAGGTCTCGAGTTAGATTTGCTGCCCTCACATAGTAAAGGTCTCGAGGATTAGATTTGCTGCCCTCACATAGTAAAAGGTCTCGAGGATTAGATTTGCTGCCCTCACATAGTAAAAGGTCTCGAGGATTAGATTTGCTGCCCTCACATAGTAAAGGCCTCCGAGGATTAGATTTGCTTCCCTCACATAGTAAAAGGTCTCCAGGATTAGGTTTGCTGCCCTCACATAGCGTGAAGAAGCTCGGCATCACCACTTTATGCCTCCTTGTAGGTACATTGTCTGATGTGTCCTTTATCGCATGTCCTTATACCAAACTTTTGCTGTTTTTTCGGGTAAACCAACCTTTTCTTTGTAAGGCGCATGTAAAATAAGCGATCACTGCTTTTTACCTTAGGGACATGTCTAACCCGTGTTATTGTTAATCTAATGCCTCCATGATAAGATGCAATTAAACTGTGTTACAAATGGCACTCTGCTGTTTTCCCCGATATGATAAGTAAGTTGCTCATTTACGCTCTTTGAGTGTCCTGGTGTCCCCACGGTCCCATGCCCTTAAACCAACTCTTTAGCTGCTGTTGATTTACTATGTCTGGTAAACAAGCAATGCCACCATTAAAGTAATCCCATATCTAAGGAATCTTATTGTTGATCGTAATGCTTCTGATATACATGAAGCATTGCTGACGTTTTAAAATTTCTACTATCCTTGCGTGATTGCCATGAACATAATTAAGATGCTTCTTTTCATTTTGTATATGTTTCGTATATTCTTATTGACAAGCAACTGTTTACTTTCTATCATTTTGTGCAGATAGGGATATCCATTTCACCTTGTTGCTATTGTGACCTTTTGGTGAATTGCACAAAACACTTTTTTTTGGAATGAGTGTCTTGTGCAGTTCAACTAAAATGTCACGTGGGCAACATCTCCAAATTTTGGTGGAACTGCACAAAATGGTTAAACTAAAGTGAAACCATGCTCTCCTGTCTCCTTGTTTGTGCTATGCAAACATGTTGTGCAAACAGGAATACTCTACTACAGATGTTGTGACGGTCAAGAGCAACATCTCTCAATTTTGGTGGAACGCACAAAATGGTTCAACTAAAAGCGAAATCATGCTCTCCTGTCTCCTTGTTTGTGCTATGCAAACATCTTTGTGCAAACAGGAATACTCTACTACGAGATGTTTTGTGGTCAAGAGCATTAGCCAAGTTCTTGATTCTACGACATGGCTAGCCAAGATGGATTTAATCCCGATATTCACTTTATCAAAAGGCTCTAATGGGTTTATTACGAATCTTGCAAGTTGGGAATCGATGAGATGTGTAGGCATCTTTGTTGTACTTATTATTTGAATCTTATTTGTTGGTGCTGAATCTTGCAAGCTGGGAATCAATGAGGCGTGTAGGCATCTTTGTTGTACTTATTATTTGGATCTTATTTGTTGGTTACGAATATTGCAAGCTGGGAATCAATGAGATGTGTAGGCATCTTTGTCGTACTTATTATTTGGATCTTATTTGTTGGTTACGAATCTTGCAAGCTGGGAAACATGGCATGATGATGCGAGGAGGACAGCAACCATAACAAACAATTCAAACTTGGTAGTATTATCTTTGTGAAAGTCGACAAATGTCTTGATCGTGTAATGCGTCTGAGAATAATAATTCTAATTGTTGTGCATGTTGATCCGTGGCAGCGATAGAGCGAGCCAATGCATTGCTTGTTTTAAGTATAAATTTCTATTAAAGCTAATTAAATTTAAGTAAAGTGACCATAACTCCTGTTATTACAGTACCAATCTGAGACCTGCTCGTGAACCGACACATGGCTGGAGTAGGTTTCTTAATGGAGGCGTTTGAATCGCCGAGGTGCATCTTCTGCCGGCGTGCAGCCAGACGAGGAGAGGTAGTAATTGTTGTCGCTTTGTACACACTCAGACTTCTTTGTTGAATCCAGTTCCCCAAGAGCTGAAAAACAAAGCTGCTTGCCGCCGCCTACACACTCGTTCACTTTCGAAGAAACAAGTACAATAGAGCTGGGTCAGCGGGCTATAAGGCATAAACTAGTATATTTCTTCTTAGTTGGAGGAAAGAAGAGAGAGAGAGAGGTAAGCGGGCTCTTCGTGAAGAGCCAGCTCTATGCGTGCTCCTAGGCACTTTGTGAGAATGAAAGGTGGGCCACATAATAAAAAATAGTACACTCTTTTGATCTACTATTGTACATGTTGACTATAAGATGGGCTGTAGATGACATGGCACTGGCTTATAGCCAGCAGTGGCTATACTATTAACCATGCTCGAAGAGACTCAATGGTGATCCGAGGGTGAGCCTGCTGGATATGCACTTGACAAGGAGTTAGTTAGCCGTTCAGTCCTATGGCTGCCCAAGTTGAATGTGATGTACACCAACGTCTGAGACTCGGTGAAGCTCTGCCTCGCCTCGGTGCTATGGCTGCACCAGGTTGGAGCATTCGCCCGTTTCATCGGCAGCGCCGACGGCACCTTCTCTACGGTGGAGAGAAGGAAGAACGCGACAATTCGGCCATCTGGTGCAACAAGCTTGTCGACATCCAGAAGCAATACAAGATCATCAGCAACGGGCAGGAGAAGGACTCCGTGGTTGACCTCGCTGAGACCATCATCGACCCACGATCGCCAACATGAAAGGAGGCGACCTGAACACGTGGGAGGTACCTCTGAATCTAGCCTACATAACCTCACAGCGGCCAAAGGCGCATCGCATACTCGACATGTACGGCAGATCTTGGACATGAGGCGTGTACGCTTCCGTAACCGGCGAGTACACGGACAGCCGCAGCGTCACGATCAAGCGTGCCAGGAAGGTCTAGATGTTGTACTTTATCTGTTTATAAGCACCTTTATCATCTGAGTGTTTCATGCATTAGCCTATGTGTCGTAATTATTTGTTTTGTCCGAAATATTTCTTTTAAGAACCCATTAACCTGATTGCTTTTTTAGTGGCTATTTTCTAATGTATATAAAATAGTTCACTTGTCCGTAAAAAAACTAGTTCACTCGGCTGCCGTGCTTTGAATCTCCTTCCTCCCAACATATTCCTCTCCTTAGGTGGACCCAGCAGGTCTCTGAATTTTCTCCCACTTTCTTTTTTGATGTAAACTGAGTTTTCTCCCAGTACTTTCCTCTAGAACCAACTCAACTGTCCCACGTCTAGCCTAAAAAATAATAATACCCCACGTGCTATTAACTCATCAAATTAAAATGATATTTTATTTCGTAAGTTGAAAGTTCTTACAAAATAATAATAATAATTGTTTATATATAACTTGCCAAGTTAACTCCTAGTGATTGCGTACATAAGCTTGCAAAGATTTTCTTGGCGTGCAATCATGTGTTTATATTTTATAACATTTCTCTGTCTAGCCCAACATGATATTTTCACCCAGCCCAGCAAGTCCGTGGATTTGAGAAAAATGCAAATGGGATTTAAGCGGGCTGCATAGATGCTACATCATTGTTTCACCAGCCCACCAAATGGACTAAAAAAATAAATGGACTGGTGACATGTGGGCGATGGGTCGAAGCCTAAGAAGGCGTTGGATTTACATCAACGGCGGCATTCTTCTTCAATCTCGTCTTCTTCCCCAGCGTTGCGGAACCGCTGCTCCAGCCTTCGGCATCCAGGGCGTTGTTTCTTGCTCCTCGAGCTACCCAGCCGACGGCGAGCCATCCCTCCACTCCGCACCTCTGTTATTCTCTGCAGTGTAGGCCCACCCCTTTTGAACCAGTCAAGTTTCCCTCCTCTCCGTCTGCGACTCCACTACGCGTCTTCCCCATCTCCGGTCGTTCCAGTCTAGGGCCTTGCCGTCGTCCACCGCCTCGGTGCGCTCGGCGCGGCGTGGTCAACATACGAGAGTCATCGGAAGAGGACTGTACGTGGAGAGCCTGACGGCTGGGACCCACGAGGTCCATGGTTGCACGCAAGGAAAGTTCCTCCTTATTACAGACTGTACATGCACTATACGTGGGAAGGGCTTCTGTATTTTGCAAAAAAAACGTCCCCCCCCCGCTGATAGGTCCGACCCACCAGCTATATCTTCGCACGCAAGGAAGAGCCTCCTTATTACGCACCAAAAAATGAATACCCCCTGCTAGCTGGGACCCACCATAGTGGGTGGCTGACTTGTGGGCCTACTAAGTTGACGACGACGGAGGGCTTTGTCAACTTAGTCAATATAAACGATTCTAGCTCGGTGGCCGTCGATGTCCATCCAGCGGCCATAGTGCTTCTTCAACCTCTAGTCTTCTTGCTCCGGCCGCCCAAAGCAGCGCCCGGTCGTGCCAGCGTGATCCTGCCTCTCGTGGCTGGCTGTGATGCTGCGGAGGCCTCACGCCCCTACTACTCCCACCGCTGGCCCGGGTATCCCTCTACTCACCCACACCTGTTATTCTCGGCGGCAACAGCCTCACGCCGCCCGAACCAGTGAACCCTTGTACTCCTCTCGCGTGGGCATCCACTGCGCGTCTTCCCGGCTCCTTGTCGTCCCCTTCCTAGGCCTCGCCGTCGTCCACCGCCTTGGTGCTCTCGGTGCGGCGTGGTCAATGTAGTCAACGACCGACTTCCATCGGAAGAAATCTTTGTCGTGGAGAGGTTGAGAGCTGGGTCCAAGGCCACAGCCCAGTTTTTTGTGATTTGCCAAGTAAGTCGCTTTGTCAGGCCTGTTGGGCTGCAAATCTTTCAAGACGAGGAGAGCTTCATTCGGCTGGCCGAGAAAATGGCCTATCAGTAATGAGAAATGGGCTGTACATTTTTAAAACACATCAAACCGGCAATTAGTTTCAAATATCTTTTTTTTATTTCGAGATTTTAAATTACATTAATTTTTATGTGTGGACAATTTGTTGGATTTTATATTGATATACATTTATTTTTAAAATCAGTTTGAATGTGAGTCAAAATTTCGGGATTAAAAACAGTTCGGACCGCACCGAAATATGCAAAATTTCGTATAATTTTTTAATCGTGGCCACAATATGGGCTGTAATGCTAACAAAAAGAATATGGGCTCCAAACAAAACCTTAAGAATTAGCAAATGGACTGCAAATTATTAGAAATAATGGCAGATGGGCTGTATGCTGTTTTCCACAAATTTGAGGCTTTCCTAAAAAAAGGTTGGCCTTTAGCGGTGGCTGTTGGATGGCCATCCAACGGCCGTCGTGCTTCTTCAATCTCTGCTCTTCCTGCTCGAGCCGCTCAAACAAGCGCCGGCGGGACTACCTGCTCCCTCCTCCCCACGGCTGGCTGTGCTGCCGCGTAGGCCTCACCGCCCCACCGTACTCCCATCGCTGGCCTAGCCATCCCTCTACTCACCCACACCTGCTGTTATTCTCTGGCGACGATAGACGAACCAGTAAACCCTCGTTCAGTCGTACTCCCCTCCGCGTGGGAAACAACTGTGGAGTCTTCCCTGCCTCTGTGTCGTTCCTTTCCTAGGCCTCGCCGTCGTCTACCGCCCTGGTGCTCTCGGCACGGCCTGGTCAACGTGGTCAACGACCGACATGCATCTGAAGTGGACTGTATGTGGAGAGGCCGACAACTGGGTCCACGGTCGCACGCAAGGAAATGCCTCCTTATTACGCGCAAAATAATGATTCCTCCACCTGACATCGGGGACCCACCGAAAGGGCCTCAGTCTTTCGCGAAAAAAACATTACCGCCGCTGACAGCTCGGACCCACCAGCTATATCTTCGCACGCAATGAAGTGCCTCTTTATTACGCACAAAAAAATGAATACTCCCCCTGTTAGCTGGGACCCAGTATAGTGGTTGGCTGACTTGTGGGCCTACTAAGTTGACAGGGATGGAGGGCTTTGTCAACTTAGTAAATATGCATGATTCTAGCTACAGTGACCGTACGATGTCCATCCGACGGCCATAGTACTTCTTCAACCTCTGGTCTTCTTGCTCCAGACGCCCAAACCAGCGCCGGTCGTGCCTCGTGCTCCTGCCTCCCGTGGCCGGCTGCGATGCGGAGGAGGCCTCACCGCCCCCTACTACTCCCACCGCTGGCCAGGCCATCCCTCTACTCACCCACACCCCCTGTTATTCTGCGGCGACGGCAGCCTCACACCGCAGCGAACCAGCGAACCCTCGTACTCCTCTACGCATGGGCATCCACTGCCGCATCTTCCTCGGATCCGCGTCGTCCCCTTCCTAGGCCTCGCCGTCGTCCACCGCCCTGGTGCTCTCGGCGCGGCGTGGTCAAGGAACGGCTTCCATCGGACGTGGACTGTCTTGGAGAGGTGACAATGGGTCCATGGCGCAGACAAGGAAGTGCCTCCTTATTCAGCGCAAAATAATTATTCCTCCACGACAGCGGGGACCCACCGGACGGGCCACCATATTTTCGAAAAAAATGTTTCCCCATTGCTGGGACCCACCAGCTACACCTTCGCCGCAAGGAAGTGCGTCGGGCAAAAAAAAACAATTCGCCCCACATTGCTGGGACCCACCAGCTACATCTTCGCACACAAGGAAGTGCACGGCGGTCGGGACCCACCTGGTCGAGCGTGCGTAGTGTTGTCATTCTGGTCGTGACGATATGCGTACATACTATTCGATGTAGAAGCGGCGCCGTGTCGTAGATGTAGAGGCGCGCACATGTAAGTAGTAGAGGCGCCGCCGCGTAGCATGTACGCGTCACGCACAGCGGCGAGGGTGCAAAAAAAAAATATGGCCCGCGTCGTACATACGGGCAGGGTCTCGAACTCCTACTTGCGCATCGTACATGGCTGGGTCGAACGAGAAACAGCGTCGTCGTCGTGTTCATGGGGAGCCAACGGCTGGGTCGGAGCGGAATGCGTGGTCGTGTTCATCGGAAGGGCTTGGGCGGAACAGGTGATGGAAGCGAGGCTGGCGTACCGCTGGCGGAGAAAGCGGCCTTGTGTTCGACCGCCACGTTTGAAGCAGGTCCTGTTGATCGGGAGGGCTGGCGTACCGCAAAGCGGAGAAGCGGACCTCCTACGGTCGAAGCAGGGGTCCTGTTGATCGGGAGGTGTGGCATACCGCAAAAGCGGAGAAAGCGGACCTCCTACGGTCAAAGCAGGGGTCTGTTGATCGGGAGGGTGTGGTGTACCGCCAAAGCAGACCAAACAGAACCTCCTACGGTCGAAACAGGGGTCTGTTCGCCGGGAGGGTGTGGCGTGCCGCAAAGCAGGACTCCACGGATCTGTTCATCTCCACCGTCGACCTCCTCCGGCCTCCACAGGCTACCGTCGACCTCCTCCAGCCTCCACAGGCTCCTGTTCATCCAGCCTCCACCGCGCGCTACTCCACCGCTACTGTTCAACCACCCCTCCACGGGCACCCCTCCACATCTCTGTTCATCCAGCCCTCCACACCACGGGGTCTGTTCAACCACCCTCCACGGCCACCCCTCCACGGTCTACTATTCATCCAGCCCTCCACACCACGGGTTCTGTTCATCCGGAGGCAACGCCACCGCTCCTTGTTCATCAACCCCCCCGCCATAGCGCTCACTGTTCATCCAGAGCAACATCGGTCGGCTTGATTAGCGGCGATGGCGAGCGAATCGCTCCATCGGGTTCGATTAACAGCCATCGATCGATCGCTCGGGTTCGATAGCACGCGTAGCTGCGGTCTGTCGCTTCGGGTTGATTAGATCCCAACGCCTCGCTTCGGCTTGATTAGAGCTAACGCCTCGCGCCTGCAGCAGCGTCTGTCTGAGAAAGCGTGCATCGCTCTCCCACCGTAACCGCAACTCCCGAAATTTTCCTCCCCTCGCTTCTACCATGGTTTTCCGTCATGGGCGGCCCAAAGAATGTCATGCAGCTGCGTCTCCGGCCCGCCAGACGAAAAGCCCATTTTACATCATGATTTTTGTCATAAAGTAGGAGCCCACCACATCTATGATGATACCGGGTTTTGTCACAATTATCGTCATAGAAGTGTCATATGTATGACAGAAAAAAATTTCGTTCGGCCCAAAATGTCACGGATGTGTCTTTTTTTGTAGTGTATCTTTTTGCAAAATTGCCATAGTTTTCTTCCTATCCGTCACATATAAATCGGACGGCCTATACTGCAGGATGGAAGGCACATCATCATCAACAACTCAATTTTTTATAAGACTAGCAAGATGCCAGTGTGTTGCATGTAACATCAAGATGCATTTGTATGACTAGTTTATCTTGTGAGAGAAAGGGATGAACGAGGGAAGGCCTTATTTGCAAATGTGGAGAGGTGTGTGGGTACCTTTTTGCAAAATTGCCATAGTTTCCTTCCTATCCGTCAGATATAAATTGGACGGCCTATATTGCAGGATGGCAGGCACACCATCATCACCAACTCTGTTTTTTATAAGAGTGTAGAGAGTAGAGTAGAGATAGAGATAGAGACTACAACTACCAATGTGCTGCCCCGTGCGTTGCAATGGATCCAAAGTAATAGAATAATACTTGTTCACGGGCTTGAAATATAAAAACTCTAGTTTTGATATACATATATAAGTAAAAATAAATCATGCTTCACTCAAAATATATTCCTCGGGCTGTTTTGATGGGGTGAAGGACGAGTGTGGCTGGTTTGAAGATAATAGGTCTTTAAAAAAATTGGAGCTATTTTTTTACGTTTTGTAGCATGGCACGACATCCGGTGCACCTAAGCGTTTGAAATTTATTTGAGTTTGGGTTAGTGGCACACCCTGTGGCAAGATGCCCGTGTGGGATTTTTCTATAACTAGCAAGATGCCCGTGCATTGCAGGGAACATCAAGATGCATTTCTTTACAAAACACCTGTTGTGATTGAACCTTGCAGTGAGTAATACCATGTGTAAAAACTAATGATATCTTGAGAATTTTATCGGCAAAATGGTATCTTTGGAACAAGTTTTCTCCACTACTACTCCTTGCAGTGAGCGGTATGCAATGCATGTGTCAGCAGACATGACAACTTGTCCATGGAAGTTGAACCACGGCGACCATCACGTTTCTTGTTTCTACCACTTCCACACCCACACGCGATTCCCACGGCGCGCTCCAACCCACACACAGCGTCCCCGACATCGCCTCATCCCTCTCCTTGCCTTGCTCCTCTGCCTTCGTGTTCATGACATGCGGGCCAACTGAACTGCGGCGACCATCAACTTTCTACCATAGCCACACCCAATTGGACGCGGTTTTCCTGCTCCGCTCCTGTGCTCCGATCCGTACTCCCGCACCATCAAATTTTCATCCAGCGGTTGTGACACATTTTGTCCCGGGCATCAATCCTCAGCTGGAGTACTTCTGTACTATAGGTAGTACCTGCCGGTGTGGCCATCTACGCCTCGTAACGCGCCGACACCCAGCTGTGGCACCCTCGCCATGGCCACGCCACCACCGGCCGGTTCATCTCGAACGAGTGAGTCGCGAACCACGCCACCACCATAAGAATGACATGTGGGCCAACCGCATTTAAGGTCCACATGTCATTGACTCATAGGCCGGTGCACTAAGCCACCGAAGCTCGGTCCCATGGGCCCCGAGAGGGAAATGTAAATCCTGCGGCAGGCCTTGTGGTGCTCCCGCAGTACGAGCTCGTTCCAAACCCGGAATTTGTTTCTTACTACTACCAATGTGCCGGCCCGTGCGTTGCAATGGATCCAAAGTATATCTATTTAGTGGAGTGCACTCTAAACATATTATCTATTTATTTTTCTCTAACCTTTCGTAGCCATGCAACCAAGCCACATAAGGTTCATGGGTGCCCCCCACATCATATTATTCATACTACGTTGACTGAAAAAAAGATAAATCACCCAAAACAAGATCTTCCCCCTTTTTGTTCCTACGATGTTGTGCCATGCACGTACCTAGTTGTATAGTGGTAGTACTAGTTGTAGTACAAACTTCGTACTAGTAGGAGTAGTAGTATGGAATGCTCCTACTCTATCAACGAGCCCCATCTGACACCAAGTTTCTTGGCTTCCGTGCTACAACTAGATCTTCCCCTCTTTTCTGTTTTCCAACCCGGCGGCGGGCGGGGTGCGGTTTGCCAATAGTCGGTTTGCTCAACGGCGGTCCCACATGGAAGTGAAAATGCTAGGCAACACGCCTTCCTTAGGTATGTGGCGTGCCGGACAGGCCGTGGAGTACTCCCGATTCCCGGGCGTGTGGGGGTGCGACGCGAACGCGGTAGGCCTTTTCCTTTTACTAGCAATGTGCCCGTGCATTGCGATGGATCCGAAGTAGTATAATAGTAGTACTTGTTCACAAGCTTGAAAGAAATCACTCTTGTTTTGATATACATATATACCACTAAAAATATATTACTTTTCACTCAAAATATATTTCTCAGGCTGTTTTGATGAGGTGAGGGAGGGATGTGGTTGCTTTCAAGATAATCATGGGTTTTCTGCAAATTGGAGCAGAGAAGTGGGCTATTGTTGCAAAAATGCCACAACTTACCTCACAGCCGTTAGATGCAGATCTAATTGTTAGAAACATGGATGTCAGATACACCACCATCACCAACTGAGTCTTTTATAGGAGTAGGAGTAGAGAAACATGTATAAATTGGAACATTTGGTTCTGCTCCTTGCCATGATCGATAGACAGAAATAACGATTGGAAATACTAGGGCGGGGCTATTTCCGCCAGATAAGTAGGGTACGTAGTAGCTAGGTTGGCGCATCGTTGGTTTGGTCACATGCGGTCCAACATGTTCTAGTGTTTCTAGCAAGATGCCCGTGCGTTGCACAAAGTTGATGGAAAAGGTAAGCACAACTTATAATTGACGGATGGAGTACTAGTTACAGTGATGCATATAATTAAGCAAAGGGATCACACATGTTGGTATTGACTGGAACGAGAATGCAATAGCACAATAAGAATTAAGGCCATGATGATGCGATTTGAGTGGTGGTTACAGGAGGCAAGAAGAAAGATGCATCCATCAACGTACGACCTCCTCCTCCTCAACTTAGTGCACCGGGCCACCGACCGGCGGCTAAGGAGCGACGGCTTTTGTGGCGAGGTCAAGGTGCTTCTTAGCAAAGGCATCCAAGGCTTCCAGACGGTTGAGGAATTCCAACGTTGTAGCATCCTCACTGGCCTTGTAGATACCTATGTACATGATTTGCTCGTACATGTGGATGTGTAGGTCGACGAATTCTTGCAGGGCGAGGCGCCTCACGGCGAGCGCGACCTCCAGGTGGACATTCTTCGTGGCGTCGGCGGGCAGTCGCAGGGCCACCAGTGCTTGAAAGAGGTTTGACCATGGAGGCCGTTTAGGATGGCAGCAATGAGGAGCCCAAGCGCGGGATGGAGGATCTGGCGATGTCGTCCGCGAGCTTCTTGAGGACGGTGAAGTTGTTGGTGGTGGCAACGATCATCTGGTCCAACTGAGAGTCGTAGTTGGCGTCGACGTCGGCCATCCACCAGCCGGTCGCCAACACCGTCTGGAGACAATCCTCGGTGCCCTGCCGCAGGGCGGCACCGTGGACCATCTGGCACAGCCGCTGGCCGCTCGCGCGCATCGCTGCCATGGGTCTGGAGTGAGCACTTTTGCACTTAGTGTAGGTGCTTAGGCAAATGCTTAGGTGCGTATGATGTGGTAGATGCATTGGAATGGAGGGGCGCCTTTATATGAGTGCAAACTGCGTTGCATTCACATCGTGCATCCTCTTTTCCCGGTCCTCCTCCCATTACTTCCCTCATGCATTCATGATGCTAACTGAAGGAGGATGCATCATTGGCCGTTCAACATTTCGGGAACCCTTTAGTAAAAACATTTCGGGAACCGCTACTGCCTCCCTCGTCTGCATTAAAGCCATATCGGGAACTGTGGCGCCCGCTGTCAAATCGAATAGTACTGCGCCGCCCGCTGTAGCCCGGCTGAACACGCCTCCTCGCCTCCATCAAACCCCTCCGTTAAACCCGCATGCAAACCGAGAAACCTACTCCGGCCGCACGTCCGTTCATGAGCGGGCCAGAATTAAACACAATGCTAGCCGAGCTCCTCCCGTCCGCCCTTAGTTTAAACAAGGCCAGACACCGGCCAAGCTCCTACCATCCGCCCTCTATTTAAACGAGGCCATACAAATAACGGGCAAGAATCGCACCCCTCCGCCGCTCCCCCATCTCCTCCTTCACCATTTTCTTCACTCTTCTGATGGCTTCCGAGGAGCCGTTCTCCGGCATACCAGCCGGATGGGTGGCCCGCCGAGACCTTCGGATACGTGCAAGGCTGCTCGGTGCTTCACCAACCTCGCTTGGCCCGACGGAGCCAGTTGTCGCCCCAAGCCGGCGCGTGGTTCAACAACTCGCCGCTCCAGTTCAGCTCGATGAGGAGCGGCGAGTTGCTCCATGCCGGCACGGTGGCGAGCACGCCGGCACGAGCATCATTGCTGCCGCGTCGTACCGCACCACCAGTGTCTACGGTGGCCGCGCCTCCCGTGTCTGTGGGCGCGCCTCCCGTGCCCGCAGACGCGCCTCCTGTGCCTGCGGCAGCGCCATGCAGGCAGAGACAGAAGCCGGGTGCGTAGAGAGCGACGATTCGGTGGCCAGCTTCTCCGTGCCCGCCGCCATCATCGAGGATAAAGTAAAACACGGGAGGCTGCCGCCACTTGGATCCCATGAAGGCCACCACCGAGGTGACGACTGCGCATTCAGGTGGTTTCTTTGTTGCTTCGTCTCTTCCGAGGACCTTCGTTGGCCCCGCAAGTGTCTGCCGGACATGAGGAAGACAAAGGGATTCATGGGCGACCATTTAGATTAGGTACTCCCTCTCCGACTGGCGGGAAATATTTGTCCTAAGAATGGATAAATTGGATATATTTATAACTAAAATAAGTCTAGATACATCCATTTCTAGGACAAGTATTTCCGGACGGAGGGAGTATTAATTATACCAAGAGAACCAGATTAGCACCGCTTAGTTCATGTAAATGTAACGAAATCCATCATCTTTATATGAAGATCCGACTTTTTTATACAAAATCATTCATGCTTATATGAAATCAGTCCGTGTTTGCACGAATTTCATCTGGTTGGTTAGAGTTGTGAAAATGTATGCCGCTGGCGTTTGATGTCATCCTCCATGGAAGGAAGCGGGAGGAAATTTGCCGGTTGCCGTTGGAGATGCTCTTATGCTAGAAATAATAGAGTCACATCCAATCCATTTGATTTAATTGCGTGTATGATTCTCCCTCTATAAAAAGTTAATTGCATATCTGATGTACACGTGACTTGCGGTGGCTACAACTTTCTCTGAAAGTTAAAAAGAAACAAGTCCATCCTTAATCTTGTATTCTAAGTACTCTGTGGGTTCCACTGTCAGTACAGTAGCGAAAGAAGTATATATTAAATAAGTAATATATAATAAAAAATCTAAAGTTAAAGACAGAATTCGAACTCAGGTGATCGCGTTGCAAGCATCCGACGCTAACCAGTCCAGCACATTTTTGTTGTGTACCATGCTGGAGATATATCTCCATGTCTACTCTTATACTCCCTCGTTCCTAAATATTTGTCTTTTTCAGATTTCAAATGGACTACCACATACGGATGTGTATGTAGACATATTTTAGAGTGTAGATTAGCTCATTTTGCTCCGTATGTAGTCACTTGTTGAAATCTCTAAAAAGACAAATATTTAGGAACAGAGGGAGTAGAAAACAGAGTTGGTGATGATGGTGTGCGTGCCATCCTGCAATATAGGTCATCGGATTCTAACGGATAGGAAGGAAACTATGGCAATTTTGCAAAAAGATACCCACACCTTGCAAATAAGGCCTTCCCTCGTTCATCCTTTTCTCTCACAAGATAAACTAGTCATACAAATGCATCTTGATGTTTCGTGCAACGCACGGGCATCTAGCTAGTTTCTTTTAAAATAGTTACTGCGATAATTGGGTTGAAGTGATATATTTTATGTCTGCCCCGAATGATTTCAGATTCACTAGTAGTAACAAAGAAAAGGTTGCCTTGTTAATTAATAGAAAACAGGGTGAAAACTATCACATGAGGCCGGTAAAAACAAGCACACTGGGTTCAGCGTCATCGTCACTACAGCTGTGCGCGTGCGAGAAGTCTACATATCGAGGGGGCTATAGAGAGAAAGATGTATCGAGTGTGTCGGAGCGAAGCACAGAGACACAATGTTTGAGAGGGAAACCAATTGATAGATTAAGATCAGATTGAGTTGTCACCCTTCTGCTGTCATTGTTGGGGTGGGGGGAGGGGTGGGGAGGGGGAGAGAAAGACGTATCGAGAGTGTGCACGGTAGGCACAGAGGCACAACTAGCGAGTGTGTGTGTATGTGTGTGTGTGTGTTTGAGAGAGAAGCAGTAGATAGATTACTATCAAGATCGAGGTGCCACCCTACTCCTTCGGTGTCGGGTAGTGTGTGTGTGTTGGAGAGAGAAGCCAGTCGATAGATTAGTATCAAGATCGAGGTGTCACCCTACTCCTTCGGTGTCGGGAAGTGTGTGTATGTGGGTGTGGGGGGGGGGCAGTGACACTTACATATCTCTACTCTTATAAAAATAGAGTTCGTGATGATGGTGTGCCAGCCGTCCTGCAATATAGGCCATCCGATTTATATGCGACGGATAGGAAGGAAACTATGGCAATTGTACAAAAAGATACCCACATCCCTCTCCACATTTGCAAATAAGGCCTTCCCTCATTCACCCTGTTCTCCCACAAGATAAACTACTCATACAAATGCATCTTGATGTTCCGTGCAACGCACGGGCATCTTGCTAGTAAGGAGAAGGAGTTTGTGTGAAACATATCTATATTAAAGCATCACGGAGATAAAAAAACGGTGTGCATGCAAGTGCCAAAAAAATGAAGCGAGGAACAATGTCTAAGCGTGCGTGCGTGCGTGCGTGCGTGTGTGTGTGTGTGTGTTTGTGTGTGTGTGAGCGAAATCTCAAAACAAAAGTTGCTCTGCTGGAATCCCATTGTATGTATTCATATGGTTCTGGAACTCGAGTTAACCTTAGGCATATGTGTGAGAGACATAATTATACTTTGAGACATTAGTGGCTGTGGGTGGGCGGAATTAAAGGGGTGGGAGTGTTCGACAGAGAGAGTGTGTGTGTTTCTGTGTGAGAGACTTGTAGGACGGGGTAGAAAGACGAATTCTAACCTTGACGGAGGGAGAGAAATACATGAAGTGCGCGTGTGTGACTCCGATGCCCACGGGGAAATGAGATATGTATGCGTGTGTGAGAGATTGCACAATTCATTCACGTATCACTATCTAGCGATCGTGGACGTCCATCGCTTGAACATAAATCAATATCTACTTCGTATCGTGGCCAAAGGTACAATATCGATTCAACGCTATAAAGATTGGACACTCACATATCACATTTTTTCTATGTAAATAAACCTTTTCAATTGTGCATGCCAAAGTTACAGTGATGTTTCTTCAAACAACTAATGTAGCTATCATGCACATGCACCACTGTTAGTCTTGCATTCAAATTCATTAGTCTTGGATGATTTAAGGTTCTATTATGAAGTAATATATGTAATATTCATATATGAATTCAACGGGTACGCAATTTATGAAATGGAGGCTATGTAATCATATGAGGTAACACTTTTAAGTAGCGGACTACAATTTCCATTTCTTTTGTGGGATTACAATATCCATTTCTTTTTGTGCGCCTCTACACTAACACGTCAATGCATTATGTTTCAAGTAAATAACCAATGGGACTAAATTATCTATTTACACGAGAAACACATAGGCCGAGCGTTTGATCCCTTTTTTTGCGAACGCGCCTCTACACCCCTACGATTGGCCGCGCCCGTGTGAACGTCCAAGTTATCGGTGCATCATCCCGAGTTATTGTCTTTTTTTCTGGGATGGACTTCACACCAGTTATTAACTGCTGATGCGTGCCCCGTGTACACAATCTCGCATGACCTTCCCGCTAGCACGGTCCAAAATTAGTTGAAACTGGACACGAACGATCCCCCCGGCGGCAAAATCTCCGGCCTCCTTCTAAAATTTCCGCCACCTAGTCTTTACCATGCGAAATTCCTCTTTTGTCCTTGGTGCACGGAGAACAACAGTTACAATACCGCCCTCATCTACATAATAGGTCAGTGCTGCTTTGGTCACTTCCGGTTCCCCCCACCACACGGCACCCACATTTCTTCTCCCCCTCCCGCAAAAACGACTAACTCCACAGCACCAGAGCATCTTACATCACGCCGTCCGTACTTCATCTGCCTTTCTACCCCTCCCCTCTCGAAAACCTAGACTGCTCATCCACCGGTGTACCAGAGCCCATTCATTTGCCAACAAGTCCCACCTCGCCGGATCTGCTTCTGCGCCGCATCTACCCCTCCACCTCCCTAGAAACAAGTAGAATGCTCATCCACCACTGCACCATAGCCCATTCAAGGCGGCCTTGTCCATGGCGCGGATCGCCAGCAGTACTCTCATCAACTGCAGCGCATTTGTAGCGGCTCCTTCGTACTCCCCACTGGAGATGCTTCATCCACACCCCACGGAGCCGCCCCACCGACGCCCCCTTTGACGGCCTCCGATCCTCTTCACCAACACCTTCCTCAACCCTACCGGAGCCGCTTCGCTGACACCATCGTCAACCCTACTGGAGTTGCTTCGCCTATACCATTCTCAACCCTACCGGGGCCGATTTGCCAACTCACAAGTCCATGGCTTCAGATCCGCTTCGTCGCACCCTCATCCAACCTACCGGAGCAACTTCTGATGCCCCGTCCATGGCCGCAGATCCGCATTGTCGACACTATCCTGAACCAAACCACCAGAGCAGCTTCACTGACGCCCTCGTCGACGGCCACAGATCCGCTTCTCCCACACCATAGTCCACCCTACCGGAGCCGCTCCACAAACACCCTACTCGACGGTTCTAGATCTCCTTACCGGACCTCGACAGCCAGCGCAACGTCATCACCCTTGATGTTTCTAACCTGATTCCCACCGTCTGGAAAGATGCCAAGCACCCGCCATGGCCTAGGTACTTGTCACCTTTAAACCCGTCCAGCATCACCTGCCCGATGTACTTCAAATATACTAACAGGTTGCTGTTACATGTTATGCAGCTGGCAAAAACTACAAGGACGATGTTTCTTCTAGATCTAACAGCTTGGCCAACCAAGATCCTGGACCGAGGCATTGCTGTGATCTTGTAAGTGCGTCTCTCTCTCTTGTATTGTTGTGTGCCTGCCAGCGTGCTTTGCTAGGATTTTCGACCAATAATCCCTTTGTGCAGACAATGATTTCTACTACTGGCTGCTAAATTAGATATGTAGATGTCATACATGATACTACCTCGTACCTCTGTTCCTAAATATAAGTCTTTCTAGAGATTCCACTATAGGCTACATACAGAGCTAAATGAGTGAATCTACACTCGAAAATGCATCTATATACACATGTATGTGGTCCATACTGGAATCTCTACAAAGACATATATTTAGGAACAGAGGTAGTACATTACACAAAATCGTAGGTGGCATGTAGGAATTCCAGTGCACTACATTAGGCTCCCTTAGAGTGCCTGCTAGTCCAGCACACAGAGTCATGGCTAGTTTATGCTACGCACACAATCGTTAATTGGTGGTTTAAATATGCGCAAGGGATATGCAATATATTATCATGTAGAGATGTCTGAAATTAACCGTGTCAACTTGCAGTTAGGGTTACACAATGAAAAAGTACAAGATGTATGTGGCAATTTCATGGAACATCGCAAAAAAGGAGAGGCAGCAGTGAGCCTATACTATGTGCTATGGTAGGTCACTACTCCATTGCAATCATCGTGACATGTTATTTGTATGTCAGTTATATTGGTCAAGTTTCTTAGGGACAGTTATTACAAGTTATCCTAACAAAATAAGCACATGTCAATGTAAGCTCCAGGTAATAAGCCAACTAGTTATTTTCATTGCATTCCTTTTCAGCTTATCTTTGGTATGATCAGCAAAAAGTCTAGATTGCATTATATTTTTTCATTTTGCTGCACATATGAAAATTAATTTGACTTGCAAACATCACAAATTGAACCCAGTGCAGTAATTAATATGATAGGAAAACAGACCATCACCATCTGTTCAAAATGCAAATACAAAGATACCATCTACTTGGCACAATCTACTTTGGTCAATGTCTTCCATAGAGACCCCATTGCCTAATTTAAATGAAGAATGCATGACCCACATTTAAATGAAGAACAATTATTTATTGAAATTCGATGGTCCAAGTGGTTGGTTATTATCATATAGCAGCACCACCTGAAAGCATCATATTGCAGCAGCAGCTCATAGCAACTCGTCATACAGCAGCAACAGCAATGTCCAAATCATCATATACCAGCGGTCGCTCATAGAAATTCATCATGTAGCAGCAGCAGGAGCAGCTCATAGCAATTCATCATATAGAAGCAGCAGGAGCATCTCATAGCAATTCATCATATAGCATCATGAGCAGCATATAGCAACTCATCATATAGCAGCAGCAGCTCATAGCAATTCATCATATAGCAGCAACAGCTCATAGCAATTCATCATATAGCAGCAGCAGGAGCATCTCATAAGAATGCATCATATAGCAGCAGCAGAAGCAGCTCATAGCAATTCATCGTATAGTGGATCAGAATGAAAATTTGGCAAAAAAACAGAGGAGATCCTCACCTTGTTGGATGAGCTCATCCTCCAACAACACCTTAAGGCCACCACCTGGGAGGAGGGAAGGGGGAATAAGGTGCCTTCTGCCGCAGTGTGGCATCGGCCCTAGCTGCTGGAGACCATGAGAATGAGGGGCAGCGCCAGAGGGAGGAGCAGCCAGACAGATTTGGCCCTACCCTCCGGCCATGTAGCCTAGCTGGACAGAGCATCGTCGAGCACCAGGCCAGATGGGACCAGTAGCGACGGCTCGCTGGAGGAACCCTAGCGCTGCAAGTAGGGGATCAAGGTAGAGGGAAAGGGGAGAGGAGATGCAAGCGGGCAGGGCAATGAACCCTCGTGTGTTTGTTTTTACTTGAGGTTTAGGTGTGACGCGGGCGTGAGCATTTGCATTTTGAGTGTAATATAGGTAGACAACAGAGTCATTTCACTATTCCCCTTCCCTTCAATTTTTAGTGAGGTTCTACCCGAAACACCCCCCTCCAATGCGATATAAGTTAAGCCCAATCCCATAACTCAAAAATGACTTCTTTACATCTTTTATGGCTTATTTTGACAATAAGCTCTAAAAAGGCGGAATAGAACTGGCCCTTAACCTGCAATTCAATTGTGAGTGCAAAGATGAATCACTCCTGCCTGCTATAGTGTACATTTAGGCATCATCATACATGGCATAACCTAATACATGTGCATTCCATTGTAGAATCTGGAATATGCAATGTTTATGTAAGTTCATATGTTGCACATGATGTTTAAATGCCCCTTAAATCTGGTCAGTCAAGTGATGGTCTTTAAGCTTCCTTCTTTGGTTCTTTTCTTGATATGTAAGATTTTCTCACACATCTGTTCAATTGCTTGTTTGCATCACCCAGCCATACTAGGACTGTTTGCTTTGATTACTTGCTGTTCTTGACCTAACACTCTAACTGAGCTTGTCAACGATTTAAACACTAAGGGCTGCTGTAGTGGGGGCTTGTCTAACTCATAGGTGACATAAAGGTTTTGTTGTACACTAAAGTAGGCTCTCCAAGAGTACCTGGAGATCCAATTCGAAGTTATGCCTAGTTTTTACATAGTGCACACATAGTAAATGTTCATTTCATTGTGTGCAAGTGCAAGAGATGTGGCATGTTTCATTATGTGGTGTTGTTTTGTTATAATCTCATCCTTTTGTGTTGTTCACGGACTGGAAAGTATGCATATTTATCTTCCAAGGAGACGAGTAACTAGTTTGTATCACCTAGCAGAGGGGGTGCAATGAAGATAAGATTGAGGATTTCCAAGTACAAGATGTTAGGAAGGAGCCTTGCAAGAGAAGTAGGAGCAAGATCTTGAGCACATTCAACCAGCTTAAGGTAAGTCACCGTATCCAACTCAACAGTTCAATTTCTTGTTTGTTTCAGGCATAGTTAATTTGCTCTTTTCAAATGCTTTATTTGTCCTCAGTTAATGAGATGCCCAAACAATGATGCCCGATGTTGGGTACTTGTATAACTATTAGTTGACATAATTTAAAGGCCTTCTCGACGGTGTCTGGACTAGGGGTACTCACCACGTCGTCTCCCGATCGGTTGGATTGGGCGAGGACCCCATGGTCAGATACTCATGGGCGATCCGGACAGCTGCCGCATACAAGTAAGAATCAACAAGACTTGGCGGTCAAGACAAGGACTCCTCCCCCACCGGCGTATTCGGCTAGGACTCTTGTTATCCTAGGCCTCCGGTGCATTATATAAACCGGGGCCAGGCTAGTTGATAGACATATACAACAACAACCCTTACAATCATACCATAGGCTAGCTTTTAGGGTTTAGCCTCCTTCATCTCGTGGTAGATCCACTCTTGTAAACATCCACAATATCAATATCAATCAAGCGGGGCGTAGGGTTTTACCTCCATCAAGAGGGCCCAACACAGGTAAACATCGTGTCCCTTGTCTCCTGTTACCATCCGCCTAGACGCACAGTTCGGGACCCCCTACCCGAGATCCGCCGGTTTTGACACCGACATTGGTGCTTTCATTGAGAGTTCCTCTGTGTGTCCGGCAAAAGGTCGATGGCTCGCCCGCAGGTCAACTGCAACTTCGGCATCTTCGTCACCAGCTCGACTGGTCACCTTGGTTCAACCAAGGACTGCGCCCTATCTCCGATCGTCATGTTCGGATGAGGGCCTTCATCAACATCAACTCCGATCTCTATCAAGATCATGGAGGAATCATCCAGGGAGCCCGGGGGCTCAACGTCAACATTGCCCTAGGGCGACCGTACTGTTTTTCTGGACAGCGGACTTGTGTCCGCCGCCACCGCCTCGTCAAGCGTTGTTTTAACGATTGCTTCTGTGGAATTGTGCGGAATTGAGTCTACAACAACCCTGGAAAATTTCATCGATTTCCGATGGAGGAATCTCTGGCAATCTCCGATATACCGGAGCCGCATTGAATCTGGACGAGAATCCAGACGAGTTTAGGGCGTGGTGTCCAGATTCTAGCTCGCACTTCCTTTGGAAGATCCAACCGTTGATCGGCTGCGGAATTCCTATATCTACCACCCCTCAAAATTTTAGCTCGATCCGACCGTTCAAACTCCGGGAACCTTCCGATTAGTGCATCACTTTTCGGATCTGTTTTCTGCGCAAAACGAATCCGACCCGAGTTCGCTCTTTTTATGAACGGGATTTCGGACATCCTTTTGAAGGAAGTTTTGTACGGGTATTGTGTTTTGTTCCCGAACACATCCCACTAACTTTAAAATCTTTTGAACATGATCTTCAACATCATGCTGGTGTCAAACTAGTCCGGCAATATTGCTCCGCGGCTGCCGACCTGCGCTAGACACGTCGTCACTTTGTTAAGCCGAGCTCAACTTCTTCGGATCATCATCTCGATAAGCCGAACAAGAGTCCGGCATCGCGAAGGATCAATCATCACCAACATCGCCGTCCCACGAATTACACGGAGCGGGCATACCGGCATCGCTGCACGGTCGCTTCATCAAGCCGGCATCGACCACGTCACGGCCTGCATCGGCAGGGCCGCACTATTGCTTCTTCAAGCTGGTGTCCATCACGCCGACCTACTTCGACATCTCGGCTGGACCGGGGGCTTCGCCATCTCTTCATCAACCTACTCCGGACACTTCGGCGTCACTAGCCGACCAGGCAATGGGTGCGCGGATCGAGTCCCAATTTTGGGAATCACCTTCCTTCGGATTGCTACAACAAATAAACCAGGTGCTATTAATCCTAGTATTTCTTTTTGCTTGTTTGGGTTAATTTTTCCCAAGGAATTATTACTCCGGTTTTTCCATCATATGGACACAGGTCTATCAAATGGTGGCCGCATTATCGACGGTCGCATGATGGTTCCGTTAGTTTCCGTACATAGTCCGGCGAACGCCGCGTCCGGAACTCGAACCGACCTGTGAATTCAGGCCTTGCCATGCCTTTACCGCATCACGCCGCCGCCCTGCATCGACATTGATTTCGGCGCCAGGCCATATTTCTTTTATTAATCACTTTTCATAAATTATTTGTTATGCAACGAATTTTTTTTATTTATATTATTACTATTATCTCCGGTTTGCACTATTTTTTGTGCACAGGAAAATGATCCAGCCGGACTATATCCTTTGGCATCACCTCGGCTGGACCGGGGGCTTCGTCAACACATCATTACCCCATGCAGGGGACTTCGGCATCACTCTGCCGTCCTGCATTGACCGTGCTATGTCACCACTTCACAGTGCCGGGCCCTTTGTTCCGCCACCTCGGGATCGGCTTGGGGGATGGAACCTTGTCCCGCATCAAGCTCGGACCGCGTCGTCAATACCGAACACATTAACCAGCTAAGTTGCCTTCGTGCTCAAAGTTTTAAATTTTAACTTGTGTTGGTTCGACCAAAATTATACTTTTTGTAAAAAGTTGCTTGTACAAATTTTCCTTGTCGAGACTTTGTTACTTTTACACTTGACGCGCTACCCGCTCATTATACATGGGGCTTCTTTAATGAAGTTTATTAATCGGGCTTTATGCCCAACACATGTGTCACACTTCCGCATGTACCTTTTATTCACCATTATATGCATCGATATGACTTAAGTTTTGGCCAAGCTGGGTTGCTCGGCTCTGTGCTTACCCCTCGTTCCCGATTGTTCGGCTAGGTGGTAAAGGAGCACCTCTGCGATTATTCTTGCCGGTCAGCGGATGTGTACCTCGACCGGGTGAAGCCGAAAGCTAGCGTTCTTAAGGGAATATTCGGTCGGTGAACTAAAAGATGATTTTAATTATTTACCCATCTGCCCCGGATGATTTTACGCTTTCATAGCAGCTTTGACATGCACTTTAGGGCATGCATCCCACAAAAGGAATCCTTAACGGAACTATTCTCCCTGGAAGATGTTTCTTACTACCCATGTAATATAACATAACTAGTTGGGCACTTGTCTGATACAACACTAATGACCCCTACGCCTTGTCTCCATGCATACCACGGTTCTTATATAACCACGAAGGTATTCGGACACACTCCGGACTATTGGGTCCTGAGGTCGAAGCGAAAAGGTCCGCTATGACAAACGATCTACAATCCGGCTAGAAGGCATTCTACATGTCACCTTACATTATATAGTCAACTTTTACCCAAGTCACTTGGGGGCTCTTATGTTTATTTGAGCCATTTCATACTAAGTGTTTTTCTTCTTAGTCGTTGCAAAGTTTTTATTATTTATCTCTCCTTTTTTCGATACGAGTGTTCGGACGTCATGTTTTTACTGGCTTTTTTTGGTTTTCCAAGCTTTTGGCACTTTTAAACTATTTGTGTGTTTTCAGCACAAGTCTCGCAGTGAAATGCCGGACTCCTTTAGAGATTCGGCAAAAACATTCTCGAGTATTGCTATATATGCATTAGTTTCGAATTGTGTCTTCGGTCAATAGTTGGGTTGCCCGGCTCCCGCACTTGCCTCCTATGTTCCGCTTTGTTCGGCTAGGTGTGCACAGGACCACTGCAATTGTGCTTCCAGCTCGCATGGTCAAGCACCTCAGTGGAGAAAGCCGAAAACTGACTGTCACAATAGGTGTAAACTGGTCAGCGATCCGATGACTATATTAAATGACGGGCCATTCATGACATTGGCCAAAGTGTTTCGGCTTGACCTCTTTGTCGCGAACACTCTGGGGGCTAATAACTGACCTCCCAAACTAAATCCTCAATATTTTGCTCTTACATTGGAGCTGAGGTTTCATGATCATGCTTAGCATGGCAACCCAAAGAAAGGAACCGATAAGCGGGACTATTTTCTTTGGAAGACATTTCTTACATTAAACAGTAATATAGCATATCTCTCTGCGTACCTTTGTTTATAAAACCGTATGGCCAGATTGCCTTGTTTGTCGTAAATCTTTGCCCTCATAAAGGCTTTATAAAGTAGGACAAACACTCCTCGACTCTTGGCGAGGAGGTTAAGCCGATGGTCGGTCAACAAAGTTTTGTACAATGCGGATCCGAGCATTAATGACATAAAGTACTTGGATACATTGAGTCATTACACATAATTTGTGATTTTACTATGGATATTGATCCTTAATTGCCACCCGTGCTCGCATTAAGGCTCGGGGCCTCTTGGGCTTGGGCTTATTACTTACAAATATTAAAGGGCACATTGATCCCCGATCCGGTGTTGCCACCCGACCGTTGTCTCGGGCTACTCTTGCATTGCTTGTTCTATGCGAAAATCTTAAGTGCGATACAGATTTCGAGGAGATTTTGATCCTCGGGTTGGTCGGCCGCACCCAACCTGAGTCTCGAGGACTGAGCACGCCGCTTTTGTGTCGAAGTGTTCTGCTGAGCTAGGACCTGATCCTCGGACCGATTTTGCAAATCAACCGAGTCTCGGCTGACTCGGGATCAGCGGTCTTATGTCATCCTTCGTGCATCTCGGGTTTTAGACTGATACATACCTTGAGGGCTCTGGCTATATATCTCGTCGGAGAATAAATTACATCAATAAAAACATTGACCAAAAATCAGCCCACGACCGAGGTGCTTAACCACCTCGGAAGCAGTTCGACATATAGCTCGGATGCAGGTGGCTGGCTCCTTAGAGGGCATCTCCGGCATTAAGCTCGGTTAAACTCCTTCAAACTTCTTTGAACCTAGGTGATTTATGACACCTCGGATAAAGTCCGGCGTTGGAGCTCGGATACATAGTCCGGCATTGGAGCTCGGATACAGTCCGGCATTGGAGCTCGGATACATAGTCCGGCGTTAGAGCTGGGAAGCAGTCCGGCATTGGTGCTCGGCTGCAAAAGATACCTCGAATGCAGTCCGGCATTGGAGCTCGGACGCAAGAGGACCTTGCCACCCGGCAACAACTTCAAACCCGAGGCGTGGCACAAAAATAACAAGGCATTGATAAAGGCCGGAAACTTAAAGGGGCTCCTCGGATACTCGACGTGTAAACTCGTCGAATGCATTTCGGCGATCCTCAAGATCGAAGATGAGAAGATTTGTTGAACCAGTTTTCAAGACCGACGACCGAAGATGAAGAACAGTTCGGAAGAATCGAGGCGTCCCTAACGAAGACCGGTTCGAGGGCTCTTGACGGTGTCTGGACTAGGGGTACTCACCACGTCGTCTCCCGATCGGTTGGATTGGGCCGAGGACCCCATGGCGTATACTCATGGGCGATCCGGACAGCTGCCGCGATACAAGGAAGAATCAACAAGACTTGGCGATCAAGACAAGGACTCCTCCCCACCGGCGTTTCGGCTAGGACTCTTGTTATCCTAGGCCTCCGGTGCATTATATAAACCGGGCCAAGCTAGTCGATAGACATATACAACAACAACCCTTACAATCATACCATAGGCTAGCTTTTAGGGTTTAGCCTCCTTGATCTCGTGGTAGATCCACTCTTGTAAACATCCACAATATCAATATCAATCAAGCAAGGCGTGGGTTTTACCTCCATCAAGAGGGCCCGAACACAGGTAAACATCGTGTCCCTTGTCTCCTGTTACCATCCGCCTAGACGCACAGTTCGGGACCCCCTACCCGAGATCCGCCGGTTTTGACACCGACACTTACCATTTAATTACTGTCGCAAAGTGTGCCTGAAGCTTTGAAGTCTATGAACCAACTATTACTGCATGAGGCTCACAATCTACTTTATACTAGGCTAATGATTGCATAGTTTTGCTTGCTATAGTAGGTTTGTATGAATCCCTCTGATGTTCATTATGCTCCATAAGACTTTAATTGAGCTACAAAATGGCCAACTTCTTGCTTACTTATACGCAACGTGTTGTGTAAATTTGTAACTTGTTTGTGTTTTGGATTTGACCCCAACATCATGCTCCTCCGGTGAGCTAAGAGAGATTTCTGTATGCGGGCTGCACAGACTACCATTTTTATAATTTTTGAAATATCACCTGCTTATGCTTCATGACGTGTAACATTATTGTTAGTCCTGTTTTGCCATGTACAAAAAAAGTCTGTCTTGCTTGCTTCACTCTTGTAACTATATTTTTTCCCTAGTCATGTGTACTTACAGATTTCAGGATGAAGTGACATAAACACAAAGATCTGTGAGCAGTGCGGCATGGCCATTACCGAATGATTATGGATTGGAATTGGAACGTGCTAATGTTCTCGAGCATCAACTAGAGGTGGCAAGACAATGTGTACATGATTCTCAACGTACAATCAAAAAGTTGAGACTGGACTTGCAGGTATTAGATACATGAGTCAAAAAAATGAAACAAGACACTGAGGTAACCAAGAACAAATTGGAGATTTTGCAGACTGAAATTTGTGCTATCTGAATCCGGCCAATCCTATTTTCTGAAGACATTATAGTTCAAATGGTAAGTTCTGTTGATGAGTGTCCATGATGTATGAGCTTTATTTGTCCAGTGTATGTAATTTGCTGTTTGTGTACACTTTATTATCACTGGTGCCGAACTATAATGCCCAGTGGGTATATTCGACTATAATTTCTTTATTGTATAGTGTAGGATCATTCTACATTTCTACGCCTTAATCTTTTTATTGTATAGTGTATGTTTTTTAGAGGCGATAGTATAGAGTAGGATAATTATTGAATATGCCATATCGTTGAAACGGGGCCAACACGCCCAAACATTTCCTGGACGCCATACAAATGAACAAACATGTGTAGTCAAAGCGGGCCTTAATTGGGCTGGTCAAAATAATATTAATTGGATCCCAAATGATGTGGCCCACCGTAACAACGGCTCTTAGCAGGTCGTTAACAGGCCAAAAGCTCGATAGAGCCGTATAAATGGAAATGGCCCGCGGGCCTCCAGCAGGCCGAAATACATGTCAATTTTGTCTCGGCCCTTTTACTTTACCGACCAGTAAGAGGCCGAATGTGTTATGGGCCAGAGGAGGCCCAGTTTGCAAGCTAGGCTTTTAACAGGACAAAAGTCGTGTTGGGCTAAAATGATGCCCTGCGGAACGTGGCTCCTAATGGACCTAAAGTCAAAGGCCCAACTGTTGTGTGGGTCGTTAACAGGCTGAGACAAAATGGGCTAGGAGTTTTCCCACTTACCGAATGGGCCGAGGACAGGCCTAAAGTCACATCGGGCTAGAATTGGCCCAACTACAGAATGGGCCGAGAAAAGGCCGAAAGACGTTCTCAGCCGTTACTGGGCTGGAACTGACGATGGGCTGCTAACAGGACGAAAGAAGCTCGGGCCATAATTGGGCCCAAATACGCAGCGGGCCGTTAACGGGCTTAAACTGACGATGGGCTGGAAATTGTCAAATCTAGATGGGCCTTTGATGCGCCGATTCTGTGTAACTTGTATGGACCGTGCTTGTAAATGGGTCTGACTCAAGTAGGCCGCTAAAGGGCTGGCCCGCTTATTTTGATAGGTCCGGCCTTTTAACCTGAGTGGGCCACTATTGGGCTGAGACACGTGCCGACATATCATAGGCGTGTTCCGTCCATTCGCTGGATGACAACTGTCTGAACGCCTGGCCGACACGTGGATCTGCCGGCCAATGAGAATTTTACACGTGGAAAATCCCCATTGGTCCGCGCTGTTAACGGGTTATCGGATCCAAACCGGAACCCGATAGCTTAACTCGACCCGTTACGGTGGATGCCACATGCCGGTCACCCTTGATGAAAGCACTTCCATGACGCGTGCTTTATCGTTATGGAAGTGGACACTTCCGTGATGATAATTTAGGTAATGTCATGGAACACTTCTACGACAACACAGGTATGCCTATCTTGATTCTGTCATAAAATCATCATGGATGTACATGCATGAAAAAAACGTGACCTCTGTGACAGACTGTAACATCCCAAATTTCCTATTTGGAATGTTTTACAATTATAGATAAGCATCCTATGCACTCTGTTTGAATTTGAATGCCATTTGAAGTTTGAGCAAGTTGAGTTTTGAATTTGAATTTCAAACTTTGGCATGTGGGAATCATTTCAAAAAACTAAGCTGATAAATACTTGATCAAAAGTATGAGAGGAGCAAACATGACACTCCAAAAATATCGGAGGAAACATTGCCAAAAGATTTGGATTCAAATCTGAAATTTATTTGAATTTGAAAAAATAGATTTTTATGAAGTTTGGATTTTGCCTTTGGAAAAATGTTCAAATGAAAGGAATATTCCCGATCATTTTGGTATATATATACCCTATATAAAATATTTATAGATAAGGTTTTATTTTTGTTTTTGTTTTATTTAAAAAATAAAGAAAACTCCCAGTATGCCCGCCAAAGCCACCCAGCCCAGCCAGCCCGCCCCCTCATGACCCCACACTAGGCCCAGTAGAGCCGCCCAACCAGCCAGCCCAGCTCGCCTCACCCCGCCCTCGCCTGATTCCTTTAGGCCTCGGCCACCCGACCCCCTCGCCTCTCTCCTCTCGCTGACCCGTGGGCCCCGCCTGTCTCTTTCCCCCACGCCCGCCATCGAGCTCACTGAGATCGACCGGATCCCAAGGATCCGGATCCCCGATTCGCCCGATCCTTCCGAAGCTCACGGACCCCCAGCTATAAAGCCGAGTCCCTCCGCACCCCATTCCCCCAGAGCTCTCGCAGCCCCTCTCCCTCCCGTTTGCGCTCGCCGGAGACCCGAAGCCCTCCCGGCCGCCATTGTTGCCGCCGTCGAGCCCCTAGTCCACCCCGACCCCCCCAACACCACCGAACCTCCCGACCTCGTCGCGTCTTCCCGACGAGTCGCCGAGCTCGCCGACGCCTTGGGGCCTCAAGCACTCTCTCGCCCGCCGCCGTCAGAGTCCGTAAGCCGAAAGCACCCCTCCGTCCGATCCTAGATCTAGGGCTAGGATTAGAACCCCGAAGGGTTAGGTTTTATTTTTAAAACCGGCCGGTTCTTTTCGGTTTAGTTTTAGGTTAGGTTTTTATTTTAGGCCCGGTTCGTTTAGTTTAAACCCTAGGGCCCGTTTATACTAAGTTACGCCTAGTGCACAGTATAGGCCCATTAGGCCTTTTTTCTTTTATTTTGATTTTTCTGTTTTAGCCGAATAGTTTCTGTTTTCAAAAATGTATATCTTTTATTCTGTTTAATATTTTTAGATGATTCTTTTTTTGTTGGATTGCAAATTTTGTGTAGTTTCTGTAGAATATATATTTAGCTATGTTAAAAATAATTAAAAATGCTTTAATATTGTTTTAGCCAGAATAGTAAATCTGCTATAACTTTAGTTAGAAAAATTATTTTGCATGATTCTTTTGTCACCACTTTATTTTGACATTGCCAAACCCTAGAAATTAACTTGGGTATTTTAGGATTAATAAATAATTAATTTTAGACAGAATCCTATTAATCCTAATTAATTAACTAGTTCTGTTTTCCTATTAAATTAATTAGTAAATTAATTTATTTTTAACTTGTGATTAGTTATTCTAGGTTAGTTTATGTCACTCCATTAGATGAACTTTTATTTATAATTAATAAAAGTTTTAAATTATTTTCTTAATAGAAATTGGATTAGGCCTAAAATGAGTTTTATAATAGCTATTTAATTAATTCTTTTTGCACCTAGTTGCTTAGTGAAACCTTTTCTGTTAAGTTAACTTAAAATCATGATTAGGTTATATTAAGGAATTTTGTTATATAAAAACTATTTTTGTTATTGTTTGGAGTAGGAAAAACTTTGAATTGGTTTCTTTGAGTTTTCCTTTTTGGATTTGGTTTTGGTTGTTTTGTTGTGTTATGTTACTTTTCTTTTGTTATGTTGTGTGATCCTATTGCTTTGTGCTTATTGTGCTATTGTTTGTCTCGGTAGAGTTTCCGGAGTGCTGAAGCTTGCTACTCGACTCTTTAGCTTACGAGGATCATCAAGAAGGCAAGTTTTGATCATGTTATTTCTATACCTATGTTTTGTGCATTAGTAGTTGTCACCACCCCACCATGCATGCAGTAGTGAAATCTTGAAGTCATTAAACTTGAGTAGTATCATGTGGTAGGATGAACCAATCCCTTGTTACCTTGACCTCGGGACGTAGTAGTTATTTTGCTATGCTCAGAGACGGATTTGGGATGAGTGAAATCCATAAGCAAGATGTGAGAGTCAATGATGATGATGACCCCATGGACTACAATGATCAAGATGGACTTGGAAAATCACTACTGGGTGGAGGATTTGTTGACGGGCACCTGGAGCACCAGTGGTGGCGGGATGCATGGAGAAGCGCCATGACATCCTGCGAAAGCTTCACCCAGCCACAAAGAGAAGGATGGATGCCCCATGACCGAAGCTTACATGCAGCCGCAAGCCATTATGGGCTCTGGCTGGGTTGACCCTAGTAGTGACGCTGGCTGGGCGGTACTACGAGAAGTAGACGAACGGTAGGATTGGATGGGTACGGCGGTGGCGGAAGAACTCTTTGAAGACCTGTTTCATTCGTCCGTCTTCAAACACCATGAAGTGCGAAGACTTTAAAGGAGGAATGATTCTTGCGGGAAAGTCGCAACCCTCTGCAGAGTTAAAGATCTAATCGATTAGCCGTGTCCCGATTCACGGACATTTGAGCCTCTGGAACTTGGAAGTATTCGGATATCTCAACACTAAAACTAATGAATTAATTTGAGGGTTTATGACTTAATAATTTGGGAACGAGATATTGGTTGGCGGAACCATCTCAATAACTACCAACAATTGTAGTAATTTGCAAGCAAGTCCACTGTAGTAGGATAAAATTTGCTTTTCGCAAAACGATGAAACTTAGAGCTCCACACCAAAAATGCATATAGTGTTAGTAATTTTATTATTGTTATTCTTCATGACTTGCCACTTATTCCAAAAGCTGACCTACATGGCTGCAACGTATTATGTTGCGTAGATATATTCCGATCAGAGTGAGGCTACGCTCGCGCTTGGCGATTGCCCTTTGAGTCGGATGGACTCGCTTACCTTCGACGCTTCCGCATTAGTAGTTTATTTCTCATGAGTTGGCCTTGAGCCGAATTTATTCCCTTGTAATAAAGACTCTATATGAGAATCGTTTAATGATATTCAGGTGTGATTGAACTTTGATTACTTTATCGATGTCTTGTGAGTACCAAAGATGATCTTGGGATGGTATGCATACGTAGATTTGACCGATTTTGGGTCAGTCGCTCTGAGATGGTATCGAGCACACGCTGACCGTGGGATCATAACCCCTAGGATCGGAAAGCCATAGCAGATACCATTTACTTTAAACCCTTTTCATTCTATAATTCTTCCTGTTCAATTCGACTCTTCTCCCTTTGCAACATTCTAGATGGCGCGAGTTCAACCCAGTTTTGCTACGGAGTTCGCGCCCCGATGAGACGATGCCCTTTGGAAGAAAGCTGGTCCAGATGGTGAAGCAGCTGAAGATAGCTCTACCCTCGATCACCGGAAGCCAACTAATGCACTTCCGACGGACACCCGCCATGTGAGATTGAGGTGCATATCCTGTGGAGAACCTTTGGAGGACACACGGAGCCTATCAACTTTGAGTTCACCGAGTTCAACTGGATCATCGGAAGGGACGTGGCGATCTATCGAGCACTTGGACATCTCCGAGAGGAGTACAGGCCGAGCTCGATCACTCGACGCCGCCATGGTTTCTCGCAGGCAAGGAATGGAGATATCATCCGTACCATTGAGGACGATTCCACTCTCTCGTACATCCAGACTTGGAGTGTCTTCTCGAAGCGGAGATTCGACTCGCCGTAACTCAAGACACACCGGAAGCTTTTGTTCCGCGAATGGAATCGGAGGAGAAGGCACGCAGACTTCCTTGGCCATGAGGAAGAAATCATGGACTTCATGGAGATAGTCGACGACCTGAAGATGAAGCTTGCGCGATAGAGGAAAAGATGGACTTGGGAGAGGACCTTTACCGAGTGGAGATGAAGCACCCTCGTGAGCAATGATCAGGATTTGAAGGAGTACCATCAAGGAAACCCCAAGAGGAGGCGCCACCGATGAAGACTTTTAGTCGACCACCATGTTATCTTTTACTTTTTCGTCGATCAGTTAGGCCGATGTTTTCCTTCGATTAGTCTTGAGCTTTTGTAATCGAGTTTGAACCATGTTTGAGTGGAATGAATAAATGATTGGTGTGTTATGATTGTGCATTCATATGGGTAGTGTTATTTCTCATAGACCATTGTTCTATTCTCATTTTCTCATCCTCCAAAACACCAGATGCCTCCGAGGCGTGACCTTTGGTTTCCGCGGAGCTCACCCAGCTGCTCCAACAGCAGAATGCATCGATGCAACTCCTTATTCGAATCGTAACAACACCGCCAACAATCCACCGCCACCACCACCACCCACCGTGGACAACTTGACTCGTTTTACGAGGTTGAATCCGCCATGTTCTCTAGTAGCACCGAGCCGATTGTGGCTGATGATTGGCTCCGCAAGATCGGAAGGAGCTAGTCACCGTTGGATGCACCGATCTTTGAAGGTGCGCTTTGCAGCGCATCAACCGGATGGACCTGCAGCTTCTTGGTGGGAGAATTACACCGCCACTTTTCCCATGGGTGGCATCACTTGGGACCAATTCCAGCAGCCTTCCAGACCGCTCATGTCTCACTGGAGCCATGAGTCCGAAGAAGCGTGAGTTCGAAACTTGCGCCAGGGGAACCGTCTTGTGGCACAAGATCGTGGATGAATTCAGCAAGCTTGCTCGCTATGCCCGATGATGTGGCCACCGATGCCGCCAAACAGGAGAAGTTCCTTGAGGGACTCAATGATGAACCGAGCATGCAGCTTATTGTGGCTACTTTCAATAACTACCAGAGCTGGTAGACAAGGCCACCATTCGGAAGGCAAGCAGCAGCAGATAGAAAGTCGCAAGCGGAAGTACAGCCGGGAAGCACAACACGGAACTCAGCGAAGCCCGCTATGCACCGTACTCGGGAGGGCACACCCATCATAACCATGGAGTTCATAACCATGGAGGAAATGGGAATAACCGCAGCCAGACAACAAGTCAGGCCATGGCAATGGCAATGGAAATGGTAATGGCAATCAGCACCGTTCTGCCCGGCTCAAGGATCTGAGCCACATCACCGCTTCAAGTGCCGAAGACAGGGCATTACGCCACCGACGCCCGAAGCCAAGCGGAAGAATGGAAATGGCAATGGAGGCTCGGTGAAGAAGCCAAATCCGTTCCTCGTGCTCGGGTGAACCACATCGACGTGGAGGACGTCTATGATCAGCCGGACAATCGTGGTTGGTAAGTTTTATTGAATTCACGCTCAGTTTTGGTTCTCTTTGATTACGGTGCAACGATTCATTCATATCAAGGGTAGTTGTGGAAAAGTACGGATTACGCACTAGGACCCTTAGAATCCCCTTCGCGGGCCCGCAGAGGAGAAATGATGGCAGGTTTAAGCTGTCCCGCAACCCTCAACATCGGGAACCACAAATTTCCGTGGAACTCATAGTGTTGGAAACTCAGACCTTGGATGTAATCCTAGGCATGGATTGGTTGTCAAAGTATGAAGGAACATTGATCGTGCCCAAGAAGTCTATTCTCGCTCACCACCCCGGAGCGTAAGAGGATCAAGTACGTAGCCAGCACGGCCAGATGAATAATCAGTGCATTCCCTCACGGGAGTAGTTCAGAGGAAGTGCCATGGTGCAAGAATTTCCGATGTGTTTCGGAGGAATTACCAGAATGCCACCGGACAGGACATTGAATTTCTGATCGAGTTATTGCCAAGCATAGCCCCAATATCCAAGAGACCTTATCGGATGCCACCGAATGAGTTGAAAGAGATCAAGGATCAAATAAATGAGTTATTGGAGAAAGGATATATTCGTCCAAGCTCATCACCTTGGGGAGCCCCAGTTCTTTTGGTAGAGAAGAAGGATGGAAGCTTGAGGATGGTTGTGGATTATCGTGCATTGAACGAAGTAACCATCAAGAACAAGTACCCCCTGCCAATGATCAATGACTTGTTTGATCAGCTTGTTGGAGCCAAGGTATTCTCTAAGATCGATCTTCGATCAGGGTATCATCAGTTGAAGATCCGTGAAAAGGATATACCCAAAACAGCATTCACTACCAGGTATGGTTTGTATGAGTATACCGTCATGTCATTTGGATTGACTAATGCTCCTGCATACTTCATGAATTTGATGAACAAGGTGTTCATGGAATATCTGGACAAGTTTGTCGTGGTGTTCATCGATGACATATTGATTTTCTCCAAGAGCGAGGAAGAGCATAAGGAACATTTGCGTCTAGTTCTGGAGAAACTTCGAGAACATCACCAGATGCCAAGTTCAGCAAATGTGAATTTTGGTGAAGGAAGTTGGATTCCTCGGACATGTTATTTCAGGAGAAGGAATAGCAGTTGATCCCGCCAAGGTTGAATCAGTCACCGATTGGCGATCACCCACCTCGACCAAGGAGATCCGCAGTTTTCTCGGACTCGCAGGATATTATCGGAGGTTCATTAAGAACTTCTCAAAGATTGCCAAGCCCATGACTGAACTGTTGAAGAAGGAAGCCAAGTATGTTTGGACCGAGGAATGTGAAGCCGTTTTCAGGAATTGAAGAAACGGTTGGTCACAGCCCAGTGTTGATTTTGCCGACATACACAAGGAATACCAGGTTTATTGTGACGCTTCTCGTCAAGGACTCGGAGGAGTATTGATGCAGGAAGGTAAGGTTGTAGCTTATGCCTCCAGACAGCTACGGCCTCATGAGATGAATTATGCCACGCATGATTTGGAGTTAGCAAATGTAGTGCATGCACTCAAGACTGAGACATTTCCTCATCGGAAATCGTTGTGATGTTTACACGGATCACAAGAGTTTGAAGTATATCTTCACGCAGAAGGAATTAAACCTCAGGCAGAGGAGATGGCTAGAGTTGATAAAGGACTACGACATGAGACTGCATTACCACCCGGTAAGGCCAATGTTGTAGCAGATGCTTTGAGCCGTAAGAGTTATGTGAATACTCTTACCACGGAGGATTACCCGGAGTTGGTCGATGACCTCGAGATCTCCGATCGGAGATAGTTCCAAAGGATTTGTTGCAACCTCGAAGTTCAGTCCACCTTGACCGAAAGGATTCGTGAAGCCCGTAAGTCGGACAAGGAAATCGATGAGATAAAGCAAAAGATGGAGGAAGGAAAAGCTAAAGGATTCCGTAAGGATGAACACGGAACTATATGGTTTGAGGATCGATTTATGTGCCCAATGATCCCGAGCTCAGAAGCTAATTCTTCAGAGGCTCATGATTCACCGTACTCGATTCATCCCGCAACACCAAGATGTACCGGATTTGAAGCAAAGTTTCGGTGGACCGTATGAAGAAGGACATTGCCGAGTACGTAGCGGTATGTGATGTTTGTCAACGTGTAAAGGCGTAACATCGAAGCCAGCGAGGTTACTTCAACCTTTGCCGATTCCCGATTGGAAATGGGAGAAACTTGGTATGGATTTCATCACAGATTACCCAGACCCGCTCAGGTTATGATTCTATCTGGGTAGTAGTTGATCGTTTGACTAAGGTAGCTCACTTCATCCCGTGAAAACTACCTATACCAGTGCCAAGTTGGCCAAGATATACATGACCAGGATCGTATGTCCGCATGGAGTTCCGAGGAAAATCGTGTCGATAGAGGAACGCAGTTTACCTCAAAGTTTTGGAAGCAATTGCATGAAACTTTGGGTGCGAGGCTGGAATTCAAGACAGCTTTTCATCCGCAGATGGATGGACAGCACCGAGAGAGTCAATCAGATTCGGAAGACATGTTGAGAGCTTGTGTGCTAGACTATGGGTCTAGCTGGGATGATAATTTGCCGTCGCAGAGTTCTCATACAACAACAGCTTATCAATCCAGTTTGAAGATGGCCCTTTCAAGCTCTATACGAAGGAGGTGCAGAACACCATTGTCTGTGGGATAGTGTTGGAGATCGATCACTTTTCGGTTCCGACCTTATCAAGGATTCCGAAGAGAAAGTCAAGCTGATTCGAGACAGGCTCAAGATAGCACAGTCTAGACGTAAGAGTTATGCCGACAAGAAGCGCAAGGAGGTGACTTACGAAGTGGGAGACCGAGCATATCTTCGTGTGTCTCACTTCGTGGAATCAAGAGGTTTGGAGTCAAGGAAAGTTAGCACCCGATTCATTGGCCCCTACAAAATCCTCGAACGTCGTGGAGAAGTTGCATACAAGTTGGAATTGCGGAAGGATTGTCCGGAGTTCATGATGTCTTCCACGCTTTCTCGCTTGAAGAAGTGCCATGCCGACATGGCCGATGTTCCGCCGAGAGACACAAAGGTCCCTAGAGGCCATACAGCTTGACGGTGATCTGACTTACAAGGAGAAACCCGTCCGAATTCTCGAGACTGCAAGCGAGTCACCCGCAGCAAGGTCATCAAGTTTTGCAAGGTCTTGTGGAGTCACCACACCGAGGAAGAAGCCACACAGGAGCGCCAAGAAGATCTTCTTGAGACCACCCGCACCTATTTGCTAGCCAACCCGAATCTCGAGGGCTAGATTCATCTTAAGGTGGTAGGTTTGTAACATCCCAAATTTCCTATTTGGAATGTTTTACAATTATAGATAAGCATCCTATGCACTCTGTTTGAATTTGAATGCCATTTGAAGTTTGAGCAAGTTGAGTTTTGAATTTGAATTTCAAACTTTGGCATGTGGGAATCATTTCAAAAACTAAGCCTGATAAATACTTGATCAAAAGTATGAGAGGAGCAAACATGACACTCCAAAAATATCAGAGGAAACATTGCCAAAAGATTTGGATTCAAATCTGAAATTTATTTGAATTTGAAAAAATAGATTTTTATGAAGTTTGGATTTTGCCTTTGGAAAAATGTTCAAATGAAAGGGAATATTCCCCTGATCATTTTGGTATATATATACCCTATATAAAATATTTATAGATAAGGTTTTATTTTTGTTTTTGTTTTATTTAAAAAAATAAAAGAAAACTCCCCAGGGCGCCAGCCAGGCCACCCCAGGCCCAGCCAGCGCCGCCCCCTCAAGCCTCAAGACTGTGCCCACCAGCCGCCCTAATCCCAGCCAGCCAGGCCAGTGAGCCAGCCCAGCTCGCCTCACCCCTCGCCCCTCGCCCGATTCCTTTAGGCCTCGGCCACCCGACCCCCTCGCCCCTCTCTCCCTCTCGCTGACCCGTGGGCTCCGCCCCGTCTCTTTCCCCCCTCGCCCACGCCATCGAGCTCGCCGGAGATCGACCGGATCCCGAAGGATCCGGATCCCCGATCGCCCGATCCTTCCAAGCTCACGGACTCCCAGGCTATAAAGCCGAGTCCTCCGCACCCCATCCCCCGAGAGCTCGCCGCACCTCTCCCTCCCGCTTGCGCCGCTGAGACCAAGCCCTCCCGCCGCCATTGTTGCCGCCGTCGAGCCCCTAGTCCACCCCGACCCCCCAACACCACCGAACCCCTCCCCGACCTCGTGCGCGTCTTCCCGACGAGTCGCCGGAGCTCGCCGACGCCTTGGACGCCTCAAGCACTCTCGCCCCGCCGCCGTCCGAGTCCGTAAGCCACGAAAGCACCCCTCCGTCCGATCCTAGATCTAGGGCTAGGATTAGAACCCCGAAGGGTTAGGTTTTATTTTTAAAACCGGCCGGTTCTTTTCGGTTTAGTTTTAGGTTAGGTTTTTATTTTAGGCCCGGTTCGTTTAGTTTAAACCCTAGGGCCCGTTTAGACTAAGTTACGCCTAGTGCACAGTATAGGCCCATTAGGCCTTTTTCTTTTATTTTGATTTTTCTGTTTTAGCCGAATAGTTTCTGTTTTCAAAAATGTATATCTTTTATTCTGTTTAATATTTTTAGATGATTCTTTTTTTGTTGGATTGCAAATTTTGTGTAGTTTCTGTAGAATATATATTTAGCTATGTTAAAAATAATTAAAAATGCTTTAATATTGTTTTAGCCAGAATAGTAAATCTGCTATAACTTTAGTTAGAAAAAATTATTTTTGCATGATTCTTTTTGTCACCACTTTATTTTGACATTGCCAAACCCTAGAAATTAACTTGGGTATTTTAGGATTAATAAATAATTAATTTTAGACAGAATCCTATTAATCCTAATTAATTAACTAGTTCCTGTTTTCCTATTAAATTAATTAGTAAATTAATTTATTTTAACTTGTGATTAGTTATTCTAGGTTAGTTTCTGTCACTCCATTAGATGAACTTTTATTTATAATTAATAAAAGTTTTAAATTATTTTCTTAATAGAAATTGGATTAGGCCTAAAATGAGTTTTATAATAGCTATTTAATTAATTCTTTTTGCACCTAGTTGCTTAGTGAAACCTTTTCTGTTAAGTTAACTTAAAATCATGATTAGGTTATATTAAGGAATTTTTGTTATATAAAAACTATTTTTGTTATTGTTTGGAGTAGGAAAAACTTTGAATTGGTTTCTTTGAGTTTTCCTTTTTGGATTTGGTTTTGGTTGTTTTGTTGTGTTATGTTACTTTTCTTTTGTTATGTTGTGTGATCCTATTGCTTTGTGCTTATTGTGCTATTGTTTGTCTCGGTAGAGTTTCCGGAGTGCGAAGCTTGCTACTACGACTCTTTAGCTTACGAGGATCATCAGCAAGGCAAGTTTTGATCATGTTATTTCTATACCTATGTTTTTGTGCATTAGTAGTTGTCACCACCCCACCATGCATGCAGTAGTGAAATCTTGAAGTCATTAAACTTGAGTAGTATCATGTGGTAGGATGAACCAATCCCCTTGTTACCATGACCCCGGGACGTAGTAGTTATTTTGCTATGCTCGAGACGGATTTGGGATGAGTGAAATCCATAAGCAAGATGTGAGAGTCAATGATGATGATGACCCCATGGACTACAATGATCAAGATGGACTTCGAAAATCACTCTTGGGTGGAGGACGGTTGACGGGCACCTGGAGCACCCAGTGGTGGCGGGATGCATGGAGAAGCGCCATGACATCCTGCGGAAAGCTTCACCCAGCCACAAAGAGAAGGATGGATGCCCCATGACCGAAGCTTACTCTGCAGCCGCAAGCCATTATGGGCTCTGGCTGGGTTGACCCTAGTAGTGACGCTGGCTGGGCGGTACTACGAGAAGTAGACGAACGGTAGGATTGGATGGGTACCGGCAAGGGCGGAAGAACTCTTTGGAAGACCCTGTTTCATTCGTCCGTCTTCAAACACCATGAAGTGCGAAGACTTTAAAGGAGGAATGATTCTTGCGGGAAAGTCGCAACCCTCTGCAGAGTTAAAGATCTAATCGATTAGCCGTGTCCCCGGTTACGGACATTTGAGCCTCTGGAACTTGGAAGTATTCGGATATCTCAACACTAAAACTAATGAATTAATTTGAGGGTTTATGACTTAATAATTTGGGAACGAGATATTGGTTGGCGGAACCATCTCAATAACTACCAACAATTGTAGTAATTTGCAAGCAAGTCCACTGTAGTAGGATAAAATTTGCTTTTCGCAAAACGATGAAACTTAGAGCTCCACAGCCAAAAATGCATATAGTGTTAGTAATTTTATTATTGTTATTCTTCATGACTTGCCAGCTTATTCCAAAAGCTGACCTACATGGCTGCAACGTATTATGTTGCAGAGATTTATTCCGATCAGAGTGAGGCTACGCTCGCTTGGCGATTGCCCTTTGAGTCGGATGGACTCGCTTACCTTCGACGCTTCCGCAGATTAGTAGTTTATTTCTCATGAGTTGGCCTTGAGCCGAATTTATTCCCTTGTAATAAAGACTCTATATGAGAATCGTTTAATGATATTCAGGTGTGATTGAACTTTGATTACTTTATCGATGTCTTTGTGAGTACCGGCATGATCTTGGGATGGTATGCATACGTAGATTTGACCGATTTTGGGTCAGGTCGCTACACAGACACGTATCATCACGGAAGTGTATTTTTTTGTAATGCATGTTACTTTTCAATACAATTGTCCCATGTTCTTATCTAGATGCCATCCTCTATCCCTTGTTCTTCAATACAATTATCGCATGAGTTTCCTAACATGATTGTGATCCATCCGATGTAATTAATGGTGTGTTTGTTGCAGTGTAATGAATTGTCGCTTTACGATCAAATCCATATGGGATTTATCTTGGATTCTTTTGAGTTCTTTGATGCATGATTTATACACATAAATGCTCTCCGATCTATTAGTCTCACTAGCCATGTCTAGATGAATGATCTCCATGAAGGAGTTGTGTTTGTTAGTTGGGTTTAACCTTGTAAGGAATTTATCTCGGTGATAGAATGAGAAAAAGGCTTGTATGGTGTTAATGCAAGTTTAAAAACTTTATGCACTTCCATTTCATCTCACAATTGCTATCTTTTTGGTATCGAGTGCACACTCTTAAGACTTGGTGCATAATTCATTGATACATGCAAATTCCATGGGGTGCGGGACTTTCTCATGTTCTCCTATATATAGGACATCTATCTTCCTCAAAATATCCACCATACCAACCTATCATGGCATTTCTATTGTTAAAGGGGGTCGAGGTAAAACTAAGGAAAAGTTTCCAAGTGATGCTCATCTCAAAGCCTACACATATCCAATCCTTCGAGTGAAGCCTTTGGAAATCTCATACAGTTCAGTCAATTTCTTCAGTGACAGAGACAAAGATCTTCTATTCTCTGAGGAATTTGTTCTGACTGAGGAGTTAGGAATTTGCCAGTGTGAATTGCCTACAAGTGAGGAACATGATAGCCGTGAGGAATTTGAGAGCTCAAATTTCCGACTGTTGCTATGCTTCGCGCCAGCTGTCCGAAATATCTTATCCACATAACGGTCATATCATTAGGGGCATTTATGTATTATCATGTCAGGCTGCTCCCTGGCTATAAATAGCCGCCCCCTCAACCACTAGATGGTTGGCTACTCCGAGAGAAATTGACACTTGTCATTTAGAGCATCCCATCCTTCGAGGACTTTGAGAGAAAATCATCAGTGAGGAAAAACCCAAAACCCCAACACCTAAAACCCAAAGATATTGAGCATCACTGAAGAGATTGTTCCTGTGTGGAACCGACACTTGTTACCTTTGAAGACTATGCATCTTCCAGACGGTTAGGTGTCATGGTCTAGAGAATTCAAGAGGAATTGTGGATCGCTGAGTGACCAAGTCTGTGAAGGTTTGGAAGTCACCTTGAAGACTTACCACAAGTGATTGGGCGAGATTTGTGTGACCTTAGCTCAAGGAGAATACAGTAAGGACTGTGTGTCCTTTGGTTTAAATACCAAGCCGCTCCAACCAGACATACGGCTGTCACAACAGTTGGAACTGGTCTACCAAATTACTATCTTCACCGAGCTACTGGTTCTATTTCATCAACCCTTCCATTTCCTCGCTTACTTGTTGATGAAATTGACCGTTACTATTTGAAGACTTTGACTGAAGACTCTCAATTTCCTCAATCCTAGTTCTTCAGTCATCTTGTCTTATGCCTGCATATCTTGTTTACACACTACATGTGCTCTATGTATGTTTCATTTCATCATGATGACTATGCTACCGTCTTGTTATGCATGCACCTGAGTACTTATTCCGCTGCTTGTATTTCGTCACTTAGCAAACTCCTCAAGTAGTATTTCCTCAGTCATGAATTTGTAAAAATTGCCTATTCACCCCCTCTAGTCAATATAATGCACTTTCACCAACTCCATAAGTACTATCTCACGGGGAAAAAGTCAGAGAGAAGGAATCTTTTATGAAATGGAGCCGCCGCCACCTCTCGTTCTTCATCGGGAGGGCTGATCTGGAGTCTGTTCGGGGTTCTGGAGGGTGGAATTCATCGTTGTCGTCATCAACCCTTCTCCATCAACTATTCCATGATGCTCACCATCGGGAATGAGTAATTACTTCGTAGGCTTGCTGGACGGTGATAGAGTTGGATGAGATTTGTCATTTAATCGAGTCAATTTGTTAAGGCTTGATCCCTAGTATCCACTATGTTCTAAGATTGATGTTGCTATGATTTTGCTATGTTTAATGCTTGTCAATAAGGCCCCAGTGGCATGATTTTTTATCTGAACCCTTTATGTTTGCATGAATATATTTTGGTTCTTGATCCTATCTGCTAGTTATATGCACTTGTTATTGCTCTGATCCGTGATGATCCACAAGTATAGGGGATCAATTGTAGCTCTTTTCGATAAGTAAGAGTGTCGAACCCAATGAGGAGCAGAAGGAAATGACAAGTGGTTTTCAACAAGGTAATGTCTGCAAGTGTTGAAATTGTAAGTAACAGAGTAGTTTGATAGCAAGATAATTTTTAACGAGCAAGTAATGATAGTAGTAACAAAAGTGCAGCAGGGTAGCCCAATATTTTGAGGCAAAGGACAGGCCAAAAGGGTCTCTTATGATAAGCAAAGCGTTCTTGAGGGTACACAGGAATTTCATCTAGTCACTTTCATCACGTTGGTTCGATTTGCGTTCGCTACTTTGATAATTTGATATGTGGGTGGACCGGTGCTTAGGTGTTGTTCTTACTTGAACAAACCTCCTACTTATGATTAACCCTCCCGCAAGCATCCGCAACTACGAGAAAAGTATTAAGAATAAATTCTAACCATAGCATTAAACTTGTGGATCCAATCGGTCCCTTACGGAATAGCGCATAAACTGGGGTTTAAGCTTCTGTCACTCTCGCAACCCATCATCTAATTGGTACTCCACAATGCATTCCCTTAGGCCCAAATATGGTGAAGTGTCATGTAGTCGACGTTCACATGACACCACTAAGGGAATCAAAACATACACACTATCAAAATATCGAACACATCTCAAGTTCACATGATTACTTGCAACATGATTTCTCCCGTGACCTCAAGAACAAAAGTAACTACTCACAAATAATAATCATGCTCAAGATCAAAGGGGTATTAAATAGCATATTGGATCTAAACATATAATCTTCCACCAAATAAACTATATAGTAATCAACTACAAGATGTAATCAACACTACTAGTCACCCACAAGCACCAATCTATAGTTCTAGTAACAAGACTGAACACAAGAGATGAGATGGTGCTGCTGAAGATGTTGATGGAGATTGCCCTCCCAAATATGGGAGAGTTGTTGCTGATGATGATGACGATGATTTCCCCCTCCGGGAGGGAAGTTCCCCCGGCGGAATCGCTCCGCCGGAGGGCAAAAGTGCTCCTGCCCAAGTTCCGCCTCGAGACGGCGGCGCTCCGTCCCGAAAGTCCTCCGTTTTATTTTTTTTAGGTCAAACTGACCTATATACCAGAAGATAGGCACCGAAGGTGGGCCTGGGTGAGCACAACCCACCAGGGTGTGCCTGGGCTCCCTGGCGCGCCCAGGTGGGTTGTGCCCCTTGCTCCAATAATTCTCAAATATTCCATAAAAAATCCTCGTGAAGTTTCAGCTCATTTGGAGTTGTGCAGAATAGGTAGCCTAACGTAGCTTTTTCACGTCCAGATTTCCAGCTGCCGGCATTCTCCCTCTTTGTGTATACCTTGCATATTATGAGAGAAAAGGCATTAGAATTACTCCAAAAAGCATTATTATGGATAAAAACATCATAAATAATAGTAAGAAAACATGATGCAAAATGGACGTATCAATCCGTAGACCCCAAAGTGACAATAGTTGGGATACCCTCTGGGGATGGTTGTAATTTGAGGAGTTCATGTATTCACCATGTGTTATTGCTTTGTTCTGGTTCTCTATTAAAAGGAGGTCTTAATATCTCTTAGTTTCCTTATGGACACCACTGCCACGGGAGGGTAGGATAAAAGATGCCATGCAAGTTCTTATTATAAGAACATATGACTATATACAGAATGCATGCCTACATTGAATTGATGAATTGGAGCTATTGTGTATTGCTCTTGGTTGTGACTGTTATATGATGGATATCATCCAACACAAATATCCATCGCTGATCCAATGCCTACGCTTTTCTCATATTGGTCTTTGCAAAGTTACTATTGATGTTGTTGTTACAATCATCACAAACTGCTTTTGTTATTGTTCATGTTACTATTTCTACTATTACTGCTACTATCAAAACTATCGAACTACTGTGCTACTAAACACTTTGTTGTAGAAAGATTATTTCCCATGTGTGGTTGAATTGACAACTCAACTGCTAAGGCTCATAAATATTCTTTGGCTCCCCTTGTGTCGAATCAACAAATTTGGGTGAAATACTACCTTCGAAGACTGTCATGATCCCCTATACCTTTAGGTTATCAGGTACCGAAGAGGCTAACAAAATATGGAAGGGCGGAAGTGCTTGTAGTCCACAAACTAACATCTGTCATAAAGAACTCATATATTTATTGTGAAATTCTAGAAGCCCTCAAAACAAAGTATTACTCACATGCCCCTAGGGAGGAGGTTGGGAGGAGTTAACTATCATGCGCCCCGATTCAAACAACACAAAGGATCTCAATAAAGGATAAATTACGCTCCAACTTCCTGGCCATGGCATGACCGACATTTTAATTAGCAGGACATCACGAACCTTAGCATCAATATTTTAAATAACCCATGATTATCAACTAGTAAACCTTCATATTATAACATCAATATCGTTAATCAAACATGTCATATTTAGTTATCTACATGCAAGTCTTTATTTTACCACAGTTATATACTTATTATGTTTGGATCAAACATATAGCTCATGCAAATTACCACTTCCTATTTAACTCTCAAAAAGATATAGGTGAAGAAAGAGAGTGCAAATTATTTCTATAAAATATTTCTCGCCATGCTCAATAGATATAAGTGAAGACCATGAGCAGTTGCCTCAAATCAAAAGATATAAGTGAAGAACTTAGAGCATTCTATAAATTTGAGATGAATGTGTGTATCTCCTAAAAGGTGCAATCAGGAAACAATGATTGTAGAAATAAGAAAAAAATCTAACAAAAGCCAAAGATTCTCCAAGCAAAATACATATCATGTGATGAATAAAAATATAGCTCCAAGTGATATTACCGATAGATAAGAGGGGATGCCTTCCGGGGCATCCCCAAGCTTAGATGTTTGGATCTTCCTTGAATATTACCTTGGGGTGCCTTGGGCATCCCCGAACTTAGGATCTTGCCACTCCTTATATTCTTCCATCATCATCTCACCCAAAACTTAAAAACTTTGACCAGGCAAAACTCAACAAAACCTCGTGAGATGCATTAGTATAATAAAAATATATCATTAACTTAGTTACTATCATAAATAGATTCATAATTGTACTTACATAATACCTACTGTATTTTATCATCTCTATAACTTATACCCCCCTGATACAATCCATAGAAACATCAAAATAAGCACACTATGCAATCAAAAGACAATCTATCTAAAATAGAATAGTATGTAATGATGGAATTTTTAGTCATACTTATGTAATTCCAAAATTTCAAAAAAGGAGAACGTAGACAATTTGTGTAGAAATAATGTGTAGAACTTTCAACAATTGTTTACGTTCCAGTTCGGAGAAACAATTCACGCACTGGACGCCAACTTTTTGTTTTTGAACAAAACCAAATAACAAACATCGGCATTAACCTAATGGCTTTACTTGGCACAAAAATCAAAATAAAAGATACAAACATAATTACTAAATTAGAAATATTCATGTTTACACACAAAACATAAAATAGAAATAAATATAACTATGAAGTTGCCTCCCAACAAGCGTTTTTGTGTAATGCCCCTAACTAGGCATAATGCATAGTATCACATTGTCATCTTTCGAAGCAACGCCATAAGTGGCTCTCATTATAGATTCATAAGTAAGTTTAATTCTCTTTCTAGGAAAATGTTCCATACCTTTTCTCAATGGAAATTGGAACCTTATATTAGCTTCCTTCATGTAAATTATCGCACCTATGGTTCTTAGAAACGGTCTCCCAAGTATAATTGGACAAGATGGATTGCATTCAATATCAAGAATAATAAAGTCTATGCCTGCATAATTTCTATTAGCAATCACAAGCACATCATTTACTCTACCCATAGGCTTTTTAATGGTGGAATTCGCTAAATATAAATTTAAGGAACGTTCACTCATGTTGGTGAAACCGAGAACATCATACAATGTTTTAGGCATAGTTGAAACACTAGAACCAAGATCACACAAAGCTTTGCACGCATAAAAATTATCTTCTCTTCAACAGTAGGTTCCCATTCATGATGCATATTTCTAGGAATGGAAACTACTAACTCAAGTTTTTCTTCATGAGTTTTGGTAAGAGTTTCTATGATATGCTTAGGAATAGCTTTATTTTGTTCATAAGCATTGAGTGAAGTAATCATGAATTGAATCAAGGAAATACATTCAGTAAGAGAACAATTATATAATTAAAATCCTTGTAATCCAATAGAATGGGAGCACCACTATCTAATTGTTTTACCTCTTCAATCCCACTTTTTTCAGTTTTAACATCCATATCATCACCCTTCGAACTATTGGGACGACCTCTAATTAGTTGATTTATCTTAAGTCCCATCATCATCAAGTTTAATATTAGTAAACAAAGATTAAATTGATGACACGCCAATAGTTTTAACATCTTCATCATTTAGCTCTTAGCCTATAAATCCGTTCTCTACTTTGGTCAATGGTGACTTGGATAGCTTTTAAAGATTCGGGCATTTCATCCTTACTTTGTGGCAAAATTTTAATATTAATAGTATCCACATCATGCATAAGGCTATCCATGTTTCTAGACATATCATCAACTTTATTCAAAAAAAATTCAACCATAGTTTTGAAAACCTTTTGAGAAATAATAAATTCTTTAATGGTGTTATCAAGATCATAGTGTATCTATTATTATTATGTGAATTACCATAATTATTAGAGGGATTAATAGGATAGGATCTAGGATTGTTGAAATCCCCCTTATAAGCATTATTATTGAAATTATTCCTTGAAATAAAATTCACATCAATAGCATCATTATTTTGTTCAATTAAAGTGGACAAAGGAAGGATAAATTGGAGCATTTTTAGTAGCAAGCATAGTCATGAGAGCATCGATTTTATTATTCAAGGAGGATACCTCCTCAATAGAATTTACCTTCTTACACTACTAGAAAAAGGGCTATAGATGGGATTGACACTAATGGCGCACCAGAAAGATGGTGCGCCATTAGTATATACTAATGGCGCACCACGCTCGATGCGCCATTAGAGTTTAAACTACTAATGGCGCACCATGCAAAGGGTGCGCCATTAGTATCAATTTTTTTGAACTAGTGCGCTTGTCCAAACATACTAATGGCGATCCTGCTCAAGTGCGCCATTAGTAGTTGTAACTACTAATGGCGCACCAGCGATAGGTGCGCCATTAGTATAGAATTTTTTGAACTAGTGCGCTTGTCCAAACATACTAATGGCGATCCTGCTTAAGTGCTCCATTAGTAGTTGTAACTACTAATGGCGCACCAGCAAAGGTGCGCCATTAGTATAGAAACTTTTTTTGAACTATCTGCTTTGTCCAAACATACTAATGGCGATCCGGATGAAGTGCGCCATTAGTAGTTGTAACTACTAATGGCGCACCATGCAAGAGGTGCGCCATTAGTAAGTGGGCAGCAACAAGATATTTGGGACAGCCTCTCCTACCCACACTCACTTTCTCCCCACTTCATTCTCTCCACCTCCTCCTTGTCTCGGTGCCTCCTCTTTTCACCTCATTTCCACCATAGATTCATTCAAATTAAGTGGTTAAATTACCTTGTTTTAATACGTAAGTAAGGGGAAGCTATATTTATGTTGTTCTCCCTACAACAATGTGCACATGCACTTTTACGGCCTAGCTAGATCTATGTATGTTCGTGGTGTTGCATATGTTTGTGGTGTTGCATATGTGTTTGTGTTTGGAGGTGTACCGTATTTGAAATGCGATAGTTGCCAATATTTTGCGGAATGTTGCTTCATTTCCGTTTAAGCGAGAATTTTGGCATTAAGCATTCTTTTGGTCCTATTTTTAGGAAAGTCATGCCAAATTTTTGTTTGGTTCTAAAATATCGTTTTGCTCTACCTCATGCAGCGACCATGGTCCGCACGATCACCGAAGGCATCGTGAATAGGTTTTTGAGGTCCGCGAAGGCGAGATGCTTCAAAAGAACGAGACGGAGATAAGATGTCCTGTCGAAGATGCAAGTGAAGAGCCTTATTGCGGACCCGGATTCCGGCAGGTGCGGGACCACCTGCTCTTGCGTGGTTTCATGGATGGCTATCGGTGGCAAGGTGATGAAGATGACTACGAAGTCGTCCATGCGGGCGGGCAAGAAATGAGGAAGGGCAGCAAGACAACCACCGCGGCTCGGGCGGCGAGAAGACGAAGAATCCCGGGAGATGATCACGACGGTGATGTTGTACACATCATCATGTAGAAGATGCAGGACATGATGATGAGGAAGATGCCGAGCAGGCGACGGGCATGATCATGAAGATGATGATGCGGCGGAGCGATTTACGCTGGACCATCGATGGGCTGGGTGCAGGACCCTCATATTCAAGAGCTGCTTCTCAAGCGGACGGATAACGCCAGAGCTGCCGCCGAGAGAAAGCCAAGATGGATCAACTTGAGTTAGACGCGGTTACTCCATTGTATGAAGGATGCAGGCCCGAGGATACCCGCCTGAAAGTAACGCTCATGGCTCTGGAGATGAAGGTAAAACACAAAATGACCGACGCATGCTTCGACGAGAACATGTCATTCTGGCACGAACGTCTTCCCAAGGGGAACAAGTGCCCAACCAGTTTGGAGGAGGCGAAGAAAATCGTGTGTCCTCTCGATTTACCGCACGTGAAATACCATGTGTGCATGAACAATTGCATCATTTATCGGGACGAGCACGCGGAGTCTACCATATGTCCGGTGTGCGGCGTCACTCGATACAAGAAGAGGAAGAAAGCTCCTCGAAAAGTGGTGTGGTACTTTCCGATCACTCCTCGTCTGCAGCGCTATTTCGCAGACCCTAAGGTAGCAAAGCTCCTGCGTTGGCACGCGGATAGGGAGGAGAAGAAGAGAGAAGATGACGCAAATGATCCGGAGATAGATAAAAAAGACAAGATGCTGAGTCACCCTAAGGATGCGAGCCAGTGGCAAGCGTTGAACTTCGAAGACTCGGAATTTGGGAACGATCCAAGGAACATCGTCTTTGGGCGCGAGCACCGATGGAGTCAATCCGCTTGGAAGCGAGAAGCACACATAGCACCTGGCCTGTGTTTGTGTGGATGTACAACCTTCCCCTGGTTGTGCATGAAGAGGAAGTACATTCACATGAGTATGCTAATTGAAGGGCGAAACAACCAGGAACGACATCAATCAGATCCGGGCTGCTGAAAGAGGAGCTTGACACGTTGTGGAAAACGCCAGCCAATACGTGGGGCGCCGCAGAGAAAGAATATTTCCCTATGAGAGCCGCACTGCTCACGACGGTGCACGACTATCTCGATTACGGATATCTCGCGGGGCAGGTGGTCCACGGATTTTCCGGATGCGTAAGGTGCATGGATGACACAACGATCGCCAGCTAGATAGAGATCCGGGTCTTGAAAACCGTGTTCATGGGACATCGAAGGTGGCTTCGCGATGATGACCCGTGGAGGAAACGCAAGGATCCGTTCGATGGTGAAACCGAACCCAAAACGCCCGTACGAGGAGCGGCGAGGAAATAGACAAGCTGTTGAAAAATTGGAAAGACTGCCCACCGCCGAAAAGAAGCAAAAGGCGCCAGAGCCGGAAAGGAGCGAAGGCGCCAGAGCCGCTGCTGAAGGTATGGAAAACGAGGTCTGTTTTCGGGACTTGCCGTCTCGAAGATCCACCGTGTGCCTCACAGCCTTGATGTCATGCATATCACGAAGAACGTGTGCGAGTCTGCTTGGTACCCTGCTCAACATGCCGAGAGGACCAAAGATGGGCGAAAGCAAGGGCAGACTTGAAATCAATGGGCATCAGGCAGGAGCTTCACGCTAATGATGATGATGATGATGATGATGATGATGATGATGATGATGATGATGATGAGGCGAAGCAGGACACAGAAAGTCGTCGCAAAGGCAAAAAGGCCAAGAAGACCGGAAATGACTACCCTCCAGCGTGCTTCACTCTAAGTCAGGAAGAGATCGAGCAGTTTTTCACCTGCCTCCTAGGAGTAAAACTTTCTTCGGATTCTGCTGGGAAGATAAGCAGATACCTAGACCCAGTGAAGCGAAGTTCAGCGGGATGAAGTCTCACGACCGTCACGTGCTCAAGACGCAGATACTTCCAGGTTGCAATCCGTGGGATCATGGACGCGCACGTCCGTGAAACGCTATTTGGCCTATGCAACTTCTTCGACGCCATCTCTCGGAAGTCGATTGGCGGAGGCAACTCGAAGGCTACAGAAGAGATCGTGGTGATACTATGCGAGCTTGAGATGTACTTCCGCCCGCATTCTTCGACGTTATGGTGCATCTGCTGGTCCATATAGTGGAGGATATCATCCAACTCGGGCGACGTTCCTGCACAGCATGATGCCGCTCGAAAGGATGAATGGTGTCATCAAAGGATACGTTCGCAACATGTCACGCCGAGAGGAAGCATAGCCAGGGCTTTCGATCAAGAGTGCATCTCCTCTGCACGAATTATCTAGGCATCGAGAACCCCGTTGGTCTGCCCGTCAACAGGCACCTCGGCAGGCTCGCTGGATGGGGTCACCGTGAGGGTCGCCGCGAAATGCATGTCGACTTCGAGGGTCGACTCGCCGACTTTGAAAGAGCAAACCTAGTCGCGCTACAACACATAGACGTGGTCGATCCTTGGGTGGTAGAGCACAAAACCTTTATTAAGAAGACGTACAATGACCGAGGCCAACAGAGGACGGACGGAGATATACTCAAAGAGCACAACTCATGTTTCACGCGTTGGTTCAAGCAGAAGCTTCTGTCGTACCCTTTACATGAGGATTCTTCCGCGGAAGAACAACTCATATTCGCCTTGTCACGTAGCGCCGAGCACAACCTCGATGACCTATGAGGCGTCACGATATCAACGGCTACACATTCTACACCGAGGCCAAGGACATGAAGAGCGATGGTTATCGAACTCCGGGTAACGATGGAATCCTACACCGTAACGACAAGGACAGATACTACGGAAGGATCGAGGAGATCTGGGAGCTGAGCTACTGCCGAGAGAAGGTCCCATGTTCCGTGTCGATGGGCCAAGAACGTCATAAAAGAAGACCGTATTTCACCACCATGGTTATACCCGGCCAAATCCAAGACCATGGCAAACGTCACCGCGAAAAATGAGCCATGGGTACTGGCTTCCCAAGTGGACCAATGCTTCTTCATTATCGACCCGCCAAAGCCCGGTCGTGTTGTCGTGAGGAGAGGCAAAGGAAGATCATCGGAATGGATGGAGTAGCCAATGAGCAAGACTTCGACAAGTACTGGCGACCGAGGATCGAACATGACGACGATGATGAAGTAGCAGGATACACCACAAGAAGAAGCAGGACCACCCTACCTAAAGGACGTCCGTTCCACAGAAGAACTCCATTTGCGAAAAAGAAGGGCAAGAAGATTGTGAACAGATAGCTAGCTAAGATCGATTGTATTTAAATCGTGGCCTTCATTTCTCGATTGTATTTCATGGGTACTTTTTGAACTATCCCACCTCGCCAGATCCGGTCCCCCTCGCCGCCGAGCACCCCCCCAGTCCACCGGCCGCCGCCGCCGACCCCCCGCACCCTCGATTCCCCTACTCAACCGCCGCCCCCCCGCACCACAGCACCGCCTTATAAAAAAATAAGTATCAAACAGCTTTTTAAATGCTACTGTCTTATAAAAAATATTACTGTTATTATTTAAACAAGTTTGAACATATTTAAACACAAATAAGTATCAAACAGCTTTTAAATGCTAAAAAATTTGTGGAGCCCACCTCGATCCCCCTCCATCTCGATCGCTATCCCACCTCGCCAGATCCGTCCCCTCGCCGAGCACCCCCAGTCCACCGCCGCCACACCCCCCGCACCTCGATTCCCTACTCAACACGCCACACCGACCCCTTTTCACAAGACCGCCTTATAAAAAATAAGTATCAAACAACTTTTAAATGCTACTGTCTTATAAAAAATATTACTGTTATTATTTAAACAAGTTTGAACATATTTAAACACAAATAAGTATCAAACAGCTTTTTAATGCTAAAAAATTTGTGGAGCCCACCTCGATCCCCCTCCATCTCGATCGCTATCCCACCTCGCCAGATCCGTCCCCTCGCTTGAGCACCCCCAGTCCACTGCCGCCGCCACACCCCCCGCACCTCGATTCCCTACTCAACCGCCGCCCGACCCCCCACTCACAGACCGCCTTATAAAAAATAAGTATCAAACAGCTTTTAAATGCTACTGTCTTATAAAAAAATATTACTGTTATTATTTAAACAAGTTTGAACATATTTAAACACAAATAAGTATCAAACAGCTTTTAAATGCTAAAAAAATTGTGGAGCACAGGAGTCGAACCCAGACCTCCTGGTGTGAGCTGGCTGCTGACCACCGAGCTAGTAGAGGGACTTGATGTGGATCAGTTACGTGGTACATAACCTGTTGGCTCGAGTTGAAATAAAAAAAACTAATGGCGCACCACGGTGAGGTGCGCCATTAGTATGGACATGCTAATGGCGCACCACGGTGAGGTGCACCATTAGTATTGTGCCCGATCCCCTTCCCTCTCCCCTTCGCCCGATCCCCCTTCCTCTCCCCTCGCCAGCCTCTCCTCTCGATCCACCGCCGCCGCCCTGCCTGACCCACCTCGCCTCGCCTCGCCCTCTCCTCCCTCGCCTCTCCTCGCCTTCCCTCTCCCTCGCCCTCTCCCTCGCCTAGATCCCTTCCCTCTCCTCTCCCGATGCCGCTGCCCGCCGCCTCGCCTGCCCGCCGCCCAGCGCCGCCTCGACGCCGCCCCGACGCTGCCTCGACCCCACCCCGGCCCGCTCCTCCAAGGTAAGCTGAAAATTTTGCTGAAGCTTTCTTTCCCCATGCCTCGCTCAAGCTTGGACTTTTCTTTGAAGCTTGATTTTTGCACGGCGCCCGCTAGGCATCCATATCCGAGGACCTTGGCCATGGCACCCGCCGTCCATGTCTAGCTCCTCCCCCTCCTCCGTCTGCCGCCTCATTGACCCGACCCCTTCTCTTCACTGTGGCGCCCCCGCCTCCGCTCCTCCTGCCTACCCGCCGACACCTGCCACCTCACCGTCGCCGGCACAAATGAGGTAGTCTCTGAGACCGTGGAGGCCGAGGAGGAGCTAGTCCCTGAGATCGCTGCCACCCATCGCTGAATGAGTCTTGAACTAGTTTTAGACAGTGTTACAGTGTAAGTTGCAGACCTCCACTTCCCGTCATAGATGGATCCATGGTTGTGAGTTTCTTATTCAATAGAGCTGGATCTTTAAACTCACAACATTTTTTTGTTACTGAATATGGAGGCATCTATTGTTACTGAAATTGTTTCAATTGCCCAGACATTTTTACTAAAATTGGCTGGTTACTGGAATTGTTTCAGCCAATTCCCCCGGTCATAGATGCCTCCTTATTGGACTTGTTTAAGCCAACAACTAATTGCCCAGACATTGTTATTGAATTCGGTTAGATAAATCCTTGCTTAGGCTATCTATATATCCTCCCAAATTATTAAGTGAGGAGTACCGACTAAATTTAGTTAGCAAACAAATGTTGCTCTGACTAAATTAAGTGAGAAGTACTGACATTGATTCAGTTTACTGAAGTACCTTGAATTCCAACTCAAAATGCTGCACGAGAAATTGGAAATGTAGAAACACAATGAAAAAAAGGCATAGAACAAATTACTACTAGTAAAACAGAAGGAATATTTAAGACTTGAGACTTGTATAGAGTTAGTCATCCTCAAGATGCTCCCGCTCTTCATAGTCATAGTAATGCCGATCCGACCGAGAAAATTTCACTTATGTTAAAGTGTCTCGAGACAAAATCATTGGCCATTCCCAAAGCCGTGGAATATTTAAAATGTGTTGCACATCGATAGGCCAAAACAACTCCGTTATCAACTGTTTATCCCACACTCTATTTTTCATATCGATAAGCTCGTAAACTTTTGTGATCACAATATTACCTCTTGGTGTCATTACCTTTTGAGAGGGGCCACTTAGTATCCGGGATCTTCCTAATATTGATCCACCGGCTTGTATATGATATTCTCAGACGCTTGTATATGATATTCGCCATGAAGAAAGAATAGATAGTGTGGGTCCGACCTTGTTTAATTTCTGCAATTCCTGTATATGATATTCTTTGGTGTGTATTGCATTCTCATCGTGGTTTTGATCACGTAACAAGAAGGAAAGGGCGATCAAGTACCTACTACAGCAGAAGTACCAAGACATCCTCTAGCAAACGCACCAAGACGCTGCTTTCAAGGAGTCACACCTTAGAAGCGGTGAGCGGCTGAATCTGGTGTTATTGCATCTTATGTCCTGTTGCATCATGTTTGATCTTGAAACTGAATTTCTAGCTTATTTCTAAAACTAAAAAATGACATATCTTTCAGGCCTCCAAGAGGAAGGAGCGGCTCGAGCGACAATGCGATGAGCAACAGCTTGCCTTCCCCAAAGAGCGAAAGAAAGGAACTTGTGACGGTGTTGTTCCTCAAGGTAAAACTTTCTTTCTCTCTTGACTATCTCTATGGATTCCTATGCTTGTATCTTTCTGTGACCTCAAGAGGTGATCCGAGGGGCCGGAATTAATTTGCTTTGAGTCGATCAGATCGACATAATTGGTGAAGGACCCGCATTTGTACTGTGTTGATTTCTGTCTTTGGAAGTACTTTTATAATTCTGCAGCTTGTTGTCGAAGAATGAATCTGGATATTCTGTTAAGTGTTACCGCTTCGAAAATTAATGAGCTGTTTAGTAGTTGATGGATCTGTTTGTGTTATGTTGCTTTGTGAAGTTGATTCATTTTCACATTGAATTACCTGTCACATTTTGAACGTGCTTATACACGAATCATGCTCCGATGTTGTGCCATAATGTAATCTAAGCTAATAGTATCCCTAAGTGAAGGTAATGTTTCCAGGAAGAGAATTGACAGTGTTGACAGTGCCGTGATATTTCGTAGTATTGTCAATGTCAGGCATGTCGAATATTTGCTCCCTTTTTTACTTAGCCAACTTATTTTACTACATGGGGTGTTTTGGAGTTTTGTTTCTAAAAGAGATTGTGTGGAGTTTTGTTCTTGAGTGTTTGTACCGATGCATAAAACTATCTCGCATCTAAAATGGCATGGTATTAGTATTTTTATTTTTAAAGGTGTGCCACTTTCCTTGAGCTTTCAAGAAATCATAGTTATGTCCTGATGTTATCGCCACTTGAATATACATTATGATTTAATGCATGTTCAGAAATAGTCAATGCATCACTATTTTTGGAAACTGTTTGTTTCGTGTGAAGTTTTGATTTCAGCTTGATATATTAATAATAATATTACCATGTTTGTTGTAAATGTCTATTTACAAACTTCTGTTTAAAATGAACCTATTCTGTTTTTAGTAACTTACCTTTTAGTTTGATAGTCGAGGTTGTCCATGGCATCTTCGAAGTGCATTTTGCATCTTCGAAGTGCGGTTGTCCATGGCACCTTGTTCTTTATCGTTTACAAGTTGATTAATTTCCTCGATTATTCTCAAATTCTTGAATTATTTGTAATGTCTTGCAGAATTATTTGTGCCTTTGTTTTAGAAAAAGTAGACGAGAGAGATTAAAGGGTTGTGACCAATGATCCTGTGTGAGCTGGTGGAGTGATTTGTTTTCACATAAAGCTCTTTAGTCGCTGGTTTTCGTGAAATACACATGAAGCTTCACCAGCTCCTGTGGGTGTGGGATCCATGTGACATGTGACATTGCATCCATGTCCACCGGGATAATGATTTTGCAGGTACCCGAGAGGCCCTTGAGTTTGCCGGAATGTCGATAAACTTCCGCTCGGCAATTGGTACTCCATATGTCCTATTTTCAGCAAAGGTCATGCTGAAATTTTCCGTGAATTTTAGCATGACTTTGCTAAAATAGGACATATGGGGTACTTGTGACTAATGCATGGGCCGGGTATCGTAGTAGTTAATTAAGTAGGATCAAGTGCCCCGCGTACTTGTGACTAATGCATGGCTTTTAGGGTGCCTCGGTGTCGATAAAACCGAAATGATGAAATCTTAGGCTTTTAGGGTGCCTCGGCCGAAAAACCCTCAATGATAAAAGCTTAGATTTTAGGATGCCTCGGTGTCGACAAACCCTAAATGATGAGACCATGATCTTGTTCGCTGACAATAACCAACTTTTGACCAAGCTTTGTTTCTATTTAGAGAGAAACATGGCCCACAACGATGAGGCCGGGGTTCAAGGCAAGGCATTCTCGAGCTGTCCCAGAGATGGAGGAACAACCTCACTTGTATGAGGCCGCCGCCTTCCCCACCGATCCCGAGACCACGGATGGTGCCGCCGAGGATGACCACACTAATGCCACCACCGATGGTGCCGCCGAGGATGCCACCATCGATGATGGCGGCGCACGCACGATGGCAGCCAACCAAGAGGCAACGGAAGGACGGCGCCCGATCGTGCTCGCACCTCAAGGAGGAAGTTATCAAGTGGACTCCAACGGAATCCAACGGCGCCCGAACGAATAGTCAAGGGTACTCGCTTCAGCTCGGGTGCATTATCCGAGCACCGCCTCGATCAACACCGAGAACCCGAGGCATCCCGACCGAGGGAATTTGCGCAACCTCCTCTTCACGGCTGCACGAACGATACAAGTTCCCGCTGAATTTGAAAACACAAGCCTCAAAGGGAATAAAGTGAACAATGCTGCCCTCACGAAGATGAGCAAGGCCCTGTCTACTTGGAAAAGCAATGTGAAGAGAATGATCGAGAAAGGTGAGAGTTATCAAGATCAAGGAGAAAAATCCTTCGATCACCGAAGATGACTACAACGACTTCAAGATCAATTGCTCGAGCACCGCAAGCTCCCAATCAAGTGAGTGGGGGAAACAAATGCGGGAGCTGAACATAGGGGAACACACACTCGGTCTCGGCGGTTACAGAGTGGCGGAGCCTATATGAGACAAGGAGGAGGCGGACCGTGCGAGCAAGGCCTACCGCCCTCTTCGATACATACGGTGACAAGCGGACCAGGAACTTTGTCGGGGCCCGGTACAAGAAGGACCCGAAAACAAAGGAGCTTACCACGGATCCAAGACCAGGCAGCTTGAGCTTGTTCTCGTAAGGAATACACCCCGCGTAATTAGCTCCATATGGTTGCATTCTAATTAATGAAGCCAATTTCTAAATGGTTCACATTCCTTCCGCAGCGATCGAAAGCGAGAGCTGGGTCGACTAAGAGCAACCCTTGGGACACCACTCTAAATAGGGGTTGAATGTAATGAAGAACAAGGATAAGCTCGAGAAGTCGACGTCACCTGGTCGTGTGGCCGCAAAGGCTTGTCGACAAAATGGGGTCATACTATACCGCTGGTGTGCGAAGGAGAAAAGACCAGCTCGGAAAGCCAGCGCGAGAGGTTCAAGAACTCAAGGCACAGTGGCGCGGATTCCGGAGATTGTCCAAGAGCAAGTGGAACAACGACTCGGGCGACGATCACCGCCTTTGTGCCTACCTTGATCTCGGGTTGAGTCGTGGATTGCGGGCGCCAACAGGCCGCCCGATTCCTAGCTTCACGGCCAGCAACTCGATAATGCGATGGCGGGGCCATTGGTGCCTCCGGCGGAGGCGGCATTGGTGTCTCCGACGCCGCACGGGAGCTTAATGCACCCGGTGTACGCCGCCGACACCTCTTCAGCAAGCGCCCTCCGTTAATCGCACGCCGCTGGCGGTGCGTCGACATTAGCCGAGCTCGACGCCATCATCACGTTAACTAATTAAGCCTCTCTCGCCGAGGACTTCATCTCATTGCCTTTGATCGGGCATCCTCGACGCCCTACATGTTTTCGCAGGCGCCGCCGACGTTCCGCACACTCTCCTCCACTTCGTGAACAACGAGTTGGTCGATGTCGCCAAGGGCAAAATAGTTCAACCGGCAACCCTTGTTCCACGGTACCCAGATGCCACCCAACTTGTTTAGGGTTCAACTGGTTCGGTGCTGCCAGGCGACGACTTGTTACCTCCGAATCGACCCGTCGGGGCCGACGATGAAGACGTGATGACCCTCAGCGCCTGCCTGAGCTGGCCCCTGCTTTGGCCAAAGAGCCAGATTCGTTTGGGGGCGGGGGACACCACCCCAAAGACAACACCGCCAGTCGTGCCGGCGCTAAGTCGGCCCCATGGCAAGACCGCCGTAACGGTGCCGGACATCCCTATGCCACTGGATCCAAACATGCATATGGCACAGGATCAGAACGACGACGACGACGACTATGATACATTTGGCAACGCCGATCAAGACTTTGCCGAGCATGGGTACGATGGCGACTTCATGGGGCCTCCTTCTCAAGAACCAAACCCAACAAAAGACGTGTGCGATCTAGCTCGTATCGCGGAGAAGCCAAGTTGCAACAGCGCCGCTTGGCGCTTAGCTCTCGAGACGCCCACTGCCGACTTCACCGAGCCTCGATAGGCGAGGTGCGAAATATTATCAGCCCCAACACACTCAAGAAGGCGGTCTGTGAGCAAAACTCGGTCCCATTACAGGAGAAGAAGAAGGCACGCAAAAGAAAGACTAAGAAGGGTGCGAGCCAGCCGGCACCGAGTACGATCCGTGCTCGGGGCGGGCCACCTTCACCGCAGGATATCTCGAGGATGGTGCATGTGGCGGTAGGGCGATGCTACCGACAAATATGCTCAATGCTGCAACCGGTGCTATGCGGAGTCTGCATGATGTGTTCTTTCTTTGGAGAAGCGGCATCTCGTGGAGAAGGATGTGGCATACCCGGTTTCGCGCCAAGGTGCCGAGGGCAAGGGCTTTGTGGATAACTCCATCGGGCGTCACGATCGTCCTGCTTTTGATGACATCCACGCTATGTTGAACCTTCATCCGCTGCACAACACCTTCGCTCGCTATTTTCGCTGAGTATGGAGATGCGGATCATTCGCGACAAGACCCGGACATCGTGATAGTCGACCTCTTCTACATGCGTGCCAAGATCTTGGGCAGCGCTGGGACCGCAAGTCGCGAAGTTCTTACCTCGAAGGCGCCATTCGCAAACCAAGATAAGGATAACTTCCTCGTGCCTTACTTTCCCGAGTAAGTCCTCCCTCAACCGCCCGTAACATATGAATTCTTACATTTCGATCGTTTTCTTTTAACATTCCGTGTTTTCTGCATTGACACACGCTGCACGCCATCCTCCTAAGCCCCAAATATTCCATGGCCACGATTTCGACCCGGACCGTCATCGAACGTAGACTACACAAATGTCAAGAAGGTTCTTGATGATGTTCTCCCGCCACGCCAAATCTGGAGGCACCTTCACCAGGCCTATTCGTAAGCACGTCAAGCACGTGTTCTCCCACAATCGATGTTCTGCTGCGTCAAGCAGCCGCTGGCGGTCGAAGGGTGCCTACTACGCCATCCATCACATGCGGGCGATCGTGCGGGACCATCATCAACTTCGCTACCGAGTAAACTCCAAGATTGGGCGAGGCGTGTCGGCAATCCAGACGCGGACCTCCGACAAGAATTCTTTCGCATCCAATGGAGTTTGCGGAAATCATCCATCAAGATGTCCTTCGCCTCGGGCAGTTCTACCTCGAAATCAACCGTCCAACAGTGACATCGACACAATGCTACAAATGTAGGATGACAACGCCTGCTCTTTCATGACTCCCACGATAGACGGCGGCTTCATCCACGCCCCGTCCCTTGAGTCGAGTTGTCTGGTTCTCAAACATCGATTGGCTCATGTTGTAATTAAACTTTAATGAACTTGTAGTATGTCTCTTTGGTTTCGAGAGTCGCTCAACTTAGATGTAATCGATGCTATTAATGTCTTGCTTTTCTCTTCCGATCATTCTGCTGCATACTTATATATTGCTTATGTATTGTCTGTGAATTGGTACTAACGTTTACTTTGGCTAGTGCATAGCGATGCCGACGTATGTCGTGTACAAGGGTAAGGTTCCTGAGTCTCGATGACTGAGAGGAGTGTCGGAGACAGGTTCACCGATTCAGCGGTAATAGCACAAAGGGTACACCACTAGGGCCGAGGCTGAATCTAGATACGCCCGCTATCTAGCGGGAGAGGGAGGAGCGTTGAGGAACCGGATGAAGACGAGTTTCATCGTGATGATGCTCATCGTGATGACCGCAGCTCTCTTCTATGTGATGGTAGTTTAGATGATCGATATCGACTTGTAATGTGAAGACAAACTCGCTACTCGCGGTCTCGAGACTTGTAATATAATGTTCTATCTTTGTTCGGTCTTTTCAATTCGGAGACTAATATGATGAATTGTATTCGGAGACTAATATGATGAATTGTATTCAAAGACTAATCTTCTATTGTATTTGATGAATCTGTTGTTGATGTGTGCTGTCTATATTTTGTCAAATTATACATTTTGTAACCTGTGCAAAAACAGAAAATAAAAAATAAAAAACCTAATATTCATACTAATGGCGATCACATGACGAAGGCGCCATTAGTATGACAGTCTATACTAATGGCGATCACGGGTAGTGCGCCATTAGTATGTCATGTTACTAATGGCGCATCAGGTGGTGCGCCATTAGTATGCCAAAGCACTGGTATACATGGCCCCGGGAGGCATACTAATGGCGCACCTGGCCTATACTAATGGTGCACCAGCAGTCGCCATTAGTATACCAGATACTAATGGCGCACTAGTGGTGCGCCATTAGTAAAATTACTAATGGCGTGCTATTAATGGCGCACCACAGATGCGCCATTAATAGCCATACTAGGTGCGCCATTAGTAGGGGTTTTTCTAGTAGTGTTACCAGTTGGCGCACGTCCAATGTGCCATTGGGTAATTTGCCATCATATTATCGACAAGCTTTATAGCCTCTCCAAGTGTGATTCCCATAAATGTACCACCTGTGGCTGAATCTAGAAGCTTTCCTGAAACAAAGTTTAGCCCGGCATAATTTTTTTCCTAATCATCCACAAGCTTAATCCATGTGTAGGACAATTTTACTCATTAATTTCATTTTGTACGATGCTTGTGCAACATGTTCTTGCTCATGTTGTTCAAAACTAATCATTTGATTTCTAAGAGATTGATACGTCTCCGTCGTATCCACTTTTCCTAACGCTTTTCCTCTTGTTTGGACTCTAATTTGTATGACTTGAATGAAACTAACCTGGACTGAGGCTGATTTCAGTAGAACTACCATGGTGTTGTTTTTGTGCAAAAATGAAAGTTCTCGGATTGGAACGAAACTTTGCGAGGATTTTTTATATAATAAAAGAGAATTACTGGAGCCAAGAACCACCGGAGGGGTGCCCCTGGGTGAGCACAGCCCACCAGGGAGCCCCCATCCTGGTGCGCCCAGGTGGGTTGTGCCCACCTGGTGGCCCCGCAGACCCTATCTCCGACTCCTTAAATACCTATATTTGGAGAGAAAAATCAGGGAGAAAGAATTATCGCGTTTCCCGAGACGGAGCCGCCGCTACCTCCTGTTCTTAATCGGGAGGCCAGATCTGGAGTCCGTTTGGGGCTCCGGATAGGGGGTCTTCGTTCTTCATCATCACCAGCCCTTCTCCATCGCCTATTCCATGATGCTCCCCACCGGGAGTGAGTAATTCCTTTGTAGGCTCGCTGGTTGGTGAGGAGTTGGATGAGATTCATCATGTAATCGAGTTAGTTTTGTTAGGGCTTGATCCCTAGTATCCACTATGTTCTGAGATTGATGTTGATATGACTTTGATACGCCTCCAACATATCTATAATTTTTTATTGTTCCATGCTATTATATTATCCATCTTGGATGTTTTATATGCATTTATACGCTATATTATATGATTTTTGGGACTAACCTATTAACTTAGAGCCCAGTGCCAGTTTCTGTTTTTTCCCTTGTTTTTGAGCTTCGTAGAAGAGGAATATCAAACAGAGTCCAAATGAGTTGAAACTTTACGGTAATTTTTTATGGACCAGGAGAAGCCCTCGAAGAAAAAGAATTGGGTCAGAGGAGCCACGTGGCCTCGACAAGGGTGGAGCCCCCCCCCCCCCCGCCCCTAGGGCGCGCCCCATGTCTTGTCGTCGCCACGTGGACCCCCCTGACTTGTTCCCGACGCCAAAATTTCCTATAAATATAGGAACCCCCAGAAATAAACCGCGATCGGGAGTTCCGCCGCCGCAAGCCTCTGTAGCCACGAAAAACCAATCAGGAGCCCGTTCTGGCAACCTACCGGAGGGGGAAAGCATCACCGGTGGCCATCTTCATTATCTCGGCGGTCTCCATGACAAGGAGGGAGTAGTTCACCCTCGGGGCTAAGGGTATGTACCAGTAGCTATCTGTTTGATCTCTCTCTCTCTCTCTCTCTCTCTCTCTCATGTTCTTGATATGGCATGATCTTGATGTACCGCGAGCTTTGCTACTATAGTTGAATCACATGGTGTTTCTTCCCCTCTACCTTCTTGTAATGAATTGAGTCTTGCTCTTTGCGGTTTCGTTATGTTAGATTGAGTATTGGATGTGAGAACAGTTGATGTATGTCTTGTGATGGAATATCTGTGGTGACAATGGGTTGTTCTATTGATTCACTTGATGTATGTTTTGGCACTCTACTTGTGTATTCCCGTGGTGACATTGGGGTAATTTATGCATAGGGGTTGATGCACGTTTTCGTCCTACGTTCTTCGATAGAAACTTTGGAGTGATTCTTTGTTGCGCGTTGAGGGATTGTCATATGATCTAATTATGTTGTCATTGTTGAGAGAACTTGCACTAGTGAAAGTATGAACCCTAGGCCTTGTTTCCAAGCATTGCAATAGCATTTTCGCTCACTTTTGTTACTTTCTACCTTGCTGTTTTTATATTTTCAGATTACAAAAACCTATATCTACCATCCATATTACACTAGTATCACCATCTCTTCACCAAACTAGTGCACCTATACAATTTACCATTGTATTGGGTGTGTTGGGGACACAAGAGAATCTTTGTTATTTGGTTGTATGGTTGTTTGAGAGAGACCATCTTCATCCTACGCCTCCCACGGATTGATAAACCTTAGGTCATCCACTTGAGGAAAGTTTGCTACTGTCCTACAAAACTCTGCACTTGGAGGCCCAACAGCGTCTACCAGGATAAAGTATCTTAGTAGACATCAAGCTCTTTTCTGGCTCCATTGCCGAGGAGGCTAGGTAAATGGCACTCACATCCCGTCAACGAAGCTCTTTTCTGGCGTCGTTGTCGGGGTGGTTAATGCCTGAAGGTATATCTTTACACCTTGCAATCAAATCTTTTAGTTTCTTATTTTATCATTAGTTTAGTCTATAAAATAAAACTACAAAAAAATGAAATTTAGGTTGCCTCATATGCTTCATATTTTTAATGTCTTTCATGAAAATGTTGGAAAGGAAAATTGGGCTCAAGTGCTAGAAGAAGAAGTCAATAAAATGTTTGACACTAAATATTTAAATGATGAGCATGATTGCAATGTTGTTAGTATGAATTCTTTGAATATCCATAGTACTAATGATGATTGCACTAGTCATGATAAAAATGGTTCTTATAAGCATGTCAATTTTTGTGGAGTGCATAGAGTTTGCAGTTTCATACCAAAAAGGGAAGATAGATTTTGCAAGAGACATAAGTATTTAGAAACTAAATGGTTGCAAGAGAGGCTAGATGTTTGTGCTGAAAATTTTAATTTTTGTCGCCATCCTTGTGAACTTTGCAATGAACATGGTCATTTAAATCTCCATTGCAAATTGTTTCATGATCGAATCGTGTGTAAAAATTGTGATGACTTGATTTCCCTTGCGCATCATAATGAACTTAGTTTTCTTCTGGGTTATGAAGAAATGAAACGTATAACTAGGGATATTCCAGAATATAACCTTAATAGGTTTCTTGATTTTGATCTAGAGGAAATTTATACGTATTGTGCGGTAAATTGCATTGAGAATCCTTATATTGCCAATTACTTGAAGACAATAAAACAAATAGAAGATGAAGAGAATACTAATGAAGGGGAAGAGGTTTCCCAATATCCTCCTATTTTTTATTATGATGAATCAGGTAATGAGGAGGAGCTTTTTATTCAACCAATCTCATCAATAAGGAGCTCCAAAAAGGTGATTAAACCCACACATGATGTGAAGAAGAAAAAGAAAAGACGAAGAAGCAAAGGTAAAAAGGTATCCCTCCCAAATGATGTTGCTCCTATTATTGTTATGCCTATTACTCATTGTGATGATTATGATTGGGAAAGTAATGATACTTGTTATAATCTTGAAAATCTCTTTGGCACCAACTTAGAAAGTAGTGATGATAATAATTGCTATACTATTGGTGCTATTCATATTATTAATGATGAGAGTGATTATGCTTGTGATATGCAAAGCCACAAGCTTGGGGATGCTATGTTTGATGATAATGACATGTTTAAGAATTTATTTGCTGCAATTAATGTTTGTCCCAAGCTTGGGGATGCTATGTTTAATGAAGATGATATTTTTAGTCCCCCAAGTTTTGATGTGCAAATTTATCATGATGATAGCATGCCTCCTACTTATGATGACTGCAATATTTATGAAAGTGGGTTTGGAAGAGTATCAACTTTAGATAATAATTATCCCACTATTTTGGAGGGTGTTGAATCTTATTATAATGATAAAAGTGGATTTGGAGAGGTCATGACTTTATTTAGTGATGAATCCACTATTTTCGGAAGAGGTTCCAATTGATTATGAGAACGAAGTAGCTATCTATGATGATTATTGTGATGACATGTATGCTATAAAGAATAATGATAACCATGAAACTTGTCATCTTGATTTTAATTTTCAATTGGATTATGCCTCACATGATAGTTATCTTGTTGAGTTTGCTCCCACTACTATTCATGTAAATTTGCTTATGTGGTGAGTAGTAAAAATTCTATGCTTATGTATCATGAAAAGAATGCTTTATGTGATAGTTATATTGTTGAATTCATTCATGATGCTACTGAAAATTATTATGAGGGGGGAATATATGCTTGTAGGAGTTGCAATAATATCAAGTTTCCTCTCTATATGATGAAAATCTTGAAGTTTTGCTTGTTTTACCTTCCTATGCTAGTTGATTCTTGTTTCCGTAAGTTGTTTGCTCACAAAATCACTATGCATAGGAAGTGGGTTAGACTTAAATGTGCTATTCATATGCTTCATGATGCTCCCATTATGTTTCAATTCTTATCTTCTATGTGAGCATCATTGACATCATCATGCCTAGCTAGAAAGGCAATAAAGAAAAGTGCTTGTTGGGAGACAACCCAATATTTATACCTACTGTTTTTGTGTTTTAACATGATTACGCTACCGTAGTAATCACGTTCTATAGCTTTTGTTTCAATAAAGTGTCAAGTAAAGCCTTTGGGACAGTGTGGATGATAGTTGATTCAATTCTGTCCAAAAACATAAAATTTTACACCCAGTCACAGAATTGTTAAAAATCACTGGAGCGTCGAAAAATTCTGAATTTTTTAAAGTATGTTGATATACAAATTGCCCAGGTTTTCCTATTTTTCAGAATTTTTGGAGTTACAGAAGTATGGAAAGTTTCCAGATTACTACAGACTGTTCTGTTTTTGACAGATTCTATTTTCATTACATTGCTTGCTTATTTTGATGAACCTATGGGTAGTATTGGAGGGTATAAACCATGGAGAAGTTGGAATACAGTAGATATAACATCAATATAAAATTAGAATGAGTTCATAATAGTACCTAAGTGGTGATTTTCTTTACTATACTAACGGAGCTTATGAGTTTTCTATTGAGTTTTGTGTTGTGATGTTTTCAAGTTTTGGGTGAAGTTTCGATGGACTACGGAATAAGGAGTAGCAAGAGCCTAATCTTGGGGATGCCCAAGGCACCCCCAAGGTAATATTCAAGGACAACCAAGAGCCTAAGCTTGGGGATGCCCCGGATGGCATCCCCTCTTTCTTCTTCGTTCATCGGTAACCTTACTTGGAGCTATATTTTTATTAACCACATGATATGTGTTTTTCTTGGAGCGTCATTTTACTTTATTAGGACTTGCTTACTGTTATTTAGAGTAATTTATTTCATCTTTTAGTTCAATAAAAAGGTCAAGTATAGCCTTTACCATGCTTATTTTGCAAGTCTATATGTTGTTGTTTTGAAAACAGAAAGTTTTCTATCGTTGTTTGAAAATTTGTGAATAGTCAGAACATGATAAAATCTTGAATTTTTTACACAATCAGTAACAACAAATTATATACAGTGTGGTAATTTTTCAGAATTTTTGGAGTTAGGGAAGTATGATTCCTCTTGCATTCTTTACAGACTATTCTGTTCAGACAGATTGCTGTTATGTTTGCATTGTTTGCACATGTTTGCTTGTTTAATGATTCTATTTGAGGATGGGAGTATTAAATATGCAGAGGCATTTAGTACACAATGTTAAATCATAATTTTAGTGATTTTCTACAGTAGAGAATGATAAGGTTTCGTGTTGATTTATACTAACTTATCTCATGAGTTCTTGTTAAGTTTTGTGTGCATGAAATTTTTAAGATTCCGGGAAACTATGATATGAGAGGAATTAAGGAGACACAAGAGCTCAAGCTTGGAGATGCCCAAGGCAACCCTAATTAATTTTTCAATAAGTCTCAAGCATCTAAGCTTGGGGATGCCCCGGTTGGCATCCCACCTTTCTTCATCAACAATCATCGGTTAGCCTCAGTTGAGCCTAAGTTTTTGCTATTTCACATTATATGTGCTATCCTTGAAATGTCAATTTATTTTGTTTTGCTTGCTGTTTGAATAAAGTACTTAAGATCTGAAATTTTATTTCTGAGAGAGAGTCTTCACATAGTTACATAATTATTCAACTACTCATTGATCTTCACTTAGATCTTTTGGAGTAGTTTGTCATTTGCTCTAGTGCTTCACTTATATCTTTTTAGATCATGACGGTGGTTTTATTTGAATAAATTGATGAACTCTCATGCTTCACTTATCTTATTTTGAGAGTATTGAAACAACATGGTAATTTGCTTAGGTTACGAATTTAGTCATAATATGATTGGCATCCAAGAGGTATATAATAAAAACTTTCATATTAAGTGCACTGAATACTATGAGAAGTTTGATTCCTTATGATTGTTTTGAGATATAAAGATGGTGATATTAGAGTCATGCTAGTGAGTAACTGTGGATCGTATAAATACTTGCGTTAAAGTTTGTGATTCTCGTAGCATGCTGATGACCCACAAGTATAGGAGATCTATCGTAGTCCTTTCGATAAGTAGGAGTGGCGAACCCAACGAGGAGCAGAAGGAAATGATAAGCGGTTTTCAGCAGGGTATTCTCTGCAAGCACTGAAATTATTGGTAACAGATAGTTTTGTGATAAGATAATTTGTAACGGGTAACAAGTAATGAAAGTAAATAAGGTGCAGCAAGGTGGCCCAATCCTTTTTGTAGCAAAGGACAAGCCTGGACAATTTCTTATATGAAGGAAAACGCTCCCGAGGACACATGGGAATTATCGTCAAGCTAGTTTTCATCACGTTCATATGATTCGCGTTTCGTACTTTGATAATTTTATATGTGGGTGGACCGGTGCTTGGGTGCTGTCCTTACTTGGACAAGCATCCCACTTATGATTAACTCCTATTGCAAGCATCCGCAACTACAAAATAAGTATTAAGGTAAACCTAACCATAGCATGAAACATATGGATCCAAATCAGCCCCTTACGAAGCAACGCATAAACTAGGGTTTAAGCTTCTGTCACTCTAGCAACCCATCATCTACTTATTACTTCCCAATGCCTTCCTCTAGGCCCAAACAATGGTGAAGTGTCATGTAGTCGATGTTCACATAACACCACTAGAGGAGAGACAACATACATCTCATCAAAATATCGAACGAATACCAAATTCAAATGACTACTAATAGCAAGACTTCTCACATGTCCTCAGGAACAAACGTAACTACTCACAAATCATATTCATGTTCATAATCAGAGGGGTATTAATATGCATAATGGATCTGAACATATGATCTTCCACCAAATAACCAACTAGCATCAACTACAAGGACTAATCAACACTACTAGCAACCTACAGGTACCAATCTCAGACTTAGAGACAAAGATTGGACACAAGAGATGAACTAGGGTTTTAGAGGAGACGGTGTTGGTCAAGATGTTGATGGAGATTGGGCCCCTCCCGATGAGAGGAGCGTTGGTGATGACCATGGCGATGATTTCCCCCTCCCGGAGGGAAGTGTCCCCGGCAGAACAGCTCCGCCAGAGCCCTAGATTGGTTCCGCCAAGGTTCCGCCTCGTGGCGGCGGAGTCTCGTCCCGAAAGCTTGCTTATGATTTTTTTTCTCGGACGAAAGACTTCATATAGCAGAAGATGGGCACTGGAGGGACACGAGGGGGCCCACGAGGTAGGGGGCGTGCCTAGGGGGATAGGGCACGCCCCCACCCTCATGGCCAGGGTGTGGGCCCCCTCTAGTATTTTCTTCGCTCAGTATTTTTTATTATTTCCGAAAATAACTTCCGTGGAGTTTCAGGACTTTTGGAGTTGTGCAGAATAGGTCTCTAATATGTGCTCCTTTTCCAGCCCAGAATTACAGCCCGACATTCTCCCTCTTTATGTAAACCTTGTAAAATAAGAGAGAATAGGCATAAGTATTGTGACATAATGTGTAATAACAACCCATAATGCAATAAATATCAATATAAAAGCATGATGCAAAATGGGCGCATCAACTCCCCCAAGCTTAGACCTCGCTTGTCCTCAAGCGGAAGCCGACAACGATAAATATGTCCACATGTTTAGAGATGGAGGTGTCGATAAAATAAAATATGTACATGAGGGCATCATGATCATTCTTATAACAGCAACATATATGGATATTGTCATATGATTTCTTATGCTCAAGTAATAATCTATTCACAATGCAAAGTATGAATCATAAACTTCACTGAGAACTAACAAACTATAATATCAGTCATTGAGGCAATTGCAATTTATCATAACATCATAAAGAGTCAATATAAGAGCTTTTCAGCAAGTCCACATACTCAACTATCATTTAGTCTTTCACAATTGCTAACACTCACGCAATACTTGTGGTTATGGGGTTTTAATCGGACACAGAGAAAGATAGGGGCTTATAGTTTCTCCTCCCAACCTTTTACCTCAAGGGTAATGTCAACAATAGTAGTTCATGCTAACTTACATCCAATTGGATATATATATATATATCAGGATCTTTCCAACACACTGCGCTTGCCAAAAGGATAAAATGTAAAAAGGAAAGGTGAAGCTCACCGTGACTCTTGCATAAGGTAGAAGATAAAAGTAAAAGATAGGCCCTTCGCAGAGGGAAGCAGAGGTTGTCATGCGCTTTCGGGGTTGGATGCACAAAATCTTAATGCGAAAGAATGTCACTTTATATTGCCACTTGTGATATGGACCTTTATTATGCAGTCCATCGCTTTTATTTCTTCCACATCACAAGATCGTATAAAGCTTATTTCCTCCACATTAATCAATCATACATATTTAGAGAGCAATTTTTATTGCTTGCACCGATGACAACTTACTTGAAGGATCTTACTCAATCCATGGGTAGATATGGTGGACTCTCATGGTAAAACTAGGTTTAAGGGAATTTGGAAGCACAAGTAGTATTTCTACTTGGTGCAAAGAATTGGCTAGCATGAGGGAGAAAGGCAAACTCAACATGTTGGATGATCCATGACAATATACTTTATCTCAGATATAAGAAAACATAACCCATTACGTTGTCTTCCTTGTCCAACATCAACTCTTTAGCATGCCATCTTTTAATGAGTTCTCACAATCATAAAAAGACGTCCAAGATAGTATATTTATATGTGAAACCTCTCTTTCTTTATTACTTCCTGTTAATTACAACGAAGACCAAAACTATGTTTGCCAACTCTCAACAACTTTTAATCATCATACTCTTTATATGTGAAGTCATTACTCTTCACAAGATCAATATGATCTCTTTGTTTCTTTTTATTCTTCCTTTTTCTTTTATTCCCTCTAGATCATAGCAAGATAATCAAGCCCTTGACTCAACACTAATCTTTATTATATAGCTCACGAACTCGATTACATAGAAGGATTATTAAGCAAAACTCAAAACTAGATCATACTAAAAACTTTATTCTACTAGATCAAGATATTACTGAAAGGATCGAACTAACAAAAACGGTAAAGATAGGAGTGTGATTGTGATACGATACCGGGGCACCTCCCCCAAGCTTAGCAGTTGCCAAGGGGAGTGCCCATACCCATGTGATTATGTCTCCTTCTTCGGAGGTGGTGATGATGGAGTTGTTGATGATGTAATTTGTGCTTTCAGCTTCTTCATATTGTAATTGAGGAGAGCAATTTCCTCCTTTAAATCATCGATTTCCGACTCCAGCTTCAAGATCTTGTCACATAAATCTCCTTTGCTTTTTTGCCGAAAACGAGAAGGAATAGATCGACTGTTAGATAGTTTAGCCCTCTTAGGGAGACTAGACTTCTTGAACTTCACATGCATATCCCCAGGTTGAGGTAGAGGGACATCCTCCTCCTCTGAACTTGAATCGTTGATCCTCATCAAATGAGCATCCTCCTCCTCGTCCATAGTTCGACCACAAGGAAATAGATCCCCATAGGTCTTTGGGTCAGCAATGAGGTGTGAGACATAGCTCTCTCCGTCGGAATCCTGAGATGACATCTTGCTCCAAATCTACTACAGAGATAGCTCGAAACAAGAACAGAGGATAATTGCGTGATACGTTGGTCAAAACCTTTGGGAGATTATATAATGAATTTTTACCGACCGAAAGAAGTATCATGCAAGAAAACGGAGTCCGGAGAGCACACGAGGTGCCCATGAGGCAGGGGCGCGCCCAGGGGGGTAGGGCGCGCCTCCCACCCTCGTGGAAGCCTCGTGTCCTTCCTGGACTGCTTCTTATGTTCCTATTTTTCTAAATATTCCAAAATGGAGAAAAATTGCCATTAGAACTATTTTGGAGTCGGTTTACTTACCGCACCACGTACCTATTCCTTTTCTGGGTCTGAAACATTCTGGAAAGTGTCCCTTATGTACTCCTCCGGTGTTATGGTTTCAATAACATTAGTTTCAACATTTGTAGGATTACTTGAGATATAATGTTTAATTCTTTGACCGTTCACCACCTTCGGATTTGTGCCTTCGAAGTTGTTGATTTTTTTTGCATTGGAACGATAGACCTCCTCGATAACGTAAGGACCTTCCCATTTAGAGAGAAGTTTTCCTGCAAAAAATCTTAAACGGGAGTTGAATAGTAACACATAATCACCTACATTAAACCCACGCTTTTGTATCCTTTTGTCATGCCATCTTTTAACTTTTTCTTTAAACAGTTTGGCATTCTCGTAGGCTTGGGTTCTCCATTCATCAAGTGAGCTAATGTCAAATAATCTCTTCTCACCGGCAAGTTTGAAATCATAATTGAGCTCTTTAATGGCCCAATATGCCTTATGTTCTAATTCGAGAGGTAAGTGACATGCTTTTCCATAAACATTTTATACGGAGACATACCCATAGGATTTTTATATGCAGTTCTATAGGCCCATAATGCATCATCAAGTTTCTTGGACCAATTCTTTCTAGATCTATTAACAGTCTTTTGCAAAATTAATTTGAGTTCTCTATTACTCAATTCTACTTGACCACTAGACTGTGGGTGATAAGGAGATGCAATTCTATGATTAACATCATACTTAGCAAGCATTTTACGAAAGGCACCATGAATAAAATGTGAACCACCATCAGCCATTAAATATCTAGGGACTCCAAACCTCCGAAAAATAACTTCTTTAAGCATCTTAATAGAAGTGTTATGATCAGCACTACTAGTTGGAATAGCTTCTACCCACTTAGTAACGTAATCAACAGCAACTAAAATATGTGTATACCCATAAGAGGAAGGAAAAGATCCCATGTAATCAAAGCCCCAAACATCAAATGGTTCAATAACAAGTGAATAATTCATAGGCATTTCTTGACGTCTACTAATATTACCAATTCTTTGACATTCATCACAAGATAAGACAAACTTACGAGCATCCTTGAAGAGAGTAGGCCAATAAAAACCGGATTGCAATACCTTATGTGCAGTTCTATCTCCAACGTGGTGCCCTCCATAAGCCTCGGAGTGACACTTGCTTAGGAGCTGTTCCTGTTCATGCTCAGGTACACAATGTCTAATAACACTATCTACTCCTTCTTTATAAAGATGTGGGTCATCCCAGAAGTAATGTCTTAAATCATAGAAAAACTTTTTCTTTTGCTGGTATGTGAAACTAGGTGGTATAAATTTAGCAACAATATAATTAGCATAATCAGCATACCATGGAGAAGTACGAGAAGAATTTATGACATTTAATTGTTCATTAGGAAAGCTATCATCAACAGGTAGTGGGTCATCAAGAACATTTTCTAACCTAGACAAGTTATCTGCAACGGGGTTCTCAGCTCCCTTTCTATCAATAATATGTAAATCAAATTCTTGTAGCAAGAGAACCCATCTAATAAGTCTAGGTTTAGCATCTTTAGTTTCCATAAGATATTTAATAGCGGCATGATCAGTGTGAAGAGTTACTTTAGAATCAACAATATAAGGTCTGAACTTATCACAAGCAAATACAACTGTTAAGAATTCTTTTTCAGTAGTGGCATAATTTCTTTGGGCATTGTCTAGAGTTTTACTAGCATATTGAATAACATTTAATTTCTTATCAACTCTTTGCCCTAGAACAGCACCTACAGCATAATCGCTAGCATCACACATAATTTCAAAAGGTAAATTCCAATCAGGTGGCTGAACGATAGGTGCAGAGATTAATGCTTTCTTAAGTATTTCAAATGCTTCTACACAATCATCATCAAAGAAAAAAGGTATATCTTTTTGTAATAAATTAGCCAGAGACCGAGCAATTTTGAGAAGTCCTTAATGAACCTCCTATAAAAACCGGCATGACCAAGGAAACTTCTTATACCTTTGATGTCCTTGGGACACGGCATCTTTTCAATAGCATCAACTTTAGGTTTATCAACTTCAATACCTCTTTCAGAAATTTTATGCCCCAAAACAAATGCCTTCATTGACCATAAAGTGGCACTTCTCCCAATTCAAGACAAGATTAGTTTCTTCACATCTCTGCAAAACTCGATCAAGGTTGCTCAAGCAATCATCAAAGGAGGATCCATAAACGGAGAAATCGTCCATGAAAACCTCACATATATTTTCACAAAAGTCAGAAAATATAGCCATCATGCATCTTTGAAAGGTAGCAGGTGCATTACATAAACCAAAAGGCATACGTCTATAAGCAAAAGTACCGAAAGGGCAAGTAAAAGTGGTCTTTGCTTGATCATCAGCTGACACGGGTATTTGAGAGAAACTAGAGTAACCATCTAGAAAGCAAAATTGTGTATGTTTGGATAATCTTTCTAGCATTTGATCAATAAAAGGTAAGGGGTAATGATATTTTTAGTAGCCTTATTTAATTTGTGGAAATCAATTACCATCCTATAACCTGTAATAATTCTTTGCGGAATCAATTCATCTTTATCATTAGGAACAACATCAATACCTCCCTTCTTAGGGACACAATGGACAGGACTTACCCACTGATTATCAACAATGGGATAAATTATACCTGCCTCAAGGAGCTTTAGTATTTCCTTTCTTACCACTTCTTTCATCTTAGGATTCAGCCGTCGTTGATGATCAATAACTGGTTTGGCATCTTTCTCCAAATTTATTTTGTGTTGACATAGAGTGGGACTAATGCCCTTAAGATCATCAAGAGTATATCCAATAGCAGCACGGTGCTTCTTCAGAGTTTTCAATAATTTCTCTTCTTCAAGCTCTGAAATGTTAGCACTAATAATAACAGGATATATCTTCTTTTCATCTAGATAGGCATATTTAAGAGTATCAGGTAATGGTTTAAGTTCAAACATGGGATCACCCTTGGGTGGAGGAGGATCCCCTAGGATTTCAACAGGTAAATTGTGTTTCAGAATGGGTCCCTGTTTTAAGAATACTTCATCTATTTCCCTTCTTTCATTCATAAACATATCATTTTCATGGTCTAGCAAATATTGTTCTAGAGGATAACTAGGAGGCACAGCAATAGAAGCAAGACCAATAATTTCATCTTTACTAGATAATTCTTCATCATGAGGTTGTCTACAAAATTTAGAAAAATTAAAATCATGAGACATATCATCCAAACCAATAGTAACAACATCCATTTCACAGTCTATCTTAGCATTAACAGTATTGAAGAAGGGTCTACCAAATATAATGGGACAAAAGCTATCTTGTGGGGAACCAAGAACAAGGAGATCAACATGATATTTAGCTTTCCCGCACAAGACCTCAACATCTCTAACAATCCCAATTGGTGAAATAGTATCTCTATTGGCAAGCTTAATGGTGACATCAATTTCTTCTAACTCAGCAGGTGCAATATCATGCATAATTTCTTTGTATAAGGAAATAGGTATTGCACTAGCACTACCACCCATATCGCATAAGCCATGATAACAATGATCTCCTATTTTAACAGAAATAACAGGCATGCCTACCACAGGTCTATGTTTATCTTTAGCACCAGGTTTAGCAATTCTAGCAGTCTCATTACAGAAGTAAATAACATGCCCATCGATATTATCAGCCAAGAGATCTTTAACAATAGCTATATTAGGTTCAACCTTAACTTGCTCAGGAGGTGTATAAGTTCTAATATTACTTTTACGAACCACAGTTGAAGATTTAGCATGATCCTTTATCCTAACAGGGAAAGGTGCTTTCTCAACATAAGCATAGGAACAATAGGATCATTATAAGTGATAGTCTTTTCTTCAAATTTAATAGGTTCAACAAATTTTACTTATATGGGAGGATGATATTTAAACCATTTCTCCTTAGGGAGATCAACATGAGCAGCAAAAGATTCACAAAAAGAAGCTACTATCTCAGAGTGAAGTCCATATTTAGTGCTAAATTTACGGAAAACATCGGTATCCATAAAAGATTTAACACAATCAAACTTAGGTGTTATACCAACTCCTTAGCTTCATCGAGATCCCAATTTTCAGAGTTGCGTTTAATTCTTTCCAATAAATCCCATTTGAATTCAATAGTCTTCATCATAAAAGAACCAGTACAAGAAGTATCGAGCATGGAGCAAATTTTTTTTTTGAATAATCATCTCTCTTGAGAGCTCATTATTGGGGCATGAATATAACATTGACTTAAGCCTCCCCCAAGCTTGAGCGATGCTTTCTCCTTCGCGAGGCCAAAAATTATATATATAATTACGATCACGATGAACAAGATGCATAGGATAAAACTTCTGATGGAATTCCAATTTCAACCGTATGTAGTCCCATGATCCCATATCATCACATAGCCTATACCATGTCAATGCATATCCCTTCAAAGATAAAGGGAATACATTCTTCTTGATAACATTATCGGGCATACCTGCAAGCTTAAATAATCCACAAACTTCATCCACATAGATTAAGTGTAAATCGGGATGCAATGTTCCATCTCCTGCAAAAGGATTAGCTAGCAGTTTCTCTATATAACCCGAAGGAATTTCAAAGTAAACATTTTCACTTTCAGTAGGTTCAGTAGGTTGAGGAGCAACTCTTTGCTCTATTGGTGGAGGTGAAGATACCCCGAACAAGCCCATCAAAGGACTACTTTCCATAGTAACAAGTGACAGTAAATTTCAACACATTATATAAATTTTTCCTTACCAAATTCCACCTACCAAAGGCGCTTCACTCCCCAGCAACGGCGCCAGAAAAGAGTCTTGATGACCCACAAGTATAGGGGATCTATCGTAGTCCTTTCGATAAGTAAGAGTGTCGAACCCAACGAGGAGCAGAAGGAAATGATAAGCGGTTTCAGCAAGGTATTCTCTGCAAGCATTGAAATTATTGGTAACAGATAGTTTTGTGATAAGATAATTTGTAACGGGTAACAAGTAATGAAAGTAAATAAGGTGCAGCAAGGTGGCCCAATCATTTTTGTAGCAAAGGACAAGCCTGGACAATTTCTTATATGAAGGAAAATGCTCCCGAGGACACATGGGAATTATCGTCAAGCTAGTTTTTATCACATTCATATGATTCGCGTTCGGTACTTTGATAATTTGATATGTGGGTGGACCGGTGCTTAGGTGCTTTCCTTACTTGGACAAGCATCCCACTTATGATTAACTCCTATTGCAAGCATCCGCAACTACAAAAGAAGTATTAAGGTAAACCTAACCATAGCATGAAACATATGGATCCAAATCAGCCCCTTACGAAGCAACGCATAAACTAGGGTTTAAGCTTCTGTCACTCTAGCAACCCATCATCTACTTATTACTTCCCAATGCCTTCCTCTAGGCCCAAACAATGGTGAAGTGTCATGTAGTCGATGTTCACATAACACCACTAGAGGAGAGACAACATACATTTCATAAAAATATCGAATGAATACCAAATTCACATGACTACTAATAGCAAGACTTCTCCCATGTCCTCAGGAACAAACGTAACTACTCACAAATCATATTCATGTTCATAATCAGAGGGGTATTAATATGCATAATGGATCTGAACATATGATCTTCCACCAAATAACCAACTAGCATCAACTACAAGGAGTAATCAACACTACTAGCAACCTACATGTACCAATCTCAGACTTAGAGACAAAGATTAGATACAGGAGATGAACTAGGGTTTTAGAGGAGATGGTGCTGGTGAAGATGTTGATGGAGATTGGCCCCCTCCCGATGAGAGGAGCGTTGGTGATGACGATGGAGATGATTTCCCCCTCTTGGAGGGAAGTATCCCCGACAGAACAGCTCCGCCAGAGCCCTAGATTGGTTCCGCCAAGGTTCTGCCTCGTGGTGGCGGAGTCTCATCCCAAAAGCTTGCTTATGATTTTTTTCTCGGACGAAAGACTTCATATAGCAGAAGATGGGCACCGGTGGGCCACCAGGGGGCCCACGAGGCAGGGGGCGCGCCTAGGGGTAGGGCGCGCCCCCACCCTCGTGGCCAGGGTGTGGGCCCCCTCTGGTATTTTCTTCGCTCAGTATTTTTTTATTATTTTCAAAAATAACTTCCATGGAGTTTAAGGACTTTTGGAGTTGTGCAGAATAGGTCTCTAATATTTGCTCCTTTTCCACCCGAAATTCCATTTGCGGCATTCTCCCTCTTTATGTAAACCTTGTAAAATAAGAGAGAATAGGCATAAGTATTGTGATATAATGTGTAATAACAGCCCATAATGCAATAAATATTGATATAAAAGCATGATGCAAAATGGACGTATCACATGCACGTATGGTGAACCGTTATGTGATGAAGTCGGAGCATGATTTATTTATTGATTGTCTTCCTTATGAGTGGCGGTCGGGGACAAGCGATGGTCTTTTCCTACCAATCTATCCCCCCTAGGATCATGCGCGTAGTACTTTGTTTCAATAACTAATAGATTTTTGCAATAAGTATGTGAGTTCTTTATGACTAATGTTGTGTACATGGATTATACGCACTCTCACCCTTCCACCATTGCTAGCCTTTCTAGTGCCGTGCAACTTTCACTGGTAATATACACCCACCATATATACCTTCCTCAAAGCAGCCACCATACCTACCTATTATGAAATTTCCATAGCCATTCCGAGATATATTGCCATGCAACTTTCCACCTTTCCATTTATTATGACATGTTCCATCATTGTCATATTGCTTTGCATGATCATGTAGTTGACATCGTATTTGTGGCAAAGCCATCGTCTATAATTCTTTCATAAATGTCACTCTTGATTCATTGCACACCCCGGTACACCGCCGTAGGCATTCATATAGAGTCATATTTTGTTCTAAGTATCGAGTTGTAATTCTTGAGTTGTAAGTTGTAGCGACCAGACCTCAAACAATCTGATCTCTGTGCATCAGTGTCATCCCTGGATCAGTAATGCTGACACGCACAGTACTTGAAGGATCTATAACAGAGTAGCAATCACACACTTATTACATCAAAAGTCTCAAGAGAGAACTTGTTACAATAAATATGGCTTAAGGCCATCTAATAACGATAACAGCGGAAGGCTTGGAAGAATAGCGAGTCCATCAACTCCAACGACATCACCGACTATAGAACCACGACCTAAAGCACCTTACTCGTCGTCTGAAAAGTCTGCAACATGAACGTTGCAGCCCGAAAATGGGTCAGCACATGGAATATGCTTGCAATGTAACACATAGAGAGCAATATGAAAGAGTAATGCTATACTACATGCATATATGGCTGGTGGAAAGCTCTATGGTTACAATTTTGCGTAAAGCCAGTTTTTCCCTACTACAAAGGAATACATTTTATTTAACTATCATGGTGGTTGTTAAACATTGACAATGGTTGACAGCATTCTCAATCCCAATTAAGCATCATCAATTAAAAACCCCAACAATATTAATTAAAGTAACATGATGAGATTCACATGATAATCCAAGTACTAGATACTCAAGATGTCCATAACCGGGGACACAGCTAACCATGATTAGTTTGATACACTCTGCAGAGGTTTGCGCACTTTTCCCCACAAGACTCGATCTCCTCCGTTTGATTTCTCGCACTACATGATGTTTGAGAAACGGATGACCGAGACATAGTCTTTCAGAAGCGCTAGCACCTTACAAACGGGTAGACAGTACCAACCTACATCCCCTACATCTTCTAGTCTACCACTGTAAGAGTTCGCACGACTTAGTCAACTATGCTAGAGCCCATAGTAGCTTGTGGCTGCACATGAAGTTTCTAGCATGAATAATCTCATGATCCCTTTGAGCCTGGGTGGTGGTCCAAAAAGAAACAGGCAATCCTGGAATACCCAGGTACCTCAATCCACCCAGATGTGTGTTTAAGTTGCCACCTTAAATAAATCATTAATTAACAATCTCACATCTGTCATGGATACACTCACCCAATCCACGTCTACTAGCATAGCATGGCATAATAAGCAAACGTAGAAGTAACTCCCAAGGGTTTGATAATAAAACAGGTAATAGGTGCTACCTCAACTACTATCCCAAAACCCACAGTTTAATTAGATCCTAATCATGCAATGTTTGAGGATTGATCTAGTGCAATAAAAACTGGGTATGAAAAGGGGATATGATCAAAGTGTTACTTGCCTTGCTGATGATCCGCGAAACCTAGAGATTCAAAGTAGCAAGTGGCGCACTCCGGGTACTCTATCGCAATCAAACAATCATACAATAAGTACTCATCTAATGCACAGTTAAAACTCAAACAAAAGATCTAACCAGAAAGTTCAAATTAAGAACTCCGATTTGCAAAAAGAAACAAATCGAACGAAGCAACGAAAGTCAAACGGCGAAAGAAACAGGCTTCGTTTTACTAATCTGGACCTAAGTCAAATTTTACAGTAGCAAATACTGGTTTGAGTTGATTATTCAGAAAGAGGGTTTCGAGACGAAACTCTAGGCGCTTGAATCGCCTGATACCGATAAACGAGCGAAAAGTTATACTAGATCAAAAATCGGATCAGAAATCACGATCAGAAAAATCGCGGAATAAATTCGAGAAAAAAAACGACGAACAGCTTAACGAACGAACGTTCGTTATCTGGATCTAAACGATGAACGCGTTCGTTAAAACGAACGAACGAGCGAACGCTCGCTAATTAACCTAAACTGGAAAAAACCGATCTAATAAAAAAGGATCTTAAAAAACCGAATGAAAACCGGCGAAAACCGAACGGTTTTCTAAAAAAACCGCAAGGGGCGGGTCAACCTCGTCTGCTTTCGGCCGGCCGACGGCGGCGGCGGCTCGGCGGGCGGCGACGGCTGGGCGGCGGCTAGGGTTAGGGTTTGGGGCGGGCGGTTGCTGGGGCTGGGGCGGGGTCGGCCGGCGCTATTTAAAGGCCTCCCCCGGAGGAGTCCGAGCCTAACACGGCTCGTAGGTCAGTTCAGTTTTTTTAAATAAATTCGCGCAGAAAAACTAACGAAAGAAATACTAAACGGACTCCAAAAATCCCAAAATAAATTTTCCCCGGCTTCTAAAATCAAGCCGGACAAGATGAACATTTATTTGGGGCCTAAATGCAATTTTGAAAATGTGCATTTTCCTAAATTCAAATAAAACAAAAAAAACTCCAAATAAAATCTTATTTGATTTTTTATTAAATCTTCAACATTCCTTTATTTTGGGAAAGTCATTTTATTCCCTCTCTCATATTTTGACAATAGAAATAATTGAAGATAAAATAAATAAAATCTAATGATCCTATTTTCAGAATTTGAGAAAACTCAAATATGAAAATAACGAAATCTCCAACTCTCTCCGTGGGTCCTTGAGTTGCGTGAAATTTCTAGGATCGAGCCAAAATGCAATAAAATATGATATGCAATGATGATCTATGTATAACATTCCAAATTGAAAATTTGGGATGTTACAAACCTACCCCCCTTAAGATGAATCTCGCCCTCGAGATTCGGGTTGGCTAGAAAATAGGTGAGGGTGGTCCTTCAGCAGATCTTCCTCTCGCTCCCAGGTGGCTTCGTCCTCGGTGTGGTGGCTCCACTGAACTTTGCAAAACTTAAATAACCTTGTTGCGGGTGACTCGGCTGGCATACTCGAGAATTCTGACTGGTTACTCCTCGTAGGTCAAATCATTACCCAACTGAATTGCTTCCAAGGGCACTGTATCTCTCAGAGGTATATCAGCCATCTCTGCGTGGCACTTCTTCAACTGTGAAACGTGGAACACGTCATGAACTCCTAACAATCCTTCAGGCAATTCCAACTTGTAAGCAACCTCTCCCATGCGCTCCAAAACTTTGTATGGTCCCACAAAACGTGGCGCTAACTTTCCTTTAACTCCAAAACGCTTAACTCCCGAAGTGGAGATACTCGAAGATAGACTCTATCTCCAACTTCAAAAACTGTCTCCTTGCGTTTAGAATCTGCATAACTCTTCTGCCTTGATTGGGCTACCTTGAGCCTATCGTGAATCAACTTCACCTTCTGTTCTGATTCCTTAATCAAATCTGGTCCAAACAACTGGCGGTCTCCAACTTCATCCCACAACAGCGGGGTTCTGCACCTCCTTCCGTACAAGGCTTCGAAAGGGGCCATCTTCAAACTGGATTGATAGCTGTTGTTATAAGAAAACTCCGCATATGGCAAGTTGTCGTCCCAACTAGATCCATAATCCAATGCACATGCTCTCAGCATATCCTCCAAAATCTGATTGACTCTCTCGGTTTGTCCATCTGTCTACGGATGAAAAGCTGTACTAAACTCTAGTCTGGTTCCCAAAGTTTTGTGCAACTGATTCCAAAACTTTGAGGTGAACTGGGTTCCTCTATTTGATACGATACTCCTCGGAACTCCATGCATACATATGATCCTGGTCATGTATATCTTAGCCAACTTGGCACTACTGTAGGTAGTCTTCACTTGGATGAAATGAGCTACCTTCGTCAAGCGATCAACTACAACCCAAATCGAGTCATAGCCTGAACGAGTCCTAGGCAATCCAGTGATAAAGTCCATGCCTAACTTTTCCCACTTCCATTCTGGTATCGGCAGTGGCTGTAACAATCCAGCTGGCTTCTGATGTTCTGCCTTCACTCTCTGACATACATCACAAACTGCTACAAACTCTGCAATATCCTTCTTCATTCCGGTCCACCAGAAAGTGTCCTTTAAATCCAAATACATCTTGGTATTTCCTGGGTGTATCGAGTATGGCGAATCATGGGCCTCTTGCAAAATCAACTTCTTGATCTCTGGATCACTAGGCACATAAACACGGTCCTCAAACCATAGGGTATCGTGCTCATCCTCACGAAATCCATTAGCTTTTCCCTTGCTCATTTTCTCCTTAATAGAGGAAATCTCTTTATCCGTCTTCTGAGCTTCTCTGATCTTATCCATCAGTGTAGACTGTACCTCCAATGCTGCTACATAGCCTCTCGGAACTATCTCCAAACATAGCTCTCGAAATTCCTCGGCTAACTCCTCTGGTAATCCTCCGGTCATTAGTGTGTTGACATGACTCTTGCGGCTCAACGCATCTGCTACTACGTTAGCCTTTCCAGGGTGATAATGCAATCTCATATCATAATCCTTGATGAGCTCCAACCATCTCCTTTGCCCGAGATTCAATTCCTTCTGCGTGAAGATGTATTTCAAACTCTTGTGATCCATGTACACCTCCCAATGGTTTCCAATGAGAAAATGTCTCCAAGTCTTCAATGCGTGTACTACGGCTGCTAACTCCAAATCATGTGTAGCATAATTCAACTCATGGGGCTTAAGCTATCCTGAAGCATACGAAACAACTCTTCCCTCCTACATAAGCACCGCTCCAAGTCCTCGACGTGAAGCGTCGCAATACACCTCATAATCCTTGCGCTGATCTGGCAGAATCAACACTGGCGAGGTAACCAAACGTTTCTTCAACTCTTGGAAACTAGCCTCACGTTCCTCATTCCAATTGAACTTGGTATCCTTCTTTAATAACTCCGTCATAGGCTTCGCAATCTTCGAGAAAACTCTGGATCTCTCCAACAGTTGTTGGTGCTTCCCAGTTTGTCACAGTGACAACTTTAGTGGGATCCACTGCTATACCTTCTCCGGATATAACGTGCCCGAGAAATCCAACTTCCTTCAACCAAAACTCACATTTGCTGAACTTAGGCATATAGCTGATGTTCTCTGAGCTTCTCAAGTACTAAACGCAAATGCTCCTTATGCTCTTCTTCATTCTTTGACTAAACCAAAATATCATCAATGAACACCACAACGAACTTATCCAAAAACTCCATAAACACCTTGTTCATCATGTTCATGAAATAGGCAGGGGCGTTAGTCAGACCAAATGACATAACGGTATACTCATACAGCCCGTACCTAGTGGTAAAGGCCATCTTAGGTATATCCTGCTCCCGTATCTTTAACTGATGGTATCCTGATCGCAAATCGATCTTGGAAAATACCTTAGCTCCTTGCAATTGGTCAAACAAATCGTTGATCATCGGCAACGAGTACTTGTTCTTGATGGTCACTTCATTCAATCCTCTGTAATCAACAACCATTCTCAATGATCCATCCTTCTTCTCCACTAGAAGTACTGGCGATCCCCAAGGCGAAGAGCTTGGGCGAATAAAACCTTTATCCAGTAACTCCTTAATCTGCTTCTTTATTTATTCCAAATCTTGTGCGGGCATCCGGTACAGTATTTTAGATATCGGCCATGTGCCTGGCAACAACTCAATCAAAAACTCAATGTCTCTGTCCGGTGGCATGCCTGGAAACTCCTCTGGGAACACGTCCGGGTAATCCTTCACCACAGGTACTTCCTCCTGCACAACTCCTGATAAGGAATTTACTTGTGTCCTCCTTGGCTCATGCCGTGACACATACTTGATTCTTCTTCCTTCTGGGGTGGTAAGCAAAATTGACTTACCGGCACAATCAATGTTCCCTCCATACTTTGATAACCAATCCATGCCTAATATCACATCCAATCCTTGCGATTCCAAAACTATTAGGTCCACGGGAAACACGTAGTTACCAATCCTTAATGGTAATCGATCACACCATAGACTAGCCATATATTCTGCTCTAGGTGAGGTTACTAGAATGGTGACCTAAGGGCTTGGGTTGGCAATTTATACTTATCCACAAATCCCCTTGATATTTATGAATGCGATGCACCAGTATCAAAAAGAACGACTGCAGTAAATGTCTTAACCAAAACTTACCTATTATCGCATCCGGTGAGCTTCAACATCCTCCACGGTAACGTGGTTCACCTGTCCCCTGTTGAAAGGGTTCGCTTCTTCCCGAGCTTCCATTGCCATTTCCATTCGGGCTTCGGACATTCATTTGCATAATGTCCAGTCTTCTGACACTTAAAGCAAGTGACTTGGCTCAGGTCTCTCTTGGCTGGGGTTGACGGGTTGGTGCGGTTTTGTCCATTGCTTACTCCATTCCTGTTTCCATTCTTGGAACCATTATGATTGTGCGAGCTACCTCCTCCATGGGTATGCTGAAGTTGTCCTCCCGGTTTCGGGGTAAAGTGTAGCTTCTGCTGAGCTCCAGAATTGTACTTCCCTTGGCCATACTTCCTCTTGCGGTTGTCAATCTGTTTCTGCTTCCCTTCAATCATAAGAACATGATCTAACAACTCCTGGTAATAATTGAAAGTGGCTACCATCAACTGCATGCTCAGCTCATCATTCAGTCCTTCCAGAAACTTCTCCTGCTTAGCTGCATCCGTAGCAACGTCATCTGGGGCATAACGTGCTAACTTACTAAAATCCTCCACATACTGGGTTATAGTGTGTCCTCCTTGGCGTAAGTTGCGAAACTCACGCTTCTTCATGGCCATAGCTCCTGCTGAAACATGTGCAGTACGAAAAGCTTGCTGAAACTGATCCCATGTGACAGTGTCAATAGGGTGTGTGGCTGTGTAATTCTCCCACCATGATGATGCGGGTCCATCAAGCTGATGTGCGGCAAAACGCACTCTCTCCGCATCTGTGCATCCTGCAGTGGCCAGCTCCCTTCCAACCTTGCGGAGCCAATCATCTGCAACAATCGGCTCGGTGCTACTGGAAAACACCGGCGGATTTAGCCTCAAGAAACGAGTCAAATGGTCAACAGGTGGTGGTGGTGGTGGGTTGTTATTGTTGTTGTTGTTGTTGTTGTTGTTGCCTTGGTTCTGTACCAGTGTTTGAATCAAAGCATTCTGCTGTTGAATCAACTGAGTGATCTCCGGTGGGAAAACAAATCCGGTGTCGCGTCTCGGAGGCATCTGAGGGTTTTAGAGAAGATGAGAAAAGAGAATAGAATGAGGTCTAGTGAGAAACACTACCCATATGCACATGATACAAAAGCAATCGATATCACTCCAATCAATTCAAACAAAGGCATACAACGGTCTAATTATCGTTACAAAAGTGCTTGGACTAAACTAGATACATGGGGGTAATACTACTACTGTTATGGTGGTTAACTAGAAAAACTGCTCCGATGAAGACTTCATGATATCCGCTCCAGATTCATCAACATAGTCATCATCACTGTCATCGGGATCCGAGTTGGTGTCGTCGATGATGATATAGTTATTCGGGCAAGTGGAATCGTCATCATTTCCTCCTGGTGCGGGGTCTCCCATGAAAACTCCGAGCTTCCTGGTTAAGTGGTCATTCTTCTCCACTAGTACTTAAATTTCTTCCATGTAATCTTCACGTGTAACCTTGAGTTCTTCCTTTAGCTCCTTGATCTTGGTCAAGGCCTTCTGCAGATCCTCCATGCCTGCGCACATCTGATTCTCCTGACGTCGGATGTGCTAGTTTAACTCCTGGATATATGCTGCGATTGGTCTATCCCTCCTGGTGCTGATCATCTCCCATTTCTCATCTCTGCGTCCACAAATCTGGTAGATAGCATCCTTGAGATCATTGCGGTAAACTTCTCCAATACGTCCCATGGTGATGTGGGCTTGCATGCTCTTTCCTAGACTCCAGGTTGGTGCATCAAAGGAAAACTCTATGGGCTCCGTGACTAGGGCGAATGTCCTTCCTAGAACTTGAACTTGAATCATCCAGCGCTCCTCTTCGGGTAAAGTGGCGTTGTAGGTCCCGGTGAAGCTTGGTACTCCGATGTTCAGGTATCTAGTGACTTCCTTCAAGTGGCATCCAAAGGGTGAATCTTCATCCGGTTATGTGAACTTGTACCTTGCATCCGCCATCCTGAAAGAGTAGAAAAGATGAGGAGTCAGAAATGAGAAGAAAGAGTTGTGATCTAGGGCTTTAGCTTAGTGGTGGTGTCCTACAGTCAGCATGTGCTCTGATACCATCTTGTAGCGACCAGACCTCAAACAGTCTACTCTCTGTGCATCAGTGTCATCCCTGGATCAGTAATGCTAACACACACAGTACTTGAAGGATTTATAACAGAGTAGCAATCACACACTTATTACATCAAAAGTCTCAAGAGAGAACTTGTTACAATAAATATGGCTTAAGGCCATCTAATAACGATAACAACGGAAGGCTTGGAAGAATAGCGAGTCCATCAACTCCAACGACATCACTGAGTATAGAACCACGACCTAAGGCACCTTACTCGTCATCTGAAAAGTCTGCAACATGAACGTTGCAGCCCGAAAACGGGTCAGCACATGGAATATGCTGGCAATGTAACACATAGAGAGAAATATGAAAGAGTAATGCTATACTACATGCATATATGGCTGGTGGAAAGCTCTATGGTTACAATTTTGCGTAAAGCCAATTTTTCCCTACTACAAAGTAATAAATTTTATTTAACTATCATGGTGGTTGTTAAACATTGAGAATGGTTGACAGCATTCTCAATCCCAGTTAAGCATCATCAATTAAAAAAACCCAACAATATTAATTAAAGTAACATGATGAGATTCACATGATAATCCAAGTACTAGATACTCAAGATGTCCATAACCGGGGACACGGCTAACCATGATTAGTTTGATACACTCTGCAGAGGTTTGCACACTTTTCCCCACAAGACTCGATCTCTTCCGTTTGATTTCTCGCACTACATGATGTTTGAGAAACAGATGACCGAGACATAGTCTTTCAGAAGCGCTAGCACCTTACGAACGGGTAGACAGTACCAACCTACATCCCCTACATCTGATAGTCTACCACTGTAAGAGTTCGCACGACTTAGTCAACTATGCTAGAGCCCATAATAGCTTGTGGCTGCACACGGAAGTTTCTAGCATGAATAATCTCATGATCCCTTTGAGCCTGGGTGGCGGTCCAAAAGAAACAGGCAATCCTGGAATACCCAGGTACCTCAATCCACCCAGATGTGTGTTTAAGTTGCCACCTTAAATAAACCATTAATTAACAATCTCACATCTGTCATGGATACACTCACCCAATCCACGTCTACTAGCATAGCATGGCATAATAAGCAAACGTAGAAGTAACTCCCAAGGGTTTGATAATAAAACAGGTAATAGGTACTACCTCAACTACTATCCCAAAACCCACAGTTTAATTAGATCCTAATCATGCAATGTTTAAGGATTGATCTAATGCAATAAAAACTGGGTATGAAAAGGGGATATGATCAAAGTGTTACTTGCCTTGCTGATGATCCGCGAAACCTAGAGATTCAAAGTAGCAAGCGACGCACTCTGGGTACTCTATCGCAATCAAACAAGCATACAATAAGTACTCATCTAATGCACAGGCAAAACTCAAACAAAAGATCTAACCAGAAAGTTCAACTTAAGAACTCCGGTTTGCAAAAAGAAACAAATCGAACGAAGCAACGAAAGTCAAACGGCGAAAGAAACAGGCTTCGTTTTACTAATCTGGACCTAAGTCAAATTTTACAGTAGCAAAAAATGGTTTGAGTTGATTATTCAGAAAGAGGGTTTCCAGTCTAGGCGCTTGAATCGCCTGATTCCGATAAACGAGCGAAAAGTTATACTATATCGAAAATCAGATCAGAAATCGCGATCGGAAAAATCGCGGAATAAATCCGAGAAAAAGAAAAACGACGAACAGCTTAACGAACGAACATTCGTTATGTGGATCTAAATGATGAACGCGTTCGTTAAAACGAGCGAACGAGCGAATGCTCGCTAATTAACCTAAACCGGAAAAAACCGATCTAATAAAAAAACGGATCTCAAAAAACCGAACGAAAACAGGCGAAAACCGAACGGTTTTCTAAAAAAACCGACGGCGGGGCGGGGTCAACCTCGTCGGCTCGGGCGGCGGGACGGGCGGCTGCGGCGCTGGGTGGCGGCTAGGGTTAGGGTTTGGGGTGGGGCGGCCGCTGGGCTGGGGGCGGGGGTCGGCCCGGGCACTATTTAAAGGCCTCCCCCGGAGGAGTCCGGGCCTAACACGGCCCGTAGGTCGGTTCAGATTTTTTTAATAATTTCGCGCAGAAAAACTAACGAAAGGAATAATAAATGGACTCCAAAAATCCCGAAATAAAATTTGCCCGGCTTCTAAAATCAAGCCGGACAAGATGAACATTTATTTGGGGCCTAAATGAAATTTTGAAAAATGCGCATTTTTCCTAAATTCAAATAAAACAGCGAAAAACTCCAAATAAAAATCTTATTTGATTTTTTTATTAAATCTTCAGTATTCCTTTATTTTGGGAAATTCATTTTACTCCCTCTCTCATATTTTGACAATAGGAATGAAGATAAAATAAATAAAATCAAATGATCCTATTTTCAGAATTTGAGAAAACTCAAATATGAAAATAACGAAATCTCCAACTCTCTTCGTGGGTCCTTGAGTTGCGTGAAATTTTTAGGATCGAGCCAAAAAGCAATAAAATATGATATGCAATAATGATCTATGTATAACATTCCAAATTGCAAATTTGGGATGTTACATAAGTAAATATAAGTGTGATGATCTTCATTATTAGAGCAGTGTCCCATGCGAGGAAAGGATGATGGAGGCTATGATTCCCCCACAAGTCGGGATGAGACTCCAAACGAAAAAAAAGAGAGGCCAAAAAATGAGAGAAGGCCCAAAAAACTAAGAGAAAGGAGAGAAGGGGCAATGCTACTATCCTTTGACCACACTAGTGCTTCAAAGTAGCACCATGATCTTCATGATAGAGAGTCTCCTACTTTGTCACTTTCATATACTAGTGGGAAATTTTCATTATAAAACTTGGCTTGTATATTCCAATGATGGGCTTCCACAAATTGCCCTAGGTCTTCATGAGCAAGCGAGTTGGATGCACACCCACTTAGTTTCTTTTTGAGCTTTCATAAACTTATAGCTCTAGTGCATCCGTTGCATGGCAATCCCTACTCACTCACATTGATATCTATTGATGGGAATCTCCATAGCCCATTGATACGCCTAGTTGATGTGAGACTATCTCCTTCTTTTTGTCTTCTCCACAACGACCATATTCTATTCCACCTATAGTGCTATGTCCATGGCTCACACTCATGTATTGCGTGAAAGTTGAAAAGGTTTGAGAACATTAAAAGTGTGAAACAATTGCTTGGCTTGTCATCAGGGTTGTGCATGATTTGAATAATTTGTGTGATGAAGATGGAGCATAGCCAGACTATATGATTTGTAGGGATAGCTTTCTTTGGCCATGGTATTTTGAGAAGACATGATTGCCTTATTAGTATGCTTGAAGTATTATTGTTTCTATGTCAATATTAAACTTTCGTTTTGAGTCTTATGGATCTGAATATTCTTGCCACAATAGAGAAGATTACATGGATGAATATGTTAGGTAGCATTCCACATCAAAAATTCTGTTTTTATCATTTACCTACTTGAGGACGAGCATCAATTAAGCTTGGGGATGCTTGATACGTCTCCAACGTATCTATAATTTTTGATTGTTCCATGCTACTAAATTATCCATCTTGGATGTTTTATATGTATTTATATGCTATATTATATGATTTTTGGGCCTAACTTATTAACCTATAGCCCAGTGTCAGTTTCTGTTTTCTCTTTGTTTTTGGGTTTCACAGAAAAGGAATATCAAATGGAGTCCAAATGAGCTGAAAATTTTATGGCGATTTTTTATGGACCAGAAGAAGCCCCCGAAGCAAAAGAGTTGGGCCAGAGGATCCACGAGGCCTCCACAAGGGTGGAGGGTGCCCCCCTTGGGCGCGCCCCCTGTCTTGCCGTCGCCTCATGGACACCCCCTGACTTGTTCCCGACGCCAAAAATTCCTATAAATATAGAAGCCCCCAGAAATAAACTGAGATCGGTAGTTCCGCAGACACAAGCTTGTGTAGCCATGAAAAACCAATCGGGAGCCCATTCTGGCACCCTGCCGGAGGGGAAATGTAGCGACCTGACCCAAAATCGGTCAAGTCTCTGTGTCTGTACCATCCCAAGATCATGCTGGTACTCACAGTACATCGATGAAATAATGAAAGTTCAATCACACCTGAATTTATTACACGATTCTCATATAGAGTCTTTATTACAAGGGAATAAATTCGGCTCAAGGCCAACTCATGAGAAATAAACTAAAATAAACTGCGGAAGCGTAGACGAAATAGCGAGTCCATCCGACTCCAAAGGGCAATCGCCAAGCGCGGAGCGTAGCCTCACTCCTGATCGGAATAAACCTCTGCAACATAAGACGTTGCAGCCATGTAGGTCAGCTTTTTGAATAAGCTGGCAAGTCATGAAGAGAATAACAATAACAATTACTAACACTATATGCAATTTGGCTATGGAGCTCTAAGTTTCATCATTTTTGCGAAAAGCCAATTTTATCCTGCTACAGTGGACTTGCTTGCAAATTACTACAAATTGTTGGTAGTTATTGAGATGGTTCCGCCAACCAACATCTCATTCCCAAATTATTAAGTCATAACCCCCTCAAATTAATTTTTAGTTTTAGTGTTGAGATTTCCGAATACTTCCAAGTTCCAGAGGCTCAAATTGTCCGTAACCGGGGACACGGCTAATCGATTAGATCTTTAACTCTCTGCAGAGGTTTGCGCACTTTACCCGCAAGAATCATTCCCTCCTTTTAAGTCTTCGCACTTCATGGTGTTTGAAGACGGGATGAATGAAACAGGGTCTTCCAAAGAGTTCTTCTGGCTACTGCCGTTACCCATCCAATCCTACCGTTCTTCTACATCTCGTAGTACCGTCCAGCCAGCGTCACTACTAGGGTTGACCCAGCCAGAGCCCATAATGGCTTGCGGCTGCATAGGTAAGCTTCCGGTCAATGGGGCATCCATCCGTCTCTTCGTGGCTGGGTGAAGCTTTCCGCAAGATGTCATGGCACTTCTCCATGCATCCCGGCCAACCACTGGGTTCTCCAGGGTGCCCGTCAACCGTCCTCCACCCAGTAGTGAATTTCGAAGTCCATCTTGATCCTTGTAGTTCATGGGGTTGTCATCATCATTGACTCTCACATCTTACTTATGAATTTCACTCAACCAAACCCGTCTACGAGCATAGCAAAATAAACTACTTCGTCCCAGGGTCATGGTAATAAGGGGATTGGTTCATCCTACCACATGATACTACTCAAGAACATAACTTCAAAATTTCAACTACTGCATGCATGGTGGGGTGGTATAATTTCTAATGCACAAAATCATAGGTATTGAAAATAACATGATCAAAACTTGCCTTGCTGATGATCCTCGTAGGCTAAAGACTCGTAGTAGCAAGCTTCGCACTCCGGAAACTCTACCGAGACAAACAATAAACACAATAAGCATATATCATATGATCACTTAGCACAACAGCATAGTAATATAACAGACCAAAACAAACGAACCAAAAACCCAAAGAGAAACTCAAAGAAATCCAACTCAAAGTTTTCCTACCTCAAACAACAACTAGAAATAGTTTTATATAACAAAAAAATTTCTAACATAACCTAAGCATGAGTTTATGTTAACTTAACAGAAAATAATGCATTAAGCAATTAGGAGCAAAAAGAATCAATTTAAAAGCTATAGTAAAACTCCTATTAGGCCTAATTCAATTTCTATTGAGAAAATAAAATTAAAAGTTTTATTTATTATAAATAAAAGTTCATCCTCTAAGGTTACAGAAACTAACCTAGAATAATCAATCACATGTTAAAAATAAATTTATTTACTAATTAAAATAATAGGAAAACAGTAGCTAGTTAATTAATTAGGATTAACAAGATTCTGCTTAAAAATAATTTTTATTAATCCTAAAATACCCAAATTAATTCCTATGGTTAGGTAATGTCAAAACAAAGTTGGGACAAAAGGAATCATATAAAATAATTTTCCTAACTCATTTTATGGCAGATTTACTATTCTGACTAAATCTAAAATAAAGCAATTTTAATTAATCTTAACATAGCTAATAATATTTTCTACAGAAACTATAGAAAATTTGCAAACCAACAAAAAAAGAATCACTCAAAAATATTAAGTAGAATAAAAGATATGAATTTTTCAAATCTGAAACTATTCTGTTAAAACAGAAAAACGAAAATAAAGAAAAACGACTAAATGGGCCTAACTAGCGCACTGCGCGTAATATAACTAAATGGGCCCTAGGGTTTAAACGAAACGGGCCAGTACTAAATAAAATAAACCCTACTTAAAATAAACCGCGACGAACCGGGCCGAACCGGTTTTTTTTTATAAAAGAACATACCCCTTCGGGGGTGTTCTAATCCTAGCCGTGGATGTGAGATCGGACGGCGGGGGTGGAGTCCGGTGGCTTACCGGAGCTCAACGGCGGCAGCGGCGGCGGCGAGTGTGTTGGCCTCTCCGGTCGTCGGGGAGGTCGGCGGAGTGGTCCGGCGGGTGCGGGGCGACGAGGGGGGGGGGTTCTGGTGGAGTCGACGAGGCTCGGGGAGGGCTAGGGCAACGGCGGCGAGGTGAATGGCGGCGGTGGCGTTCGGCAAGTCCGGCGAGCGCGTAAGGAGAGAGGAGAGGTTCCGGCGAGGCGAGGAATGGGGTGCGGGGAGGGGGTATAAATAGGGGGTCCTCGGCTTGGACGAGGGGAAAAGGCGGGCGAGAGATCCCGTGAATCCGGATCTCACGGGATCCCGGCGAGCGGCGGCGGGGTCGTTGCGTGGGCGAGGGGTTGAAGGAGGTGGGGTCCACCGTCGAGAGAGAGAGGAGGCGGTGCGGACGGGCGACCGAGCCGAGCGATTCGGCGAGGGGGCGGTTGGCGCTGGGCGGCTTGGTTTGGCGCTGGTGGGCAGTTTGGGCCGCTGGCGCTGGGTGCCTCGGCTGGCTGGGCGATGGCTTTGGCTGGCGCTGAGGTTCTTTTTTAAAAATTTATTTTTTAATAAAAACAAAACAGAGATAACTTATAAAATATAAATATTTTATATAGGACAAATATATACCAAAATGATCAGGGAAATATTCCCTATCATTTGAACATTTTTCCAAAGGCAAAATCCAAACTTTATAAAATTTCATTTTTTCTCAAATTCAAATAAAACTCAAGTTTGAATTCAAAACTTTTGGCATTGTTTTCCTCTGATATTTTTGGAGTGTCATGTTTACTCCTCTCATACTTTTGCTCACGTATTTATCAGGCATAGTTTTTGAAATGATTCCCACTTGCCAAAGTTTGAATTCAAATTCCAAAACTCAAAATCTTCTGAAATTCCAAATGGCACTCAAATTCAAACAGGATGCATAGATGCTTAGCTATAGTTGTAAAACATTCCAAATAGGAAATTTGGGATGTTACAGGAAACCATCACCGGTGGCCATCTTCATTATCTCGGCAGTATCCATGACGATGAGGAAGTAGTTCACCGTCAGGGGTGAGGGTATGTACTAGTAGCTATGTGTTTGATCTCTCTCTCTCTCTCTCTCTCTCTCTCTCTCTCTCTCTTGTTCTTGATATGGCACGATCTTGATGTATCGCGAGCTTTGCTACTATAGTTGAATCATATGGTGTTTCTTCCCCTCTACCTTCTTGTGATGAATTGAGTCTTGCTCTTTGCGGTTTCATTATGTTGGATTGAGTATTGGTTTTGAGAACACTTGATGTATGTCTTGCGATGGAATATCTATGGTGACAACGGGATGTTATATTAATTCGCTTGATGTATGTTTTCGCACTCAACTTGTGGATTCCCATGGTGACATATGGGTAATCTATGCATAGGGGTTGCTGCACGTTTTTGCCCTACATTCTCCGATATTGGAGTGATTCTTTGTTGCATGTTGAGGGATTGTCATATGATCTAGTTATGTTATCATTGTTGAGAGAACTTGCACTAGTGAAAGTATGAACCCTAGGCCTTGTTTCCAAGCATTGCAATGCTGTTTTCGCTCACTTTTGTTACTTGCTACCTTGTTGTTTTCATATTTTCATATTACAAAAACCTATATCTACCATCCATATTACACTTATATCACCATCTCTTCGCCGAACTAGTGCACCTATACAATTTACCATTGTATTGGGTGTGTTGGGGACACAAGAGACTCTTTGTTATTTGGTTGCAGGGTTGTTTGAGAGAGATCATATTCATCCTATGCCTCCCACAGATTGCTAAACCTTAGGCCATCCACTTGAGGGAAATTTGCTATTGTCCTACAAAACTCTGCACTTGGAGGCCCAACAACGTCTACTAGGATAAAGTTGCATAGTAGACATCAGACTTTGCCATGCTTAATGCTTGTCACTTTGGGCCCGGGTGCCATGATTTCAGATCTGAACTGTTTATGTTGTCACCATTATATCTATGTTCTGGATCCGATCTTGCAAGGTATATTCACCTATTACGTGTTATGATCCGTAAACCCCGGAGTGACAGTAGTCGGGATACTTTACGGTGATGACCATAGTTTGAGGAGTTCATCTATTCACTATGTGCTAATTCTTTGTTCCGGTTCTGTATTAAAAGGAGGCCTTAATATCCCTTAGTTTCCATATGGACCCCGCTGCCACGGGACGGTAGGACAAAAGATGCCATGCAAGTTCTTTCCATAAGCACGTACGACTATTTATGGAATACATGCCTACATTATATTTATGAACTGGAGCTAGTGCTGTATCACCCTAGGCTATGACTGTTATATGATGAATATCATCCAACGAATTCACCGATCCAATGCTTACAAATCTCTCTTATATTGTTCTTGCTAAGTTACCACTGCTGCTGTTACTGTTACACTTGCTACAAAATCATTGCTATCACTGTTATTATTACTACTGAAGTTGCTACTACTATCAAAACTATCATACTACTTTGCTACTGATCACTTTGCTGCAGATAATTAATCTCCAGGTGTGGTTGAATTGACAACTCAGCTGCCATACTTGCAAATATTCTTTGGCTCCCCTTGTGTCGAATCAATAAATTTGGGTTGAATACTCTACCCTTGAAAATTGTTGCGATCCCCTATACTTGTGGGTTATCAAGACCATTTTCTGGTGCCGTTGCCGGGGAGCATAGCTATATTTGTTGAGTCACTTAGGATTATTATCAAATTATCACTATGAAGAATCTGAAGGATACTAAAACTAAGATTGTTCCCTCTAGGACGAGGGGAGGTAAGGAACTGCCATCACACTCTCCACTTGATTCACCTTCTGCTTTGAGTAGACTTGCAACACCACCACATGTTATTAATCCTAATATGTCGCAAGTCATTGTTGATGATACTTCTGCTATGAATGATACTCATGATGATGCTAGTACCTTGCTTGATGATAATGTGCCACTAGGTGAATTTCTTGATGAACAACTTGCTAGAACTAAAGCTTTTGAGAATGCTGAAACTGATGAAGTACTTGAAACTGAAAATCTTGAAACACCTATTAGATCTATTTCTCCTAGATATGAATTGCCTAAGATATCGGAAGGTTATGTTATGGATGAGGAGACAACTAGAGACTTTCTTGCTTGCAGTGATAGGGATGATCTTAAGAAATTATTATGCAAACTGAAAGAAAAATCTTTGAATGCTAGAATGAAATGTGATCCTAAGTTTTCTACTTCACCTATCTTTGTTGATGATAAGGATTATGAATTCTTTGTCGACCCAGAGTTAATTACTTTGGATGAATCTGATCCTTTCCATGGTTATGAAACTGAAACTGTTGTGGCACACCTTACTAAGTTGAATGACATAGCCACCCTTTTTGCTCATGATAAGAAAATTTGCTATTATTATATCCTTAAGTTATTTCCATCTCATTAAAGGATGATGCTAAGACTTGGTATAATACTCTTCCTCCTGGTTGTGTGCATATTCCCCAGGATATGATTTACTACTTCTCTGAAAAATATTTTCCTGCTCATAAGAAACAAGCTACCTTACAGGAAATATTTAAACTTGTGCAAATTGAAGAAGAGAGTCTCCCACAAGCTTGGGGGAGGCTTCTCCAATTGCTTAATGCTATGCCTAATCATCCTCTTAAGAAAAATGAAATACTTGATACCTTCTATAATGGACTAGCTGATGCTTCTAGGGATTTCCTAGATAGTTGTGCTGGTTGTGTTTTGAAGGAACGAACTGTTGAACAAGTTGAGGAACTATTGAATAATATATTGAAAAATTATGATGATTGGACTCTTCCTAAACCACTGCATAAACCCACTCTGAAGAAGAGGGGCATCTTATATCTCAGTCCCGAAGATATGCAAGAGGCAAAGGAATTGTAGTGACCCGACCTCAGATGGTCAAGTCTCTGTGCTTCCGTGTCATCCCTGGATCGGTAATGCTGACACACACAGTACTCGAAGGATTTATAACAGAGTAGCAATCACACACTTATTACATTGGATGTCTCAAAAGAGAACTTATTACAATAATATGGCTTAAGGCCATCTAATACGATAACAGCGGAAGGCTTGGAAGATAAAGTGAGTCCATCAACTCCAAAGGCATAGCTGAGCTGCACGACAACGACCTATCGAACCTTACTCCTCGTCTGAAAAGTCTGCAACATAATACGTTGCAGCCCGAGAACGGGTCAGCACATGGAATATGCTGGCAATGTAACACAATAGAGCAATAACAGAAAGATGCTAACACTACATGCATGTTTGGCTGGTGGAAAGCTCTACGGTTACAGTTTGCGGAAGGCCAATTTTTCCCTACATCAAAGGAATAAATTTTAATTTAACTATCATGGTGGTTGAAACATCATTGAGAAGGTATAACCCTAACTCAATCCCAATTAAAATAATTAACATCCCAGCAATATTAATTTAGAGTGATGAGATACATGTGAATACTCAAGTACTAGATACTCAAAATTGTCCATAACCGGGGACACGGCTAACCATGATTAGATTGTACACTCTGCAGAGGTTTGCGCACTTTTCCCCACAAGACTCGATCGCCTCCGTTGATTTCTCGCACTACATGGTGTTTGATAAACGGATGACCGAGACATAGTCTTTCAGAAACATTAACTCTTTACTCCGGGTAGATCATACCAAACCTACAAAACCCACTACCTGCTGATCTACCTCTTCAAGAGCTTCACGTAACTTACTCAACTATGCTAGAGCCCATAATAGCTTGTGGCTGCACACGAAAGTTTCTAGCATGAATAATCTCAGTTCCCTTTGAGCCTGGGTGGCGGTCCATAGGTAGATCACAAGGGTACCCCGGGATTTCCAAAAAAAACAGACAACACTGGGTTCCCCAGGTGCCTCAATCCATCCAGATGTGTATTAAAGTTGCCTCCTTAAGTTAACCATTAATTAACAATCTTACATCCGTCGTGAATAACTCTCAAACCCAACCACGTCTACGAGCATAGCATAGCAATATAAGCAACACATAGAAGTAACTCCCAAGGGTTTGATAGTAACAGGGCAATAGGTTCCTACCTCATCATCTACTTCCCAACCCACAAATTAATGACATCCTAACCATGCAAGGTGCGAGGGTTGAAACTAATGCATAAAAACTGGGTATGAAAAGAGTATGATCAAAGTGTTACTTGCCTTGCTGACGATCCGGGAATCCTAGAGACTCGTAGTAACACGCTTTGCACTCCGGGAATTCTATCGCAACCAAACAACAGCATAAATAAGCAACAAGCAAAGATGCACAAACGAAACTTCAACTGAAAGAGGTTGACTGGAGAGTTCAACTTAAGAACTCCGGTTCACAAGAAGAATCAAACCAAACGGAGCAACGAAACTCAAACGGCGAAAGAAACAAGATCCGTTTACTAATCTGAACTAGGGTCAAATTTTGTAGAGGCAAAAACTTGTTTGAGTTGGCTATTCGGAAAGAGGGTTTCGAGATGAAACTCCAGGCCCTTGAATCGCCTGATTCCGATAAACGAGCGAAAAGTTATACTAGTCCGAACATCGGATCAGAAATCGCGATCAGAAAATCGCGGAATAAATCCGATAAAAAGAAAAAACGAGGAACGGCTAAACGAACGAACGTTCGTTAGCAGAAACTAAACAACGAACACGTTCGTTAGAACGAACGAACGAGCGAACGCTCGCTAAACAAATAAACCGAAAAAAACCGATCTATATAAAAAAACGAACTAGGGTTTTTCTAAAAAAACGAAAGGGTTTTTCTTAAAAAAACCGGCGGCGGTGGCTACCTCCGGCGAGGTCGTCCGGCGGCGGGCGACTCGGCGGGGTGTCTTGGGGCGGCGGGCCTCGGCGAGGGCGTGGGGTGGCGGCGGGAGGCGACAGCGGCGACCTCTGTGGCGGCGGCGGCTCGGGCAAGGCGCGGCGAGGCGACGGCGGCGGCGGCTCGGGGCTCGGCTCGGGCTCCGGTGGTGGTGGTGGCTAGAGGGGGGGCGCGCTTTTATAGGTTGGGGGCTCCGACTTGGGAGGGGCAAGGCGGTGGCGGCGGTGGTGTCCGGGTCGGACACGGCGGCGGCGACGCTGAAAAAGCGGCGGCGGCCGGGCCGGCCTGCTCAGTGGGCCCTGCCCCGTCGGCGCTGGTCCTCTTTTTTTTAAAACGTTCCGCCGAAACTTATATAAATCCTAGAAAAATAAATAAAAATCTAAAAATACCAAAACAAGTTTTCTCCGTCTAAATAAAATATTTAGAACAAGATGAACTTTTCTCGGGCCCTAAAATGCAATTTTTAAAACATGCAATTTTTTTCTAGGGCAAATAAAAACCAAAGAATGATTTTAACATTTTTCCTCCGATATTTCAATTATTTTTGGAGAATTCATATTATCTCCTCTCATTTATTATTTAAAAATGAAATATTTTCCGGAGAGAAAATAATTAAAATCAAAATCCTCGTCTTCATTATTTGATAAAATTCAAATATGAAAATCAGAAAATCCCCAACTCTCCCCGAGGGTCCTTGAGTTGCTTAGGATTTCGAGGATTGCAAACGAAAATGCAATAAAATATGATATGCATGGATGACCTATATATAACATGCCAAATTGAAAATTTGGGATGTTACAAACCTACCCCCCTTAAGATGAATCTCGCCCTCGAGATTCGGGTTGGCTAGAAAATAGGTGCGGATGGTCCTTGCGAATATCATCTTCTCGCTCCCAGGTGGCTTCCTCCTCGGTATGGTGGCTCCACTGAACTTTGCAAAACTTGATAACCTTGCTGCGAGTGACTCGACTGTCGAAATCAAGAATCTTTACTGGCTTCTCCTCATAAGTCAAATTACTATCCAACTGTATCGCCTCTAGGGGCACTGTATCCTTTAACGGTATATCGGCCATCTCAGCGTGGCACTTCTTCAGCTGTGATACGTGAAACACATCGTGAACTCCTGACAATCCTTCAGGTAACTCCAGCTTGTAGGCAACTTCTCCCATCCGTTCCAAAACACGATACGGTCCTACAAATCTTGGGGCTAACTTTCCCTTTACTCCAAAACGTTTCACTCCCCTCAAGGGTGATACTCGCAGATAGGCTCTGTCTCCAATTTCATAGGTTACTTCCTTGCGTTTTGAATCTGCGTAACTCTTCTGTCTAGACTGAGCAATCTTTAGTCTGTCTCTGATCAGTTTAACCTTCTCCTCTGATTCCTTGATCAAATCTGGTCCAAACAACTGACGGTCTCCAACCTCATCCCACAATAATGGTGTTCTACATCTGCGTCCATACAGAGCTTCGAATGGTGCCATCTTCAAACTGGCCTGGTAGCTGTTGTTGTACGAGAACTCTGCGTACGGCAAATTGTCATCCCAACTAGATCCATAATCTAGCGCACAGTGCTCTCAACATGTCCTCCGAATCTGATTGACTCTCTCATCATCCCATCCGCTGCAGGGTGGAACGCGTACTAAACTCCAATCTGGTACCCAAAGTCTGGTCACTACTAGAAAAAGGGCTATAGATGGGATTGACACTAATGGCGCACCAGAAAGTTGGTGCGCCATTAGTATATACTAATGGCGCACCACATGCTAATACGCCATTAGAGTTGAAACTACTAATGGCGCACCAGGCAAAGGGTGCGCCATTAGTATCAAAATTTTTTTTGAACTAGTGCGCCTGTCCAAACATACTAATGGCGCATCCAGCTTAAGTGCGCCATTAGTAGTTGTAACTACTAATGGCGCACCAACGATGGGTGCGCCATTAGTATAAATTTTTTTTTGAACTAGTGCGCCTGTCCAAACATACTAATGGCGCATCCCGGTGAAGTGCGCCATTAGTAGTTGTAACTACTAATGGCGCACCATGCAAGTGGTGCGCCATTAGTATCAAATTTTTTTTGAACTAGTGCACCTGTCCAAACATACTACTGGCGCATCCAGATGAAGTGCGCCATTAGTAGTTGTAACTACTAATGGCGCACAGCAAAGGGTGCGCCATTAGTATTTTTTTTGCAAAACTACTAATGGCGCACCGCCAGAGGTGCGCCATTAGTTACTGAATTACTAATGGCGCATTTAGTGCTGGTGCGCCATTAGTAAGTGGGCAGCAACAAGATATTTTGGACAGCCTCTCCTACCCACACTCACTTTCTCCCCACTTCATTCTCTCCACCTCCTCCTTGTCTCGGGTGCCTCCTCTTTTTCACCTCATTTCCACCATAGATTCATTCAAATTAAGTGGTTAAATTACCTTGTTTTAATAGGTAAGTAAGGGGGGAAGCTATATTTATGTTGTTCTCCCTACAACAATGTGCACATGCACTTTTTACAGCCTAGCTAGATCTATGTATGTTCGTGGTGTTGCATATGTTTGTGGTGTTGCATATGTGTTTGTGTTTGGAGGTGTACCGGTATTTTAAATGCGATAGTTGCCAATATTTTGCGGAATGTTGATTCATTTCCGTTTAGCGAGAATTTTGGCATTAAGCATTCTTTTGGTCCTATTTTTAGGGAAAGTCATGCCAAATTTTTGTTTGGTTCTAAAATATCGTTTTGCTCTACCCCGCAGGCGACCATGGTCCGCACGATGACCGAAGGCATCGTGAATAGGTTTTGAGGTCCGCGAAGGCCGAGATGCTTCAAAAGAACGAGACGGAGATAAGATGTCCGTGTCGAAGATGCAAGTGAAGAGCCTTATTCGGACCCGGATTCCGGCAGGTGCGGGACCACCTGCTCTTGCGTGGTTTCATGGATGGCTATCGGTGGCAAGGTGATGAAGATGACTACGAAGTCGTCCATGGGGGCGGGCAAGAAATGAGGAAGGGCAGCAAGACAACCACCACGGCTCGGGCGGGCGAGAAGACGAAGAATCCCGGAGATGATCACGACGGTGATCTTGTACACATCATCATGTAGAAGATGCAGGACATGATGATGAGGAAGAAGCCGGAGCAGGCGTCGGGCATGATCATGAAGATGATGATGCCGGCGGAGCAGACGACGGGCATGATCATGAAGATGATGATGCGGCGGAGCGATTTACGCTGGACCATCGATGGGCTCGTGCAGGACCCTCATATTCAAGAGCTGCTTCTCAAGCGGACGGATAACGCCAGAGCTGCCGCCGAGAGAAAGCCAAGATGGATCAACTTGATTTAGACGCGTTACTCCATTGTATGAAGGATGCAGGCCCGAGGATACCCGCCAAAAAGTAACGCTCATGGCTCGAGATGAAGGTAAAACACAAAATGACCGGCGATGCTTCGACGAGAACATGTCATTCGCACGAACGTCTTCCCAAGGGGAACAAGTGCCCGACCAGTTTGGAGGCGAAGAAAATCGTGTCCTCTCGATTTACCGCACATGAAATACCATGTGTGCATGAACAATTGCATCATTTATCGGGGCGAGCACGCGGAGTCTACCATATGTCCGGTGTGCGGCGTCACTCGATACAAGAAGAGGAAGAAAGCTCCTCGAAAAGTGGTGTGGTACTTTCCGATCACTCCTCGTCTGCGCGCTATTTCGCGGACCCTAAGGTAGCAAAGCTCCTACGTTGGCACGCGGATAGGGAGGAGAAGAAGCGAAAGATGACGCAAATGATCCGGAGATAGATAAAAAGACAAGATGCTGAGTCACCCTAAGGATGCGAGCCAAGTGTAGCGTTGAACTTCAAGACTCGAATTTGGGAACGATCCAAGGAACATCGTGCTGGGCGCGAGCACCGACGGAGTCAATCCGTTTGGCAGCCGAGAAGCACACATAGCACCTGGCCTGTGTTTGTGTGGATGTACAACCTTCCCCTGGTTGTGCATGAAGAGGAAGTACATTCACATGAGTATGCTAATTGAAGGGCGAAACAACCAGGGAACGACATCAATCAGATCGGGACTGCTGAAAGAGGAGCTTGACACGCTGTGGAAAACGCCAGCCAATACGTGGGGCGCCGCAGAGAAGAATATTTCCCTATGAGAGCCGCACCGCTCACGACGGTGCACGACTATCTCGATTACGGATATCTCATGGGCAGGTAGTCCATGGATTTTCTGGATGCGTAAGGTGCATGGATGACACAACGTATCGCCAGCTAGATAGAGATCCCGGGTCTTCGAAAACCGTGTTCATGGGACATCGAAGGTGGCTTCGCGACGATGACCCGTGGAGGAAACGCAAGGATCTGTTCGATGGTGAAACCGAACCCCGAAAACGCCCGTGTACGAGGAGCGGCGAGGAAATAGACAAGCTGTTGAAAAATTGGAAAGACTGCCCACTGCCGGGAAAGAAGCAAAAGGCGCCAGAGCCGGGAAAGAAGCGAAAGGCGCCAGAGCCGCTGCTGAAGGTATGGAAAACGAGGTCTGTTTTCTGGGACTTGCCGTACTGGAAGATCCACCGTGTGCCTCACAGCCTTGATGTCATGCATATCACGAAGAACGTGTATGCGACATCTGCTTGGTACCCTGCTCAACATGCCGAGAGGACCAAAGATGGGCGAAAGCAAGGGCAGACTTGAAATCAATGGGCATCGGCGGGATCTTCACGCTAATGATGATGATGATGATGATGATGATGATGAGGCGAAGCAGGACACGAAAAGTCGCCGCAAAGGCAAAAGGCCAAGAAGACCGGAAATGACTACCCTCCCGCGTGCTTCACTCTAAGTCGAGGAGATCGAGCAATTTTTCACCGCGTCCTAGGAGTAAAACTTCCTTCGGTTCTGCGCTGGGAAGATAAGCGATACCTAGACCCAAATAAGCGAAGTTCAGCGGGATGAAGTCTCACGACCGCACGCGTCTTGATGACGCAGATACTTCCAGATTGCAATCCGTGGGATCATGGACACGCACGTCCGTGAAACGCTATTTGGCCTATGCAGCTTCTTGACGTCATCTCTCGGAAGTCGATTGGCGTGAGGCAACTCGAAGGCTACAGGAAGAGATCGTGGTGATACTATGCGAGCTTGAGATGTACTTCCGCCCGCATTCTTGACGTTATGGTGCATCTGCTGGTCCATATAGTGGAGGATATCATCCAACTCGGGCCGACGTTCCTGCACAACATGATGCCTTTGAAAGGATGAATGGTGTCATCAAAGGATACGTTCGCAACATGTCACGTCCAGAAGGAAGCATAGCCGGGGCTTCGATCGAAGAGTGCATCTCCTCTGCACGAATTATCTAGGCATCGAGAACCCGTTGGTCTGCCTGTCAGCGAGCACCTCGGCAGGCTCGCTGGATGGGGTTACCGTGAGGGTCGCCGCGAAATGCATGTCGACTTCGATGGTCGACTCGCCGACTTTGAAAGAGAAACCTAGTCGCGCTACAACACATAGACGTGGTCGATCCTTGGGTGGTACAGCACAAAACCTTTATTAAGAAGGCGTACAATGACCGAGGCCAACAGAGGACGGACGGAGATATACTCAAAGAGCACAACTCATGTTTCACGCGTTGGTTCAAGCGAAGCTTCGTCGTACCCTTTACATGAGGATTCTTCCGCGGAAGAACAACTCATATTCGCCTTGTCACAGTATGCCGAGCACAACCTGATGACCTATGAGGCGTCACGATATCAACGGCTACACATTCTACACCGAGGCCAAGGACATGAAGAGCGATGGTTATCGAACTCCGGGTAACGATGGAATCCTACACCGTAACGATAAGGACAGATACTACGGAAGGATCGAGGACATCTGGGAGCTGAGCTACGCTGGAGAGAAGGTCCCGATGTTCCGTGTCAGATGGGCCAAGAACGTCATAAAAGAAGACCGGTATTTCACCACCATGGTTATACCCGGTCAAATCCAAGACCATGGTATAAACGTCACCGCTAAAAATGAGCCATGGGTACTGGCTTCCCAAGTGGACCAATGCTTCTTCATTACCGACCCGCCAAAGCCCGGTCGTGTTGTCGTGAGGAGAGGCAAAGGAAGATCATTGGAATGGATGGAGTAGCCAATGAGAAAGACTTGACAAGTACGGCAGCGACCGAGGATCGAACATGACGATGATGATGAAGTAGCAGCATACACCACAAGAAGAAGCAGGACCACCCTACCTAAAGGACGTCTGTTCCATAGAAGAACTCCATTTGCGAAAAAGAAGGGCAAGAAGATTGTGAAGAGATAGCTAGCTAAGATCGATTGTATTTAAATCGTAGACTTCATTTCTCGATTGTATTTCATGGGCACTTTTTCAACTATCATGAATATTTTTTAATTTCATGGACACTCGATCTCGATCCCCTCCATCTCGATCGCTATCCCACCTCGCCAGATCAGGTCCACCGCCGCCGCCATGACCGCCTGCACCTCGATTCCCCTACTCAACCGCCGCCGACCCCGCACCTCCCCTACTCAACCGCCGCCGCCGACCCCCGCACCTCCCTACTCAACCGCCGCCGCCCCCCACACCCCCGCACCTCCCCCGCTTCACCGGCATTACTGTTTGATGATATTTTTTAAAAAAATATTACTGTCTTATAAAAAAATATTACTGTTATGATTTAAACAAGTTTGAACATATTTAAACACAAGTAAGTATCAAACAACATTTTTAATGCATAAAAAAATTGTGGAGCACAGGAATCGAACCCAGACCTCTGGTGTGAGAACTGGCTGCTAACCAATCGAGCTAGTAGAGGAACTTGATCTGGATCAGGTTAGGTGGGAGATAACCTGTTGGCTCGAGCAGAAATCAAAAAAAAATACTAATGGCGCACCAGGGTGAGGTGCGCCATTAGTATGGATGTACTTATGGCGCACGGAGGGTGGTGCGCCATTAGTATTGTGCCGCCCCATCCATACTTCCTCCCGGCCCACACCTATCCCTCTCCCCCCCCCGCCCTCGATCCCCTTCCCTCTCCTCCCGGCCTTGCTGCTCTGCCCCCGCCCGCCTCGGCGCCGCCCACCGCCTCGGCCCGCCCGCCGCCTTGCCCTGCGCCCATCGCGGCGCCCGTCGTCCCTGCCGCCTGTCTCAAACCACCGCCGCTGAGGCCCCAACGTCGGCGCCGCTCTCCCGTCCACACCACTGTCGCCACCCTCCGGCGACCGGCCGCACCCGCCAGTACCTCTCCTCCTTCCTCCTTCCTCCCTCTCCACCCTTCCTCCCCATTCCTCCCTCCCTCCCTCCCCTTCCTTGCGCCCTCCACATCCCTCCGCCTCCTCCCCGCCAGCCCCGCCCCAAGTCCAAGCTCCCTGCCTCCCCACCGTCCGGCGGGTTGGACATGCCCACTCTCTCCCACCCCCACCCCACCCGCTCTTCCTCCCCTCCCGTCTTGTCGACCGCCCCCACCCCATCCTCCCTCGCCCTGCCCTGCCCCCTACTCGGACCCCCGGATCTGGGCCACCTCGGCGCCCACGGCCCCGACGCCGCCTCCCCGGTCTTGAAGTGATTTCAGCGACGTAATTTAGTTCTCCGTTTCTTTTTGGGTGGTCTTGAAGTGATTTCAGCGAGGTAATTTAGTTCCCGATCCTTGTGTCGGTTGCCTCTTTTAGCTTAATTTGAGGATTTCTTTGTCACCTTGGAATGAACAGTGGGTAATCTGAGCTCGTTTAGCGTTCTCGGTGGTTCTTGGTGGTGCCTTGGCCCTTTGCAACCAATGTTGTTGGGGAGATTAGGCTCGACATTGTAGGTGGTGTTCATTATGACCAACGGCACCACACCATGTTTGTTCTTTGGTCCTTGAACCAAGACATAGTTTCACCGCATTAATGCCTTTAATTGAACTAATTTGTGAATGCCGAGTTTCCCTTGACTTGTCAAGTTGGGACAGTTTGAGATTCAAAGGTTTCATGAGTAGACTGGATATTTTGTGTGTAGTAATGTTTTGGTGCTTATTGCTTTGGATACTTTTTGTGTATGCTTTGCTGATACTTGTCTTAGGAGAGCTGACACTTCTTTATCTAATTAAGTTCTTCGTGTCTTCCTTTTAATCTTAGAATGGCACAGATCATATGTGTTTGTCAATTTCTAACTGAATGTATGTCTTGATGTACACACTAACGAGATCTGATGTTATCTTAGTCGGTGAGTATTTCTCATCTCAACTTGGAATTTCTCATTTCACTTAGTGAGTATGCATTGAAGCACACCTTCCAGTCAATAAATTCAAACACCAAATGTTTACATTCACTTGATAAATATTTCACATCTCTGTACATGCAAATATTCATGACGGCTTTGCTCAAATTTCGATAACACCATCGAGTAAAGCTATTTCAGACACAATAAAGTTGCAAAATTCAGATACTTCATAGACATATGTGTGTTGCTTTTGTTTACGCTAAACTGTCTATGGTAGATAAACTGAGTGTTGTGGCCATGCTTGATGCAGGAGCTCAAGAACTCAAGGCAGCAGCTCTACTCCGCCTCGAGTACTGCGAGAAGTCCTACCTCAACACCCACCATAAGTAGATGTGAGTAGCCACCTCAGATGTTCCTCCTCTCCTCCATTAGAACAGTTGATCGGTGTAAAGTAGTCTGAGTTAGAGAAATGTTGATCGGTGTTATGAGTGTTGGCCAAAAAGCTCACAAGAGCTAAGCGCCTCATGTTCTCGCTTTCTGTGAACTGCTATGTGGTGCTTCTCATGGATGATCGTAGGAATTTATGCAAATATTCAGAGACACAAAATATTGAAGTTGCTGTAACTGATTACTTTCCCAAGTGAGAAAAATACATTCTATTCTACCTATTTCATACTCAGTGATTGTTGCAGCCAATAAATGCATAGCCAATGTTAAATGGTCCTATAAATGACAGTACCCTAACAACTATTCTGCTCATGATCTTATTTTTATTTGTTTGATGAAAGTTGGTTCTTTTCTTCCCAAGTTCACAAAAATCTTTTACATTTGTAGTGGTTGCCAAAAGCATAATATGACCAAGACAAACATAAACTTTGAGTCTGAAAGGAAATCAAGTAATGAACCACATAGGAATAGAAGGTAAACAAACTATGCTAGTTGAGAATGTACCTCGGGAGTCGATCAGAAGTGCGGCGTCTCAATATTTCCTGAAAACCCATGTTGGCTAGGATAATTTGCTTTTATTACCTTATTTACACCAAGTTTTAGTTAAACAATGATACTTGAATAATTTTGTGCTACTTACTTTTTGGTTTTATGGACAGTATTTGACCTTATGGTAACTAGTTGGGGTCAGGTTTTGGGGTTTTGTTTATTGGTATGAAGTAATTGACAGAGGATCTTATTCACACCAAGTTTTAGTTAAACACTGGTACTTGAATGATTTTGTGCTACTTCTGTGGTTTTGTGGACAGTATTTGAACTTAAAGGTAACTAGTTGGTTATGAAAGCATGATACTGCTATAACTTTAGTAGTAAGCGTAATAGATCGTATACTGAGCTCTAGGCAGAGAATGGCATGTTACTACCATAGAGGTACCCAAATATGTAGGTGTAGTTTGTGTTTTTATTTGTTCACACTGTCATTGTATTGCTCAATTAGACAATTAGTCTTTATGAAGAAGAAGAATAAAGTTGTTGCTGCTGTTATGGCTGTATTCACTGCTGCTGCTGTTGTACTTGTGATGATGTTGTACTTGTGATGATGCTACTTGTGATCTTCTGAAATGACACATTGGGGACTTCATTACACGGGATAATGATATTGCAGGTACCCGAGAGGTTTGAGTTTGCGGAATGTCGATTAACTTCCGTTCCGGCAAATTGGTATTTCCATATGTCCTATTTTCAGCAAAGGTCATGCTGAAATTTTCCGTGAATTTTAGCATGACTTTGCTAAAAATAGGACATATGGGGTACTTGTGACTAATGCATGGGCCGGGGTATCTTAGTAGTTAATTAAGTAGGATCAAGTGCCCCGGCGTACTTGTGACTAATGCATGGCTTTTAGGGTGCCTCAGTGTCGATAAAAACCGAAATGATGAAAGGTTAGGCTTTTAGGGTGCCTCGGTGTCGAAAAACCCTCAATGATAAAAGCTTAGATTTTAGGATGCCTCGGTGTCGACAAACCCTAAATGATGAGACCATGATCTTGTTCCTTGACAATAACCAACTTTTTGACCAAACTTTGTTTCTATTTAGAGATAAACATGGCCCTACAACGATGAGGCCGGGGTTGAGCGGCAAGGCATTCAGGAGCTGTCCCAGGAGATGGAGGAACAACCTCACTTGTATGAGGACGCCGCCTTCCCACCGATCCCGAGACCACCGATGGTACCGCCGAGGATGACCCCACCGATGCCACCATCGATGATGGCGGCGCACGCGCACGATGGCAGCCAATGAAGAGGCAACGGAAGGACCGGCGCCCGACCGTGCTCCGCACCCTCAAGGAGGAAGTTACTGAAGTGGACTCCGACGGGAATCCAACGGCGCCCGAACGAATAGTCAAGGGGTACTCGCTTCAGCTCGGGTGCATTCTCCGAGCACCGTCTCGATCAACACCGAGAACACGAGGCATCCTGACCGAGGGAATTTATGCAACCTCCTCTTCACGGCTGCACGAGCGATACAAGTTCCCGCTGCTTTTGAAAACACAAGCCTCAAAGGGAATAAAGTGAACAATGCTGCCCTCACGAAGATGAGCAAGGCCCTGTCTACTTGGAAAAGCAATGTGAAGAGAATGATCGAGAAAGGTGAGAGTTATGAGAAGATCAAGGAGAAAAATCCTTCGATCACCGAAGATGACTACAACGACTTCAAGATCAATTGCTCGAGCACCGCAAACTCCGAATCAAGTCAGTGGGGGAAAGAAATGCGGGAGCTGAACATAGGGGAACACACACTCGGTCCCGGCGGTTACTGAGTGGCGGAGCCTATATGGGACAAGGAGGGCGCGGGGCGTGCCGAGCAAGGCCTACCGCCCTCTTTGATAAATCTGGTGACAAGCGGACCAGGAACTTTTTCAGGGGCCCGACAAGAAGGACCCGAAAACAAAGGAGCTTACCACGGATCCGAAGACCAGGGCGCTTGAGGTTGTTCTGGTAAGGAATACCACCCCCGGGGTAATTAGCTCCATATGGTTGCATTCTAATTAATGAAGCCAAATTTCTAAATGGTTCACATTCCTTCCGCAGCGATCGAAAGCGATGGCGCTGGGTCGACTAAGAGCAACCCTTGGGACACCACTCTCAATAGGGCGTTGAATGTAATGAAGAACAAGGATAAGCTCGAAGTTTATCGTCGGCTGGTCGTGTGGCGGCAAAGGCTTGTCCACAAAATGGGGGTCATACTATACCGCTGGTGTGCGGAAGGAGAAAAAGACCAGCTCGGAAAGCCAGGCGCGCGAGGTTCAAGAACTCAAGGCACAGGTGGCGCGGATTCCGGAGATTGTCCAAGAGCAAGTGCAACAACAACTCGGGCGACGATCACCGCCATTGTGCCTACCTTGATCCAGGGGTTGAGTGCGTGGATTGCGGGCGGCCAACAGGGGCCGCCCCCGATTCCTAGCTTCACGGCCAGCAACTCGCAGAATGCGATGGCGGGGACATTGGTGTCTCCGGCGGAGGCGGCATTGGTGTCTCCGACGCCGGCACGGGAGCTTAATGCACCCGGGTGTCGCCGCCAGCACCTCTGCAGAAGCGGCCCCTCCGTCAATCGCACGCCGTTGGCGGTGCCTTGACATTAGCCGAGCTCGACACCATCATCACGGTAACTAATTAAGCCTCTCTCGGTCGAGGACTTCATCTCCTTGCCTTTGATGGGCATCCCCGACGCCCTACATGTTTTCGCGGGCGCCGCCAGCGTTCCGTGCACTCTCATGCGCCGTGAACAATGAGTTGGTCGATGTCGCCAAGGGCAAAATCGTTCAACCGGCAACCCTTGTTCCACGGTACCCGATGCCACCCAACTTGTTTAGGTTTCAACTGGTTCGGTGCTGCCGAGCTGCGATGAGTTGTTACCTCCGATTCAACCCGTCGGGCCGACGATGATGACGTGATGACCCTCGGCGCCGCCTGAGCTGGCCCTGCTTTGGCGAAGAGCCAGATTCGTTTGGGGCGGGGACACCACCCCAAAGACAACACCACCGCCGTCGTGCCGCCAAGTCGGCCCCATGGCAAGACCGCCGCAATGGTGCGGACATCCCTATGCCATCGATCCAAACATGCATATGGCACGGATCGAACGACGGCGACGACGATACATTTGCCAACGTCGATAAGTACTTTGCCGATCATGGGTACGGTGGCGACTTCATGGGGCCTCCTTCTCAAGAACCCAACCCAACAAAAGACGTGCGCGATCTAGCTGGTACCGCGGAGAAGCCAAGTAGCAACAGGCGCCGTCGCTGTTCAGCTCTCGAGAGACGCCCACCTGCCGACTTCACCGAGCCTCAGATAGGCGAGGTGCGAAATATTATCAGCCCCAACACACTCAAGAAGGCGGTCTGTGAGCAGAACTCGGTCCCATTACAGGAGAAGAAGAAGGCACGCAAAAGAAAGACTAACAAGGTGCGGGCCAGCCGCACCAAGTACGATCCATGCTCGGGGCGGGCCACCTTCACCGAGGATATCTCGAGGAGGGTGCATGTGGCGGGTAGGGCGATGCTACCGACAAATATGCTCAATGCTGCAACCGGTGCTATCGCGAGTCTGCATGATGTTGTTCTTTCTTTGGAGAAGCGGCGTCTCGTGAGAGAAGTATGTCATACCGGTTTTCGTGGCCAAGGTGCCGAGGGCAAGGGCTTTGTGGATAACTCCATCGGGCGTACGATCGTCCTGCGGTTTGATGACATCAACGCTATGTTGAACCTTCATCCGCTCCACTACACCTTCGTTCGGCTATTTTCGCTGAGTATGGAGATGCGGATCATTCGCGACAAGACCCCGGACATCGTGATAGTCGACCCCTTCTACATGCGTGCCAAGATCTTGGGCAGCGCTGGGACCGCAAGTCGCGAGTTCTTACCTCGGCGTCATTCGGCAAACCAAGATAAGGATAACTTCCTCGTGCCTTACTTTCCGAGTAAGCCCTCCCTCAACCGCCCGTAACATATGAATTCTTAGATTTCGATCGTTTTATTTTAACATTCCGTGTTTTCTGCGGTGACACATTGCACGCTCATCCTCCTAAGCCCCAAATATTCCATGGCCACGTATTTCGACCGGACCGTCGATCGACGTAGACTACACAAATGCCAAGAAGGTTCTTGATGATGTTCTCCCGCCTCGCCTAATCTGGAGGCACCTTCACCAGGCCTATTCGTAAGTACGGCAAGCACGTGTTCTCCCACAATACGACGTTCTGCTGCGTCAAGCAGCCGCCTGGTGGTCAGAAGGGTGCCTACTATGCCATCCATCACATGCGGGCGATCGTACGGGACCATCATCAACTTCTGCTACCAAGTAAACTCCAAGATTGGGCCGCTAGCGTGTCGGCAATCCAGGACGCGGACATCAGACAAGAATTCTTTCGCATCCGGTTGGAGTTTGCGGAAATCATCCATCAAGATGTCCTTCGTACCTCGGTGCAGTTCTACCTCAGAAATCAACCATCCAACAGTGACATCGACACAATGCTACAAATGCAGGATGACAACGCCCGTTCTTTCATGACTCCCACGATAGACGGCGGCTTCATCCACGCTCCGGTCCCTTGAGTCGAGTTGTCTAGTTCTGAAACATCGATTGGCTCATGTTGTAATTAAACTTTAATGAACTTGTAGTATGTCTCTTTGGTTTGAGAGTCGTTCAACTTAGATGTAATCGATGCTATTAATGTCTTGCTTTTCTCTTCCGATCGTTCGCTGCATACTTATATATTGCTTATGTATTGTCTCGTGAATTGGTACTAACGTTTCGTTTGGCTAGTGCATAGCGATGCCGTGCGTATGTCGTGTACAAGGGTAAGGTTCCCGAGTCTCGACGATCGGGAGGAGTGTCGGAGACAGGTTCACCGATTTAGCGGTAACAGTTACAAAGGGTACACCACTAGGGCGAGGCCGAATCTAGATCGCCCGCTATCTAGCGGGAGAGGGAGGGAGCGTTGGAGGAACCGGATGAAGACGAGTTTCACCGTGATGATGCTCATCGTGTTGACCGCAACTCTCTTCTATGTGATGGTAGTTTAGATGATCGATATCGACTTGTAATGTGAAGACAAACTCGCTACTCATGGTCTCGAGACTTGTAATATAATGTTCTATCTTTGTTCGGTCTTTTCAATTCGGAGACTAATATGATGAATTGTATTCAGAGACTAATATGATGAATTGTATTCAGAGACTAATCTTCTATTGTATTCGATGAATCTGTTGTTGTTGTGTGCTGTCTATATTTTGTCCAATTATAAATTTTGTAACCTGTGCAAAAACATAAAATAATAAAAAACCTAATATTCATACTAATGGCGCATCACAACACAAAGGCGCCATTAGTATGCCAAAGGATACTAATGGCGCATCACTGAACAAAGGCGCCATTAGTATGCCGGGTTACTAATGGCGCATCTCATTACCGTGCGCCATTAGTATGCCAAAGCACTGGTATACATGGCCCCACAGGAGGCATACTAATGGCGCGTCGGTGGTGCGCCATTAGTATACCAGATACTAATGGCGCACCGGTGGTGCGCCATTAGTAAAATATACTAATGGCTTGGCACTAATGGCGCACCACTAATGCGCCATTAATGGCCAAATTAGGTGCACCATTAGTAGGCCTTCTCCTAGTAGTGGGTGTAGCTGATGCCAAAACTTTGAACTAAACTGCGTTCCTCTATCTGATACGATGCTCCTCGGAACTCCATGCAAACATACGATCCTGGTCATATATATCTTGGCCAACTTTGCACTTGTATAGGTTGTTTTCACTGGGATGAAATGGGCTACTTTGGTCAAACGATCCACAACTACCCATATTGAATCATATCCTGCCTTGGTTCTGGGTAATCCGGTAATAAAGTCCATGCCAAGTTTGTCCCACTTCCATTCGGGTATTGGCATAGGCTGTAATAGTCATGCTGGCTTCTGATGCTCTGCCTTCACTCTCTGACATACATCACATACGGCTACATACTCGGCAATATACTTCTTCACCACCAAAAGTACTGGGGCTCCCCAAGGTGATGAACTTCTACGAATGTAACCTTTCTCCAATAGCTCCTTGATCTGCTTCTTAATTTCCTCCAGATCATTTGCGAGCATCCGATAGGGTCTCTTAGATATTGGCCCTGTACCTGGCAATAGTTCTATCAGAAACTCGATGTCTCGATCCGGTGGCATGCCTGGTAACTCCTCTGGGAAAACATCCGGATAATCCTTTACTATAGGTACTTCCTCCTGTACAACTCCCGTGAGGGCATTCACTTGGCTCCTCCTAGGCACATGCCTAGATACATACTTAATCCTTTTTCCCTCTGGGGTGGTAAGATAAATTGACTTGCTAGCACAGTCAATACTTCCTCCATACTTTGACATCCAATCCATACCTAATATCACATCCAATCCTTGCGACTCTAAGATAATTAGGTCAGACGGAAAAACATGCGTGCCAATGATTAGGGGTATCTGGGTGCACCATCTGCTAGCCGTGTACTCTGCTCCCGGCGAGCTCACTAGAAGAGGGGTCCTAAGGATTTGGGTTGGTAACTTAAACTTTTCCACAAATCCCCTTGATATGTATGAATGCGATGCACCAGTATCGAAAAGAACAAGAGCAGTAAATGACTGAACCGAAAACTTACCTATTACCGCGTCCGGCTGCTCTTCAACTTCCTCCACGTTAACGTGGTTCACTTGTCCTTTGTTGAATGGATTGGGCTTCTTCCCAGCGCTCCCATTTCCGTTTCCATTCTTTCCTTCAGGGTAGTCATTGGCATAGTGCTCTGTCTTCCCGCACTTAAAGCATATAACTTGGCTTAAGTCCCTCTTGGCGGGTGTAGCTGGGTTAGAGCGATTCTGATTATTGTTGACTCCATTCCCATTCCCGTTCTTCGCACCATTTTGATTATGCGATCCTCCTCCAGTATGGTTATGACCTCCATGTTTATGAACAAGTCCTCCCGAGTTCGGGGTTAAACGAGGCTTCTGGTGAGCTCTTGAGTTATACTTCCCTTGTCCATACTTCCTTTTACGGCTCTCAATCTGCTGTTGCTTTCCTTCAATCATTAGGGCCTTATCTACCAACTCCTAGTAGTTGTTGAAAGTTGCCACCATCAACTGCATACTCATCTCATCATTCAACCCTTCCATAAACTTCTCACCTTGGCGCATCGTGGCCACATCATCGGGGGCATAGCGTGATAACTTGCTAAACTCATCCACGTACTGGGCCACAGTACGGTTCCCCTGGCGTAAGTTGTGAAACTCACGCTTCTTTATCTGCATGGCTCCAGTTGAGACATGGGCCGTGCGAAAAGCTTGTTGGAACTGGTCCCAAGTGACATTGGTTATAGGAAAAGTAGCCATGTAATTCTCCCACCGTGCGGCTGCTGGTCCATCCAATTGATGTGCGGCAAAGAGCACCCTTTCAGCATCCGTGCATCCTGCGGTGGTTAACTCCCTTCCAATACGGTGTAGCCAATCATCAGGAACTATTAGCTCGGTGCTACTGGAAAACACCGGCGGTTGTAGCCTCAGGAAACGGGTTAAATTATCCACTGGCGGCGGGTTGTTGCTGGCATTGTTGTTGTTGTTGTTGTTGTTGTTGCCCTGGTTCTGAACTAGCAATTGCATCAAGGCATTCTGCTGCTGGATCAACTGGGTGAGCTCCGGTGGGAAAACAAAACCGGGGTCACGTCTCGGAGGCATATGAGGGTTTTAGATGGAAGAGATTAGAACAGAAAAAGATCTAGGGAAGAAACACTACCCATATGCATATGAGGCAAACACACATATTCATTCAATCAATCAAGCAAGGGCATACAAAACGATCTAGGACTATCGCATAAGTGCTCAATTACTACTAATTACATGGGGGAATACTACTATTATATGGTGGTCATCTAGAAATTTTGATCAGTGGAAGACTCCATGATGTCTGCTCCAGCTTCGTCTTCGTACATCACTTGGATCAGAGTCGGTGTCGTCGATGATGATGTAGTTGTCCAGACAAGTGGGATCTTCTCCCTTTTCTTCCGGTGCTGGTCCTCCCATGAAGACTCCGATCTTCTTGACTAGGTCGTCATTCTTCTCCAGTAGTGTCTTGATTTCTTCCTCATATCCATCGCGTGTAAACTTGAGTTCTTCCTCCAGCTCGATGATCCTAGTTTTCGCCTTCTTCAAATCCATCATGTCTGCGCACATCTGGTTCTCCTGACGTCGAATGTGCTGGTTTAGCTCCTGGAAGTAAGCTGCAATGGATTTATCCTTCTTGGTGCTGATTACTTCCCATTGCTCGTCTCGGCGCCCACATATTTGATATGTGGTGTCTTTAAGCTCCCGGTTGTAGACTTCTCCAATGCGTCCCATGGTAATGTGAGCTGCCATACTCTTGCCAAGGCTCCAGGTGGGTGCTTCAAAAGAAAACTCTATGGACTTGGAAGTTTGTAAGAACGTCCTTCCTGGAACTTGTACTTGAATCATCCAGCGTTCTTCTTCTGGTAAAGTGGCATTGTACGTCCCGGTGAAGCTTGGTATAACAATATTCAGGTACCTAGTGACTTCCTTCAAGTGGCGTACAAAAGGTGTGTCTTCATCCGGTTGTGCAAACTTGTTCTTCATCTCCGTCATCCTAAAGAGTGGAAAAATGGAGAGGAGTCAGAAATGAGTAGAGAAGAGTGACCTATGGTTTTATCTTAGTGGTCATGTCCTACACTCAGCGTGTGCTCTGATACCATCTTGTAGCGACCCGACCTCAGATGGTCAAGTCTCGTGCTTCCGTGTCATCCCCGGATCGGTAATCTTGACACACACGATTACTCGAAGGATTTATAACAGAGTAGCAATCACACACTTATTACATCGAATGTCTCAAAAGAGAACTTATTACAATAATATGGCTTAAGGCCATCTAATACGATAACAGCGGAAGGCTTGGAAGATAAAGTGAGTCCATCAACTCCAACGGCATAGCTGAGCTGCACGGCAACGACCTATCGAACCTTACTCCTCGTTCGAAAAGTCGCAACATAATACGTTGCAGCCCGAGAATGGGTCAAGACATGGAATATGCTGGCAATGTAACACAATAGAGCAATAACGAGAAAGATGCTAACACTACATGCATGTTTGGCTGGTGGAAAGCTCTACGATTACAGCTTCTGGAAAGCCAATTTTCCCTACATCAAAGGAATAAATTTTAATTTAACTATCATGGTGGTTGAAACATCATTGAGAAGGTATAACCCCAACTCAATCCCAATTAAAATAATTAACATCCCAGCAATATTAATTTAGAGTGATGAGATACATGTGAATACTCAAGTACTAGATACTCAGAATTGTCCATAACCGGGGACACGGCTAACCATGATTAGATTGTACACTCTGCAGAGGTTTGCGCACTTTTCCCACAAGACTCGATCGCCTCCGTTGATTTCTCGCACTACATGGTGTTTGAGAAACGGATGACCGAGACACAGTCTTTCAGAAACATTAACTCTTTACTCCGGGTAGATCATACCAAACCTACAAAACCCACTACCTGCTGATCTACCTCTTCAAGAGCTTCACGTAACTTACTCAACTATGCTAGAGCCCATAATAGCTTGTGGCTGCACACGGAAGTTTCTAGCATGAATAATCTCAGTTCCCTTTGAGCCTGGGTGGCGGTCCATAGGAAGATCACACGGGTACCACGGGATTTCCAAAAAAACCAGACAACACTGGGTTCCCCAGGTGCCTCAATCCACCCAGATGTGTATTAAAGTTGCCTCCTTAAGTTAACCATTAATTAACAATCTCACATCCGTCGTGAATAACTCTCAAACCCAACCACGTCTACGAGCATAGCATAGCAATATAAGCAACACGTAGAAGTAACTCCCAAGGGTTTGATAGTAACAGGGCAATAGGTTCCTACCTCATCATCTACTTCCCAACCCACAAATTAATGACATCCTAACCATGCAAGGAGCCCGGAGCCGAGCCGCCGCCACCGTCGCCTCGCCGCGCCTTGCCCGAGCCGCCGCTGCCGCCAGAGGTCGCCGCCGTCGCCTCCGCCGCCACCCCGCGCCTGCCGTGGTGGTGGCTAGAGGGGGGCTTTATAGGTTGGGGGCTCCGACTTGGGGGAGGGGCAAGGCGGCGGCGGCGGTGGTGTCCGGGTCGGACACGGCGGCGGCGACGCGGGAAGGCGGCGGCGGCTCGGGCGGCTGGGCCGGCCTGCTTTCAGGTGAGCCCTTGGCCCGATCGGTATGAGTCCTCTTTTTTTTAAACGTTCATGAAACTTCTAAAATCCTAGAAAAATAAATAAAAATCTAAAAATACCAAAACAAGTTTTCTCCGTCTAAATAAAATATTTAGAACAAGATGAACTTTTCTTGGCCCCTAAAATGCAATTTTTAAAACATGCAATTTTTTTCTAGGGCAAATAAAATTCCAAATAAATCAAATAAAAACCAAATAATGATTTTAACATTTTTCCTCTGATATGTCAATTATTTTTGGAGAAGTCATATTATCTCCTCTCATTTATTATTTAAAAATGAAATATTTTCCGGAGAGAAAATAATTAAAATCAAAATCCTCGTCTTCATTATTTGATAAAATTCAAATATGAAAATCGGAAAATCCCCAACTCTCCCCGAGGGTCCTTGAGTTTCTTAGGATTTCGAGGATTGCAAACGAAAATGCAATAAAATATGATATGCATGGATGACCTATGTATAACATGCCAAATTGAAAATTTGGGATGTTACAGAAATCTTTGAAGTAAAAAGGTAGTAAAGCTGAGGATTACCTCCTATTGAAGAAATACATGGGCTTGAAACACCACCAGCACCTAAGGTAGTTGAGGTAAATTATTTAATGAAATTCAATGACAATGACAATCCTTATAATATGCATCCTAGTCAATGCCTTTATGATTTTGATAATTACATTAGAAAGCAAGATGACTTCAATGTAATGTTATGAAACAATTGAAATACAACTCTGATATGATTGCTGGCTTGAGTGACTTGTTATTTTGAATTACCAATGATGTTAGAGGTGTAGGAAAACATGCTTCTATGGTTCAAACTCAACTATAACAAGTTGCTACATCTCAAAGAGAATTGCTTGATGAAATGAACATTAATATAAAGGGATAAATGGTTTTATACCCTTAGTTGTGTCTCCCTCGTCCGGATTGCCCATAGTTTCTGAAAACACGTGGTCTTTCCCAACCCACTTTGGCGTCTTGTGCTTTTGCCCGTTTGGCCGTCACTTTGAAAACTTCATAACTAATTCATACTAAATCAGAATAAAATGCAAATAAGATACCAAAATGTTCAGAAAAACATCACCTATATGTCAATGTCACTTGCATGAATGAAAAAAGTGTTGGTAAGTGCCCATCTGAGTTTTAGCTCTTTATCATACCACCATGAACAGTAAAATCTAAAAAATTTAAAAAATTCAACAAAAAAAATTGTGGAAGATAATGACAAATATTCAAGTGCTTTGCCAAGTTCCATTAGGGAATGACACTCATGGAAGTCATGGAAAAATAAAACAATCAACACTTTATTTTTTTGTGCCATGACTTCCACGAATGCCATTCCTTGATGAAACTTAGCAAGCACTTAAAACATTTGTCATTCTTTGCTACCAACTTTTTTTGAATTTTTTGATTTTTTTTAGATTTTATTGTTCATGGTGGTATGATAAGAGCTAAAACTTGGACGGGCACTTGCCAACAATTTTTTCATGAATGCAAGTGACATTGACATACAGGTGATGTTCTTTTGAACATTTTGGTATCTTATTTGCATTTTTCTGATTTAGTATGAATTAGTTATGAAGTTTTCAAAGTGACGGTCAAAGGGCAAAAGCACAAGATGCCAAATTGGGTTGGGCAAGACCACGTGTTTCCAGAAACTAGGGGCAATCCTGACGAGGGGGACACAACCAAGGGTATAAAACTAATTATCCCTAATATAAATGAATTTGCTGCTAGAGTAGCAACTAGAGGAGGTAAAATGACTTAGGAACCACTTTACCCTGAGGGGCACCCAAAAAGAATTGAAAAAGACTCTCAAAGACTTAATGCAAATGCACCTAGTCCTTCTAAAAAGAAATAGAAAAAGAAAAATGATAGGACTTTGCATACCTCTAGTGAACCTGAAATAGAAAAACCTCCTGAAGCTAATAATGATGTTCTATTTGTGATGCTAAAACTCAATCTGGTAATGAACCTACTGATAATGAAAAAGATAATGATGAGGTTCATGAAGACACTTAAACAAATAATAAAGAACCAGACAATGATGTTGAAATAGTACCAGCTGTTGATCTTGATAACCCACAACCCAAGAATAAAAGATACGATAAAAGAGACTTTGTTTCTAGAAAACATGGTAAGGAAAGAGCACCATGGGTTCAAAGACCTATGCCCTTTCCACCTAAATCAACTAAAAAGAAAGATGATCAGGAATTTCAACACTTTGCTGAAATGATTAGGCCAATCTTTTTGCGTACCTGCTTGACTGATATCTTAAAAATGCCCCCCTATGCAAAGTACATGAAAGACATCATCACCAACAAGAGAAAAATACCGGAAGGTGAAATCTCCATCATGCTTGGTAATTATTCTTTGAAGGATGGAGTACCTAAAAAACTTGGAGATCCGGGAATACCAACTATACCTTGCTCCATCAAAAGAAACTACGTTAAAACCGCTTTGTGTGATTTAGGAGTTGGTGTTTGTGTTATGATTTTTTCTTTATACAAAAGACCTGATTTGAATAAACTTACACCTACTGAAATATCTTTGCAAATGGCTGACAAATCAACTGCCATACCTATCGGTATTTGTGAGGATGTGCCTGTTGTTGTTGCAAATGTTACTATCTAAACAGACTTTGTTATACTTGAGATGCCCGAGGATGAAAACATGTCGATTATCCTTGGTAGACCCTTTTTGAATACTGCAGGGGCTGTTATTGATTGCAATAAGTGCAAGGTCACTTTTCATATCAATGGTAATGAGCATACAGTGCACTTTCTGAAGAAACAACTCCAAGTGAATGGTATTAATGTTATTGAAAAATCTCCGACAATAACTATTGAAAGTTTTCAACTACCTATTCCTAGTGCCAAAAATAAATATGAAATGCTTATTGTTGGGAACATTCATATCCCCGTTGAGGTAACTTAGTGTTTCACAAAAGTTCTTCGATCTCATGTTAATCGAAGGTGGTTGTTAATAAGACTTGATCAACCTTATTAATGGATCATCTTTGAGAGGTATGAAGTTGATGAATTTAGTAGTCACTACCTTCTATCCTTACGTTTATTTTCCGTTTTTCTTAGTTAAATAAAATAAAATGCCATGTTTTATCTATTTTCTGAATTTCCCGTGCAATAAAAATGACCCCAAAATAAAAGTTCTCAGAATGCCCTGAAAATTTAATACGATTTTTTTCTAAAATATTTCTGAATATTTATGCAAATAACACCAAGGGGGGGTGCACTAGGTGGGCACAACCCACTTGGGCACGCCAGCAGCCCCAGGTACGCCCTGGTGTGTTGTGCTCCCCACGAGGGCCCCCTCAATTATCTCTTTAGCCCATGTCACCACCTACCTCCAAGAAAAAATCACCATTTCTCTATCTCTCGTGTTCTTGCTCTCAAACCCGCGGATTTCGATCTCTTTGCTCGACGCTTCGTTTACGAAACTGTTTTGGGGGGATTGCTACTTGGTATGTGAATCCTCCATTGGTCCAATTAGTTTTTGCTTTAGTGGTTTATATTTCGAATAATTAGCTACTCTTGGTGTTGTTGTAGATGAGCTTGCATGTTGAATTCTTAGAGTTCTAAGTTGTTTGAATGCTTGATATGGCCTCTATGCATCCCTATGAGTAATTGCTATCAATCTTGTGAAGTTTTGTTGACAAAAAAAATTTGTGACTCGAAATTTTTCAGAAAATTGTACGCAAATATGATGAACCTCTTTGGAAGGAGTTCTTCGAGGCGGAGGTCCACAGAGGCATCCTCTAGTAGCGGCTTAGTCCGTCGGTCTTATGTTGAACCAAGTGAAAATTCCATATGAGATGCCGCTACCAAATTATGTATATGGCCATGCAACGATTTTGTGGTGTGTGCAGGTATTTAAGAAGAATTTGAGCAATATGTTCACAACGCCGAGCTCGGTCCCTACATTGAATATAAGTGCAACCAACATCTCAACCTCACAGAATCGTTTACTAAAGAATTTAAATTTCATCCTCGTGAGTCTAGAGTGTCGTTTAAACTATATGACCATCCATTCACTTTACCCCTAGAGACATTTTCTAATTACTGCAAAAAAATTGCATTTTCGGGTTCGTTGGACAAACCACCAAGATCTGAGTATGAGATATTCTTGACTAGCCTTTGCTCTGGTGATAATAGAGGAGTGACGCAAGGTAGAATAAAGAGCATTCATTTCCCCTCAATTCAATACTTTGCACTATTTAATGAAAAATGCATCGTAGGCAAACAAGATTGTAGTACACTTTGTGCTCCTGACTTGAGCCTCATATGCATCGCTCTCACCGGTATCAAATGTTATAACCTTGGAGTGATTGTTGCATGCAGGTTGCAACACAACACTGGTAGTGGATATTTTTATGGTGGGATTTATGCCACACGTTTAGCAAGGGAGCTGGGTGTTTCACCTTGGCCTTATGACCCTATCCTACCCACGCAGTACTTAGACTTTGATGCCATGAAACACCATAAGTTCCTTAGTGGTGAAACCCATAACTATACATATAACCTACTGTTTAATAAAAGGTCTGTTGTGGACAACTTTTTGCCTGCGCCTGCTCTCTTTGATGTTCACAAGGGAAGGTATTATGCTCTTGAGAGCGAGGCCCGCGCACATAACGCGGAGGTTGTGGCTGCCCGACGGGCTGAATCGGATGCACCTAGAGCCTTCGTGAGCTATCACTTCAACCACTACGCAGGATACTGATGGTGTTTACCAAGTTAGGTTGAAAGCCTACACTTGGGGGAGTACGTATTTCCATCGACATTACATTCATTGTTCACACATTTCATTCTAGTTGTCTGTGTCCACAATTTTCCATTGTGCTACCCATGTTAGATTTATTTTCTCGCTTTCTTCTTGTGTGTTTGAAAAACTTTGAGAAAATACAAAAAATATTTCCTGCTTCTTCTCGGTTTTTTCTTTCTAGTTTAATTAGCCGCTCTCTAGCTGGCCGCTTCTCAACCTATTTTCTAGCCTTCGCCTGTACTAAGCGGGAATACTGCTTGTGCATCAAAATTCTAAAACGCAAGTTATTCAAGATGAGTCCATCATACCTACCTATATGCAGAATTACCCTGCCGTTCTAAGTAAATTTGCATGTGCCACCTCTAAAAACTTCAAATAAATATCCTTTTTGTGTGCTTGGATTGTTCATAGAGTGATAGGAGTTAGTTAGTATCTTCCATTGTAAGCGGGTTATTCTCATGATGAGTGTTTATTCACTCGTCCTTGCACGAGAGGATCGGTAATAGGGATTCCCAATCCCGAAATAAAAAATTATAAATAATTAAACTAACTCCCCCAGGACTGATGTTGGTATGGACGGTACCCGTGGATTCTGTTAGTCGTGGAGTGTGTTTGTTGGTGGAGGGGGAGTAAACCTTTACTTTTTAGTGCTTGGGAACCGCCACTAATGTGTTTAGCATGGAAGATACCTATAACTAATGGTCGCGAAGTAAACAAGAAGGGTGCATTTCTCAAAATTTCATTTACCCCTGTTTTAAAATTTTGAGATCTGGCACCGCTACAAATCACTGCTTCCCTCTGCGAATGGACTATCTATTTACTTTTATGTTGTGTCATCACCTTATCAAATAAGTGTCAGATCCTGAGAGCACTATTGTCATCCTCATGCATTGTGTGTAGCTAATGTTGGGTGCATCATGAATGGATCTTTTCTGCCATGAATTACAATGTTTAGTCGCTGCTTGAACTTGGGAGGTGCTCTGCATTTATGTTTTGCGGTCTCAGAAAGGGCTAGCGAGATACCACTATTGTCATATTATATCATGGTTGTTTTGACAAAGTGTTGTCATTTGAGATATCTTATTATTGCTCGCTAGTTGATTATGTCATTGATATGAGTTAATATAATTTTTAAGAGTTATTATCGACATGGTTAGTCATGATCTCGGCTGAAAACCTGAGTCCTACTTAAGCTTATTTATGTAAACAAGAGCAAAAGAGTTCGTAAAAGTTTTTCTTTTTCACTTTCAGTTTATCAACTGAATTGCTTGAGGACAAGCAAAGGTTTAAGCTTGGGGGAGTTGATACGTCTCCGTCGTATCTACTTTTCCTAACGCTTTTCCTCTTGTTTTGGACTCTAATTTGCATGATTTGAATGAAACTAACCCGGGCTGATGTTGTTTTCAGCAGAACTACCATGGTGTTGTTTTTGTGCAGAAGTAAAAGTTCTCGGATTGGAACGAAACTTTGCGATGATTTTTTATATAATAAAAGAGAATTACTGGATCCATGAACCACCGGAGGGGGGCCCCTGGGTGAGCACAACCCACCAGGGCGCCCCCCTCCTGGCGCGCCCAGGTGGGTTGTGCCCACCTGGTGGCCCCGCAGACCCTATCTCCGACTCCTTAAATACCTATATTTGGAGAGAAAAATCAGGGAGAAAGAATTATCGCGTTTCGCGAGACGGAGCCACCGACACCTCATGTTGTTCATGGGGAGGCTAGATCTGGAGTCTATTTGGGGCTTCGGATAGGGGGATCTTCGATCTTCGTCATCACCAACCCTTCTCCATCGCTAATTACATGATGCTCCACTAGTATCCACTATGTTCAGACGGAGCCACTATGTTCTGATGCTCCATCGCCAACACCTCAGTTTTGTTAGGGCTTGATCCCTAGTATCCACTATGTTCTGATATTGATGTTGATATAACTTTTCCATGCTTAATGCTTGTCACTTTGGGCCCGGGTGCCATGATTTTATATCTGAACGGTTTATGTTATCACCATTATATCTATGTTCTAGATCACATCTTGCAAGTTATATTCACCTATTACGTGTTATGATCCGTAAACCCCAGAGTGACAGTAGTCGGGATACTTTCCGGTGATGACCGTAGTTTGAGGAGTTCATGTATTCACTATGTGTTAATGCTTTGTTCCGGTTCTTTATTAAAAGGAGGCTTTAATATCCCTTAGTTTCCATATGGACCCCGCTGCCACGGGAGGCTAGGACAAAAGATGCCATGCAAGTTCTTTCCATAAGCAAGTATGACTATTTACAGAATACATGCCTACATTATATTTATGAACTGGAGCTAGTGCCGTATCGCCCTGGGTTATGTCTGTTATATGATGAATATCATCCAACGAATTCGCCGATCCAATGCCTACGAATCTCTCTTATATTGTTCTTGCTAAGTTACCACTGGTGTTGTTACTGTTACACTTGCTACAAAATCATTGCTATCACTGTTATTGTTACTATTGATGTTGCTACTACTATCAAAACTATCATACTAGTTTGCTACTGATCACTTTGCTGCAGATAATTAATCTCTAGGTGTGGTTGAATTGACAACTCAGCTGCTAATACTTGCAAATATTCTTTGGCTCCCCATGTGTCGAATCAATAAATTTGGGTTGAATATTCTACCATCGAAAATGGTTGCGATCCCCTATACTTGTGGGTTATCAGAGATATTATCTTAGCGGGAAGATTTTTTTAGCAATGAAAGCATATTTGCATTTTGACCATGAATTAATACTATTTTTAGGTAAAGATGAAGACCATGCTTTAGCTTGATCTCTCTGAGAGAAAGTAAATAATTTCAATCTCACAATATCATTATCCACATTTTTAATTTTTTGCACATAATTCAATGAAAGTATTAAGATGGGATGCATCATCTTCAATAGGATTTCTAGCAAATTGTTCTTTCATAACAAGACTTAACAAAGCAGCTTTTATATAATATGAATCTGCACTAGTGCTGGGAGGAGCAATTGGTGTACTAACAAAATCAATGTTATTAGTGTTCAAGAAATAGTGCAACTTAATATTTTCTTGAGTAGATTTGATGGTGATTCAAGCAAAGATAGAAACAAATGGTTTTGGTATTTTTAGTCATTTAGATACGTAGAGGAGATGAAAAGGAGAAGGAAAATAAAAGGCAAACGACAAAGAAACTAAAACAAACAAATTATAAATGTGTGCGAAGGCACTGGGTTGTTTGGTGAAGCCTCCCCGGCAACGGCCCCAGAAATTCTTCTGCTACTTGTGATAGTGTTGGGATTTCCCCGAAGAGGAAGGGTGATGTAGTATAGTAGTAGATAGTATTTCCCTGAGTTAAGAACCAAGGTTTATCGAACCAATAGGAGACAACACACAAACAACTTTAGCGGTACCTACACACAAACAAACAAATGCTTGCACCCAACAAAGGCAAGGGGGCGTCACTCCCCATGTTCTTGCCAGTTGCAAGTATGAAATCTGGTAGTGGTACATATAATAAATAAAAGTAAACAAAAACAGCGATGAATTATAAGATTTGTTTTAATACGAAGTAAATGGACCCACGGGGCCGTTGCGTTCACTAGTGGCATCTTTCTCATAAATAGCATTGGTGGGTAAACAAATTACTATTGGGCAATTGATAGGAAAGCACATAGTTATGATGATCATCCATGACATAACTAATATATACGAATTACGTCCGTGACAAGTATACTGTTAAACTTATTGATGTCTACTACTATTACTCCATCCCAAGACTGTTATCCATCATGCATCTCAAAGTATTAAGTTCATAACAAACAGGGTAGCGCATTAAGCAAAGATGACATAATGTAGACAGGATAAGATCATGCAATATGTTCAAACCCCGTTGTTTTACCCTTAGTAGCAACAATACAAATGTGTGCCTTGCAACTCCTCTTGTCACAGAGTAAGGACACCACAAGATTGAACCTACTACTTTGCACCACTTCCTCTGAAGATCTAATCATCAAACTTGGCCAAAGAAAACTCATAGGTTGGAAAGAATACATAGCTATAAAACTACACATAAATAAATCTCAGAGAAGACTCAAATACTTCCAATGAATAATATGATCATAATCCCACAATTCATCGGATCCCAACAAACACACCGCAAAATTTTACATCGGATTGATCTCATTGTGTTGAAGATCGAGAGAGAGAGAGAGAGAGAGAGAGAGAGAGAGAGAGAGAGAGAGAGAGAGAGAGATCTAGTTACTGCTATGGACCCGTAGGTCCTGTGGGAACTACTCAAAAATCATCATGGAGGCAACAAGGTTGATGAAGATTGCCTCCCCAATGGTTTCCCCCTCCGACAGAGTATCGGAAATGGCTTCAGATGGGGTCGTGAAAGAACAGAGGCTTGCGACGGTGGAAGAATTGTTTCGGGACCTCCTCGGAAGGTTTTTGGATATATGAGAATTTATAGCATTGGAATTAGGTCAAACAGAGGCAGAGGGGGCCCACAAGGCACCTGGGCATGCCCCTACCTTATGGCTCCCATGTGCATCTTCTGGCCTCCTCCTGAAGCTTCCAGGATCTCTTTTTGTCCATTAAAAATCATCAATTTTTTGTCGTGTTTTGACTTTCTTTGGTATGAATTTCCTAGAAAACCAAAAATATGCAGAAAACAAGAACTAGCGTTGGGCACTGAGTTAATAGGTTAGTCCATAAAAGTAATATAAAATGGCATATAATGTATATAAAAGTGATAATATAATAGTATATCAAAAATTATAGATACATTGGAGACGTGTCATCAAATAAGCTGGATGCACTCACATTAGTTTATTAGGAGAGCTTTCATACATTTATAGCTCATAGTGCCTTTATTGCTTCGCAATCACTACTCCGTCATTTACACCAATTATAAGGCCTTACCATTACCTAGTGATCAACCCTGATGATGCAAGACTTTCTTTATTTTTAACTTCCCATGACCACCATCATTATTCACCTTTCCCATGGAAGTGTAAACGTCTAGACTTATTCTTGATTATTACATGAATAAGTTATGTCCATAATATTGAAAGATAATACAATTATTGTTGTTGGTCAACCTTGGGTTGGTTTGTGATAGGGTTGCAGTTAAGCATAAGTTCGAAGCTTAGATTCCAACATAATATTGTCATTCTTCCTAAATATTTGGCAAAGAGAATATTGACATGATGCATTGACTTATAAAAAGGTAATAAGGAATTTGTCTATGTGCTTGATATTGTTTGATAATTCTTAACTGTAGACAATTGCCTTGCATCACTTATTCTATTTGTTTAATTTCATATAGAGAATTAGATAAGATAATCATGTTTATGTTAAGGTAGCATTTAGAACTAAAATTATTCTTTTGTCATCTACATGCTCAAGGATAGGTATGGATTAAGCGTCGGGATACTGATAAGTATCCAACATCTCTATATGTTTTGTCATGTACATTTTATATTCATATCATTTATACATAGTTTTGGCATAGGTTTTTTTAATTTTCTGGATAAACATATTAGTTCAGTGCCAGGTACTAGCTGATGTTTTTAGTGTTTTTTGTGTAACATGAACATGTATTTTCCGAGGACCAAAAAATAAAATAACAATATGATGTTGAGTTCAGGACAGAAGCAAGCTTGGGCAAGAAGAACTCGATGAGAAGGAGCACCTGGGACCCACACACCCCCACGTGCCCCAAGCTCGGGGCACGCCAACAAGGCATGTGAGGCCCACCTAAGTCCCCTCTCTCGCCTTGTTGCCCCATTGGATTTATATACCCCTGAAACCCTTAAAGATAATTGAGGGAGTCCTGGATTAGGGGGTGTCCGGATGGCTGGACTATATCCTTTGGCCGGACTCCTGGACTATGCAGATACAAGATTGAAGACTTCGTCCCATGTCCGGATGGGACTCTCCTTGGCGTGGAAGGCAAGCTTGGCAATACGGATATGTAGATCTCCTCCCATTGTAACCGACTCTGTGAACCCTAGCCCTCCCCGGTGTCTATATAAACCGGAGGGTTTTAGTCCGTAGGACGAACAACAATCATACCATAGGCTAGCTTCTAGGGTTTAGCCTCTTTGATCTCGTGGTGGATCTACTCTTGTACTACCCATATCATCAATATTAATCAAGCAAGAGTAGGGTTTTACCTCCATCGAGAGGGCCCGAACCTGGGTAAAAAACATCGTGTCCCTTGTCTCCTGTTACCATCCGCCTAGGCGCACGATTCGGGACCCCCTACCCGAGATCCGCGGTTTGACACCGACATTGGTGCTTTCATTGAGAGTTAAATGCGTATGCGTCATCTTTAGGCCCGATGGCTCCTCCGATCTCAACAACGATGCGGTCCAGTAGGCGAGACTTTTCTCCCAGACAGATCTTCGATTCGGCAGCTTTACACTGCGGGCTAATTAACTTGGCCATCCGGAGCGGATCGAAGCTACGCCCGCCATCGGGTCAGATTTGGAAGTTTGAACTACGGCCGCCGTCCGCGGAGACTTGATCTTCGGCGTGTTGAGCCACAGCCAAGCGCGCCCGCCTTGTCACGATGGGCATGATCTGGCTCTGCTGCGAGCAGTGCCCTAGAGGCCGCACGGTGTCGCTTCGACCCTTAGCTCGGAGCCATTGCGCCAATCAGGGCAGGTGGCTGGACACCGCCTCGGGGCTGCAATCTCTCGGCGATCGAGCGAACACTATACCTGTCCTTTGCGGCTTCGTGACTTCAAGGTGCGGACTCCTCTCCGGACTCCGAACCTTCAGCGCCCACTTGTCGAACCCGATTGGCGCCGATCATGGAGTTCACCGCCGTGGACATCTTTCAGCACTCGCCTTTCGGAGACATTCTGAATTCACTAAAATCTCTCTCTTTATCAGGAGAGCCCTGGCCGGACTATGTTCAACAAGGTTGGGATGCGGACGACGAAGAAATTCAAAGCCTACCCACCACCCACTTTGTAGCCACTTTCGATGATTTAACCGACATGCTCGACTTCGACTCCGAAGACATTGACGGTATGGACGCCGATGCAGGAGACGACCAAGAACCAGCGCCTACAGGGCACTGGAAGGCCACCTCGTCGTATGACATATACATGGTGGACACCCCAAAAGAAGGGAATGACGATGGACCAACGGAGGATGACCCCTCCAAGAAATAGCCTAAGCGCCGGCGTCAGCGGCGCCGATCTAAATCCTGCCACAGCAAAAACGGCGATTCCGGCATGGGAGATAATAACACCCCGGACAGTGCGGAAGACAATCCCCTCCAGCAGGATTTAGCGCAGGAGGATGGAGAAACCAGCCCTCATGAGAGAGCGGCAGACAGAGAGGTAGAGGACGATAATTACATGCCTCCCTCCGAAGACGAGGCAAGCCTCGACGACGACGAATTTGTCGTGCTTGAGGATCCCGTCGAACAAGAGCATTTCAAACGCAAGTTTACGGCCACGGCGAGCAGCCTCAAGAAAAAACAGCAACAGCTCAGAGCTGACCAAGACTTGCTAGCCGACAGATGGACTAAAGTACTTGCAGCCGAAGAATACGAACTCGAACGCCCCTCCAAGAGCTACCCAAAACGCAGGCTGCTACCCCGATTAGAGGAGGAAGCACCTAGACCTACATCACCAGTGCATGATGCGGACGACCGGCCACCCCGTGGTCGCGATAGAGAGGCCTCTCGGCCCTCCGCTCAAGCCACACCCCGGCGTCGCTCCAAAAATACCAAGGCACGGGGAAACGCGCCAGACCTGCGAGACATATTGGAGGACAAGGCAAGGCAAACAAGGTCGATCTATGGATCGCGCAGGTGCCCCACGACACGTGACGATAACCGTCATGCCGGATATTGCAAATCCGGCCGGGCCGAACACAGTAGACAAAGCTCATTTGAGCTACTTCGTGATATAGCCCAATAGAAAGGAGCCGCACACCCACTATGCTTCACAGATGAAGTAATGGATCATTAAATCCCCGAGGGTTTCAAACCCGTAAACATCGAATCATACGATGGCACAACAGATCCGGTGGTATGGATCGAGGATTATCTCCTTCATATCCACATGGCCCGCAGTGATGATCTACACGCCATCAAATACCTCCCACTCAAGCTTAAAGGACCAGCTTGGCATTGGCTTAACAGCTTGCCAGCAGAATCAATTGGTTGTTGGGAGGACCTGGAAGCCGCATTCCTCGACAACTTCCAGGGCACCTATGTTCTACCACCAGACGACGATGACCTAAGCCACATAATTCAACAGCTAGAGGAATCGGCCAGACAATTCTAGACACGGTTCCTAACCAAGAAAAATCAAGTAGTCGACTGTCCGGACGCAGAGGCCCTTGCATCCTTCAAACATAACATCCGTGACGAGTGGCTTGCCCGGCACCTAGGACAGGAAAAGCCGAAATCCATGGCAGCCCTCACAACACTCATGACCCGCTTTTGCGCGGGAGAAGACATATGGCTAGCTCGTAGTAATAACATGACCAAGAGCCCTAGTAATTCGGATACCAAGGACAGCATTGGCAGGTCGCGTCGCAACAAGCAAAAGCGTCGCGTGCGGCGACAATGCTGAGGATCTGACGATTAATGCGGATTCGAGAGGCTCTAAACCCGGTCAGCGGAAAAATCCATTCAAAAGAAATACTCCGGGCCCGTCCCAAATTGGACCGAATACTCGATCGCTCGTGCGAGATACACGACACCCCCGAAAAACTAGCCAACCACACCAACAGGATTGTTGGGTGTTCAAGCAGCGAGCAAGCTAAGCGCCGAAAACAATAACAAGGGGCTGCATAGCGATGACGAGGAGGAGCCCGGCCACGAACAATAGGGGACGAAGGGCTTCCCCCACAAGTGCAGACGATGAACATGATATCGCAACCCACATACCCAAAAGGGAGCGGAGCGTGCACTCGAGGGGCGTATATGCGTTGGAGCCAGTCGCACAAAGTTCAACCCATGGTCCTCCTGCCCGATCACTTTTGATCGAAGGACCATCCTACTAGCATCTGCCATGGCGGATTCGCCGCATTGGTTCTAGACCCAATCATTGTGGTTTCACCTCACTATAGTCCTTATGGATGGCGGCAGCGCTTTGAACCTGCTTTATCGGGATACGGTCGAAAAATGGGCATAGATCCCTCAAGGATTAAACCCACAAAGACAACCTTTAAAGGCATCATACCAGGTGTAGAGGCCAATCTGCAGAGCTCGATTACACTTGATGTGGTTTGGATCCCGGATAATTTCCGGCGAGGAGTTAATCTTGACATAGTCCGTTCCGCGATGGCTATCACGCCTTTGCTTTCGGACGAACCACATTTTCAAAGTTCAATGCGGTGCCGCACTATGAGTACCTCAAGCTCAAGATGCTAGGCCCTCGAGGAGTCATTATGGTCAATGGAAACACCGAACACTATCTCCGAACGGAGGAGCATACGGCGGCCCTCATGGCGGAAGTACAAAGCAGCCTCTCAAGGCAATTCTCCAGTCCGGCCATTAAACGTCCGGACATCGTCAAGCGCGCCCGGAGTAACCTACAACAAGACTGCCTGGCATGTTCCGAGCACGCGCAGCAATGCGGCCCCAACCCCAGCCCTCGCAAAATTGCGAAACCAGTACTACGCGTACATAATTACGCTCTGGAAATACCATGGGCATAGGGGGAGGGGCACGACCACGGCATGCCCAAAATGCGGCTCAACCGCACCAGGGGCTCCCAATTTTGTCATTTTTTTCTTACTTTCAGGACTCCACTTTCTGGAAGGCCGGTCCGGCAGTACAATCGCTGAACACACGATGCAACAGCCATGGAGGCAGAAAGCTACATCGAGTGTCCAGGTGGTCTCTATAACGAGCAGTATACTTGTTTCACATATCATCCCGCAGCTCGCACCTGCAAGGGGACATGTCAAATAGTCCCATATCTTGCTTATCGCACTATTTGTATCGTTCTGCTTTTACCGCAGACTTTTCGAATAAACAATACATAGCTTTTGTCTACTATTGCATTCCTTTTTTATAAAAATATGTTCAGTTATGACATTATGCAACTGTACACTTTGGTACGACCAATACACCAGGGCTTCGTTCCCGAATATGGTGTGAAAGTCCGAACACTCTCATGAGTCGGCACCCGAACTTATAGCATTATATGCATCGGCTCCAAATCATGTCTTGGGTCAATAGTTGGGTTTGCCCGGCTCCCATGTTTTGGTACCTTACGTTCCGTTATATCGGCTAAGGTAGCACCGGGAGAACCACTACGATTGTGGCCCGTTGAGCTGGGCTAAGCACCTCCTTTGGAGAAAGCTAAAACTGCCGTCATGATAGGGCGAGAGCTGGTCGCTGTTCGAGAGGTTTTCTAGTCCCTAAAGACTTATGCCGCTTAGGCGAGTCGGCTTTGTCCGGCCTAGGCGTGGATAGCGCCCGAACTCAGTCTTCCGAATACTAGGGGCTTCGCTGAGATTTAAAATTATAGAATTCTATGGCTAAGTGAGAGTGTTCAAGCATTATAGTCCGATTGCCTTGTTCGTTGTGTTGAGCGCCTCCCTCGAAGGACCCAATAATGGGAAAAAGAGCGCTCAAGTTTATCCCGAACACCCCAGCACTCGCGGCGTGGGGGCAGAAGCCGACGACTCGCCATCTCTCAATTTTAATAAACAGCCGAACAAAAGGTAATATTTTAAATTCAAAAGCGTTGCTTAGCGCATATGAACAAGTTTTCAGCGTACAGGATCACAAATGCGAGTTGACTCAAAAATTACATCTTTGGAGCACTCATCCGCTATAAGGCGGGCACCCTTCAGGACGCCCTCATAATACATCTCGAGCTTGCGATGCTCCTTGCCCGGCGGTGGTCCGTCCGTCACAAGCTTCTCAGCGTCCATCTTGCCCCAGTGCACTTTAGCACGGGCAAGGGCCCTACGGGCACATTCCATGCATATGGAACGCTTGATGACTTCAATCCATGGACAGGCGTCCACTAGCCGCCTCACCAGCCCGAAGTAGCTCCCAGGCATGGCTTCCCTAGGCCACAGCCGGACTACGAGACCCTTCATGGCCTGTTCGGCCACTTTATGGAGCTCGACCAGCTGCTTCACCGGTCGCTCAAAACTGCTGGGTGTCCGCCCGAGCATCTTGAGACCAGAACACCTTCTCCGTCGAGCTCCCCTCCTCGGCTCGGTAGAATTCGGCAGCTTCGGACACAATGCGGGGAAGATCTGCGAATGCTCCTTGTAACACCCCGGAAGTAACTTTCCATATTTGTAACTCCAACTCTTGCCATTTTCGGCATTGATATATGATGTTCCCTCCGTGGTTGGGTTTTCTCCTTTTTGCTTTTTTCCATGTCATGCATTTTATATTATGTCATCATGTGCATCGCATTTGCATACGTGTTAGCCTCATGATTCCGAGCATTTTTCCGTTGTCCGTTTTGCAATCCGGCACTCCTATCTCCCCGGCGTCCTTTTACGTTTTTCCGTGTGCGGGTATTAAACCTTCTCGAAATGGACCGAGGTTTGTCTAGTGGCCTTGGTATACCACCCGTAGACCACCGGTCAAGTTTCGGGTCATTTGGAGCTCGTTTGGTACTCCAACGGTTAACCGCACTCTCGCAAAGGCCTCTTTTAAGTTGCAGCCCAACACCCCTTCAAAACAGCCCAATAACCCATCTAAGTCACTCCCATGCTCTCCGTCGTTCGATCACGATCGTGTGGGCGAAAACTACACCTCATAGTCTCTCCTACTTTGGAAGATCAGATTCGTGAGGCTCAACTTCTGGATACCATGGTGAAAAAGGTGAAACGTGGTATCGACAAGGGCATTTCCAAGTACAAGTGCTTCCACGTTGATGACAAAGACACTCTGTTCTTTGAGGACCGGATTGTGGTTCCTAAGGGTGATCTGCATAAAGTCATTATGAGCGAGGCTCACAATTCGCTTCTATCCATTCATCCCGGAAGTACGAAGATGTACCATGACCTCAAGCAGTCTTATTGGTGGACTCGAATGAAGCGAGAATTGCTCAATTCGTGAATGAATGTGATGTCTGCGAGAAGAGTGAAAGCAGAACACCAAAGACCAGCTGGTCTCCTTCAACCTCTTGCTATTCCGAATGGAAGTTTGATCATATCGAGATGGACTTCGTGGTCGGCTTTCCAAAGTCCAAGCGTGGAAATGATGCTATCTTCGTTGTCATTGACAAGCTTACGAAAGTGGCTCATTTTCTTCCTATCAAAGAATCCATCACAGCAGCTCGGTTGGCGAGCTATACACCTCGAGGATTGTCTCCTTGCGGCATTCCACAAGTGATCTCTTGCACCGTGGCAGCATCTTTACCTCAAGTTTTGGGATTCTTTTCGAAGGCCATGGGCACCAACATTCGTTTCAGACAGCTTTCCATCCTCAAACAAGTGGCCAAGTTGGCGAGTAAATCAAATCCTTGAAGATATGCTCGGGGCTTGTGTCATTTCTTTCGGTATGAAGTGGGAAGATTGTCTTCCATATGCGAGTTCTCTTACAACAACAGCTTCCAAGCGAGTTCGGCAAGGCCCCATTCGAAATTCTCTATGGCGAAAGTGCCGTACTCCTCTCAATTGGTGCAGACAGTGAGCGCCAACTTCTTGGCAATGACTTGATCCGTAGCGGAAGAAATGTGCCAAGTCATTCGTGAGAATCTCAAAGCAGCATAATCGCGCGGAAGAGCTATTATGATGATAAGCACCGTGATGTGGCTTTTGAAATCGGAGACCATGTCTACCTCCGCGTCTCTCAATGAAAGGCACTCGTAAACCCGGTATCAAAGGAAGCTTGCCCCTAGATACGTGGGTCCTTTCAAGATCATTGGCAAAAGAGGCGATCTCGCCTATCAACTTGAGCTTCCATCCAACTTTGCAAGCGTGCGATGTGTTTCACGTGTCACAGCTTCGCAAGTGCTTCAAGACTCCTGAGCACTATCAACTTCAAGAGATTGACCTTCAAGAAGATCTCTTATCATGAGCACCCGTTGCTATTCTTGAAGAAACCGAGCGCAAGACTCGCAACAAGTCAATCAAATTCCTGAAAGTGAAGTGGTCACACCATTCCGACCGAGAAGCTACCTGGGAGCGCGAGGATCACCTCCGTTCCGAATATCCGGAGTTCTTTCAGTCCTAAATCTCGGGACGAGATCCTCTTGTAGTGGTGGAGTGTTGTAACACCCCGGAAGTAACTTTCCATATTTGTAACTCCAACTCTTGCCATTTTCGGCATTGATATATGATGTTCCCTCCGTGGTTGGGTTTTCTCCTTTTTGCTTTTGTCCATGTCATGCATTTTATATTATGTCATCATGTGCATCGCATTTGCATACGTGTTCGTCTCATGATTCCGAGCATTTTTCCCGTTGTCCGTTTTGCAATCCGGCACTCCTATCTCCCCGGCGGCCCTTTTACGTTTTTCCGTGTGCGGGTATTAAACCTTCTCGAAATGGACCGAGGTTTGTCTAGTGGCCTTGGTATACCACCCGTAGACCACCGGTCAAGTTTCGGGTCATTTGGAGCTCGTTTGGTACTCCAACGGTTAACCCCACTCTCGCAAAGGCCTCTTTTAAGTTGCAGCCCAACACCCCTTCAAAACAGCCCAATAACCCATCTAAGTCACTCCCATGCTCTCCGTCGTTCGATCACGATCGTGTGGAAAACTACACCTCATTTGGACTCTCCTAGCTCCCTCTATGCCTATTTAAGCAAACCCTCCGTCCAAATTCGCGGATCAAATTCCCCCCGAAACCCTAAATCTCCTCTCCACGGACGTGTCCGTTCGCGCCGGACGAAACCAGCGCCGCCGCCTTGCCACAAGGGCCTGTGAGGCCCACGCCCGGCCCGCCCGGATCCGATCCGGGCCGACCCGCCGCCGCCTCCCGCCGCCTCGGCCGCCTCCCGCCGCCCGGCCCGCCTGCCCGCCCGGCCGCCTCCCCGGCGAGCCCGGCCGCCAGCCGCCGCCGCCCGCCTGCCCCCCGCCACACCCCAGCTCCACCGTCGCCCCTGCCGCCGCTCCTCCCCGCCGGCGACCGCCTCCTCCGGCGAGCTCTGGGAGCCCGCGCCCCACCGTCGCCCGATCCGATCCCGATCCGGCCTCGGGAAGCGAGCCGTTGACTCTCTTCCCTCCCCTTTTCTTCTCTAAGTCTTTTGCATCCAATGTTTTTGTTGCATTTTCAACCGAGTATATCTTTGCATCTGTAGGTCCATTTTGCGCGTATAATATGTCAAAATGTTCGTCTCGAAGAGTAGATCATTTCATCTCATTGCATCATTTTCATTTGAGCTCATCTTGATTCCCGAAATGCTGTTGGAAGAGTGCTATGTGATGATAGTTTCTGTTTCGTAACAGAACTTGCACTTTTGTTATTTTTGCCATGATTATTGTGTGCACCCTATGAATTTGAGTCCTACATGTGTTTTGTAATATGTCATGCCATCTTTCCAGGGGTATATGCCATGTATTTTTGTGATCTATGTTGTGACTAGCACAAGCATGCAAAGTAGGTGTCCTGTTGTTGCTGATTTCAGCCCTGTTTTAGCTGATTTTGATGCCATGTTAACTTGATGATACCGAGAGATCTATGCATATTTTGAGATACTTCAGTAAGGGTGTTTTGTAAAACATGTCTTGCTCTATCCATCCATGCCTTTTTTTGCAATTATGGAGTGCAATAGCTTGAGTCAATCGAGCTCTACTTTTGCTACCAAATGTTTCCTGGCAGATTGTATACATGTTATTCAATTTTGCCTAGCTTGTTGTGGTTGATCCATTTATGCTATGTTATTTTTCTTGCCATGTATGTCTTCTATGTCATGTCTTCTTGATGTATGTATGCTTAGTTTATCATATAAGACTCTGTAGTGAGTGCATTGAGCTTGTAAACATGCCTACTCGTTATCAGTTTTTGACATGTCATGTTGCTGAATCTGTTAACGAAACTTTCAATATTGACATGGGTGTTACTATATTTTCTAATCCTTTTTGGCTTATGGTCAGTAAGGGACTTTTGTTCTAGGCTTTGAGTAGATTCATGCCATGCCTTGTTTTGCTATTTTAAGTTCCTGTAGCATGTAGTTTTCTTGCTCTGAACATTGCAACCTGATGCTGTTTTTGCCATGTCCAGCCTGATACTTTGTGCACTTTTGCCATGCTTGTTTGAACCTGTTATGATGTGAACTAGCCGTAGCTCAGTGCTCATCTTTTGTCGAGCATCTTGTGTAGATCACTGCCATGTGCTTTGTTGATACGTTTGGGTGCAGTAGCTTAATTAATTGTTGCTTGCTAAGTGGCATCATGCTGTTAATGGCAGATTTGCGCCATTCTTGTTTTGCTTGTCATTTCCAAACCGTGCATCCGTTTCCGGTGATCTTTATATCGATTTCAACCGAAATCATCTCATCTTTCCAGTGGCATGCTTGGTTTGCCAAGTTGATGCCTGGTTCATCATTTACCTTCGGGCGCACATAAGCATTGCATATCGCATCTCGCATATCATGTCATGTTTTGCATCATGTTGATTGTGCATTGCACCGTGATTTATTGTGGTTCCTTTGTTTGTGTTGTTGCTTTGGGTAGAGTCGGGAGACGAGTACGTGAACGAGGAACCTGTTGAGAACGCTTACGAGGATCAAGCTTTCGACAACTCTGAGAACATTGCAGGCAAGATGACCATACCCTCGAAATCACTTCTATCTTTGCTATGCTAGTTGCTCGCTCTTTTGCTATGCCTATGCTGCGATGCCTACCACTTGCTATATCATGCCACCCATATTGCCATGTCAGCCCTAACCATCCTTTTCCTAGCAAACCGTTGATTGGCTATGTTACCGCTTTGCTCAGCCCTCTTATAGCGTTGCTAGTTGCAGGTGAAGCTGAAGTTTGTTCCTTGTTGGAACATGGAGATGTTGTTCCTCTTTGGAACATGTTTACTTGTTGGGGATATCACAATATATATCTGCTATAATTAATACATCTATATACTTGGTAAAGGGTGGAAGGCTCGGCCTTATGCTTGGTGTTTTGTTCCACTCTTGCCACCTAGTTTCCGTCATACGGTGTTATGTTCCTTGATTTTGCGTTCCTTACGGTTGGGTGATTTATGGGACCCCTTGACAGTTCGCTTTGAATAAGACTCGTCCAGCAAGGCCCAACTTTGGTTTTACCATTTGCCACCTAAGCCTTTTTCCCCGGGTTTCGCGAGCCCGAGGGTCATCTTTATTTTAACCCCGGACCAGTGCTCCTTCGAGTGCTGGCCCGAACTGAGCTACTCAAGGGGCCACCACGGGAAACTCGAGGCTTGGTTTTACTCGTAGCTAGTCTCATCCGGATGTGCCACGAGAGCGAGATATGTGCAGCTCCTATCGGGATTTGTCGGCTGTCGGGCGGCTTTGCTGGTCTTGTTTTATTGCTGCCGAAATGTCTTGTAGTCCGGATTCGAGATTGATCGGGTCTTCCGGTAGAAGGAATATCCTTCGTTGACCGTGAGAGCTTATAATGGGCTAAGTTGGGACACCCTGCAGGTAATATCTTTCAAAGCCGTGCCCATGTTATGAGGCAGATGGGAATTTGTTAATGTCGGTTGTAGAAAACCCAAAGTTGACCTCAAATAAAATACACATCAACGCGTGTGTAACCGTGATGGTCTCTTCTCGGTGGAGTCCGGAAGTGAACACGGTGTTGGAGTTATGTCGGCGTAAGTAGTTCAGGATCACTTCTTGATCGCTATTAGTTTCACGACCGTGCTTTGCTCCTCTTCTCGCTCTCTTTTGCGATGTAGCCACCATATATGCTAGCCGCTTGCTGCAGCTCCACTTTACTACCCTGTCCTTCCTATTAGCTTAAATAGTCTTGATCTCGCGGGTGTGAGATTGCTGAGTCCCGTGACTCACAGATACTTCAAAACAGTTGCAGGTTCCGACGATGCGGTCGCAGGTGACTCAACCGAGCTCAAGTGGGAGTTCGACGAGGAACGTGGTCGTTACTATGTGTCTTTTCCTGATGATCGATAGTGGTGCCCAGTTGGGACGATTCGGGGATCTGTGTAGCATTTGGGGTATCTTCTTTTATTTTGGTTCCGTAGTCGGACCTTGAGTGTACTCTGAATGATGGATGTTATTTATGTACTGTGTGAAGTGGCGACTGTAAGCCAACTATGTATCTTTCCCTTAATTATTACATGGGTTGTGTGAAGATTACCTCACTTGCGACATTGCTTTCAATGCGGTTATGCCTCTAAGTCGTGCCTCGACACGTGGGAGATATAGCCGCATCGGGGGCGTTACACTCCTGGAGAGCTTCGGACTCGGGTAAGTAACAAGTAATTCACTTTCATGTGCTTGCTTTGCATAAAGAATGCCTTACCCGCCGCTATCTTCTTCATCGCCTCAATTTCCTGGAGGGATTTTAGGGCTTCGGCCCTAGCAGATTTGGCGCTCTCAAGGGCCGAGGCGAGCTCAGACTCTCGAGTCTTTAAGTCAAGCTCCAACCTCTCGTGTTTTTTCACGAGAGCCTGGAGCTGTTGCCGCACCTTCGCCACCTGCACCTCTTGCTTCTCTCACTCGGTGCACTCCACGGCCGCATTGTTTTCGGCCTTGGCCAGCGCTTCCTTCAGGGTCGCCACCTCGGTTGTGGCCCCTGCAATACTCACGTTGGTCCTGTCATTTTTTGCAACCACATCTGTTTATATACTTAAATAAGGTATTACTTACCTTCCTTGTCTTCGAGCTACTTCTTGGCAAGGTCGAGCTCGTTCTCGGACCGCTCGAGGCTCTGCTTCAATGCATCGACCTCCGCAGTCAGTGCGGTAGAGGTCAGTAGCGCAGCCTGCATTCCCGTATTGACATACTTACGTTAGACTCTTGCGTTTATCTTTTTGATCCTTAGTTCGGCTTTTCTTTCCGAACACCAAACTGAGCATCAGGGGCTACTGTCTATGCGGTAATATTTTTACATATCTTAAATACATACCTCAAAGCATGTTAGAAGGCTGGCACGAGCTTGATCAGCCCGCTCTTGGCGGATGAACCTTCCGGATCACCACACTCATAATAGTGCGGTGCTCCTCGTCGATGGAGCGCCCTTAAGCACCTCCAGCAGATTATCCGTGCCTCGGTTGGGCGGAGGTCACGGCGTCGTAAACTTGCCCTTCTTAGTAGGGGGCCGCTTGCGGATGCGGAACTGTTGAAAGTTCGGTGCGGTGTCGCCCAGGCGGACTTAGAGCCCTTCGGGTTTTATCCCTTTGCGCTTTGGAGTCCGGAGGTCGCCTTGCGGCGCCTCGAGACCACCCCTCCTGGCTTGGACCCTTTTGGGACTCCACCTCGGCATCGTCCGTAGGACGAGGGGAGATAGCAGTCGGAAGTGAAAGGCTATTCACATCCGACGAATCCAGGGATCTGCTCGACGAAGTGTCGAGCTGGGCCGCGGGCGGACCGCATGATTACATTTGGCGTCAGAAGATACTGTACAATAAAGGAACACCATGAGTTATTCTGGTATCCGGATACTTACGATTTTGCCAGGGGCTTGGCCCTGGATGGACACTCCTCTTCGCCGTCGTCGGCGTTGGTGGATTAGCCCGGAGGAAGGGTCCTTCCCTTCTTGGAGCCTCCGCCCCCCCCCCCCCAGTTGGGGCGGCCTTCCTTTTCATTCCTGCCCCCACTGGAGGGGGAGAGGCTTCTTCTTCTTCCCCCACCGCCGCTGTTGGACCCCGAGGTAGGACCTCGTCGGCTGACGGGTCCGAGGGAGGATGGGGAAGTCCTCGAACTGGCGTAGGGGCGCGGCGGCGGGCGGATCGGGGGACCGGCGACGGCGGATCGATAAAGAGTCCATGGAGGACAATAGGGACACCTTGGCGGCCACCTCGCCAGCATCGGGCGAAGAGGACGCTCTCGGTGTCAAAACCGGCTGATCTCGGGTAGGGGGTCCTGAACTGTGTGTCTGAGGATCGAAGGTAACAGGATATAGGGGACATGATGTTTACCCAGGTTCGGGCCCTCTTAATGGAGGTAATACCCTACTTCCTGCTTTATTGACTTTGATGAGTATAGGGGTTACAAGAGTTGATCTACCTCGAGATCGTAATGGCTAAACCCTAGATGTCCAGCATGTATGATTTGTCTTAGCCTCTACGGACTAAACCCTCTGGTTTATATAGACACTGGAGGGTCCCAGGGTTATACAGAGTCGGTTTACAGAGAAAGGAAACTCGGCATCCGGTCGCCAAACTTGCCATCTACGCAAAGGAGAGTCCCATCCGGACACGGGGGAAGGCCTTCTATCTTGTATCTTCACGGCCCATCAATCTGGCCCATGTCACATAGCCCGACTATCCGAGGACCCCTTAATCCAGGACTCCCTTAGTAGCCCCTGAACATGCCTTCAATGACGATGTAGTATCCGGTTTTATGTCTTCAGCTTTGCAAGGCGGGTTCTCCATTATACTTCGGATTGACGATAGTTTGGCTCCTCATTAAATATCATATTCTATTGATTCTTTGCTGCCATCGCCTCGGCTTCCATGTGCCAAACGAATGCGAACGGTCTAAGTGTTTTTTTTACAAATAACCCCTTGACCATGCAGGGAAGGAGTCTATTTAAGGAGATTATACCTCAGATGCCATTCCACAACACGCGAAAATCCTTAGAACTCGCCATAGGAAATCGTCCAAACATGGCTGGTGTTCCTAGCTCTTCCTTACATCCCCATGGCCCTCAAAGAGGCAACTGGGAAAGCTGCTCGGTATCCCAAGCCCATCTGAATAAACTTCAGACGCGGGGATATCTCCCTCCTGCAGATCTAGTCTCTGTTCGGGCTAGATTAACTTCCCTCAATGGCGAAGCCCTGGCGGAGAATTTCCCCAATCCTTTTAAAGAGGAGCGGATGTGCTTCATTTCCTTCCTTTTGAGAGGCGTAGGGTTCCCTATCCACCCTTTCCTCAGAGGCCTCCCGGAGTATTACAACCTCCAACTGCACAATCTGACGCCAGGCTCCATCCTGCATATTGCGGGCTTCGTTGCTCTTTGCGAGCTGTTCCTAGGCTGTGAGGCTCATTTTGAGCTATGGCGGAAATTTTTTTGCCTCGTCCCCCGCTCCCAAAAAGGACCTATATTTGAGGTGGGCGGCACCGAAGTATGGCGCATAGCCGGGACATGATACCTGTCCGGCACTCCGAAGAAGGCATCCGAAGAGTGGCCCTCAGAATGGTTTTATATTGAAGATGTCGTTCTTCCGGACCCAATCCGGCGCGGTCTTCCTGAATTCTCCAATGCTCCTTTAAAGAAGCGTGCCAGCTGGCGTCCCCGAAGCCTCGAGGAAGAAGACAGTGTAGAGGTTACGAGGTTAGCAAGCAAGATCAGAGTACTTGCCAACTCCGGGCAGTCTATAATTGAGGTAATGGCGATTCCAATAACGCGGTCCATTCAGCCACTCCAATCTAGAGGTTTCCCTATGTGGAATTACAATGGGGAGGATGATGCATCCCGTTGTCTACGCAAGGGTCCAGACAATTTTGCCGCCCTGGCCACCATCTTAGCTGACCTTTACAAAGGGGAGAAGGAAGATTTCACTCGCTTGAAATGTCGGGAAGGTTTTTTCATGTATAACCCCATCGATTGGGTGAGTTTTTTGATTATTAGCCTCACTCAACCTTTTTCCAGAGTTATGCTAGTCGAATTAAATCTGGCCATTTTTAATATGAGTGGAGAAAGGTCGTCGAGGGGGTCTACAGCCCCGCTCCGCAGCCAGAGGACCATGTTCGAGACCTGGATCCCAGATATGAAGAAGATCTGGATATATTTATAGAACTTAAGGATGGAGTCTTTTATCAAGCGAGCTACGATGGCATGTAAGTGGCCATTATAGCCGATTACCCCGGCCTTCTCCCGTCCTCCCATGTAATTACCCAGGAGACGTCTCCTCCAAAAGAGTTTTCCCATTGTGCCTCACCCACCGCATCGTCTCATGCTCCGAAGGGGTAGCGCTTGTCTCGCTGAGCTGTATCACAGGCGTCCTCTAAGAAGGCGACGCCCGCAACGGGCCAGTCTTTGAAAAGAAGGGCAAACGGTGATACTACCGGGCCCCGCCTTCACCAAAGAGGTATAGTTTTTAACATGCACTCGGCGGATATACCAAATTGTGACGTTTTCTGCTGGGCCATTTTTAGGAAGAGCATACGCCGGACTGTATCCGGGTGAGGGAGTCCTGGATTAGGGGGTATCCAGACAGCCGGACTATGTACAACATCCGGACTATTGAAGCGTGAAGATACAAGACTCAAGACTTCGGCCCGTGTCCGGATGGGACTTTCCTTGGCGTGGAAGGCAAGCTTGGCGATCCGGATATTATATTTCCTTCTGTGTAACCGACTCCTTGTAAACCCTAGCCCTCTCCGATGTCTATATAAACCGGAGAGGTTGGTCCTTAGAAGGCCGATTATAATTACAATCATACCATCGTAGGCTAGCTCTTAGGTTTAGCCTCTACGATCTCGTGGTAGATCTACTCTTGTACTACCCATATCATCAATATTAATCAAGTAGGAAGTAGGGCTTTACCTCCATCGAGAGGGCCCGAACCTGGGTAAACATTTGTGTCCCTTGCTTCGTGTTACCATCAGCCTTGACGCACAGATCGGGACCCCCTACCCGAGATCCGCCGGTTTTGAGACCTTGTACGACGCCGGGACCAGCATCTCCGTCAGGAGAGCATCCGCTGGGCCTTCCAGCAGCGGAGCCGGACAGTAGACCTGCTCCGCTATCTCCACATACTCCCGAGGCAAATATACACAAATACCTAAGACTCCCCCATGAATGTATTGGGAAAAACCGAACCCGGTGGTAGTCCCAAAACTCACCGGACGAGGTGGCCGCGCTGCATGAAGTCCGCGGTCCTCGGATGTGGGAGGAGGTACTTCAGAGGCCTTAAACAACTCATTCCACGCGTCTTTGTGCTTCATGCCATAGAGCCTCTGGAGCGTCTGGTGTTCGGCCGGGACGAACTCCGAAAGATTGAATGCCCTCCTTTGGCACGGCAGAATCCGGTGAACGAGCATGACCTGGATCACGTTGACAAGCTTGATGTTCTTGTCCTTCATGCTCTTAATGCAGGTTTGGAGTCCGGTCAGCTCTGTAGGTTCGCCCCAAGTTAGGCCCTTCCTTTCCCAGGAGGTGAGCCGCATGGGGGCTCCGGATCGGAACTCGGGGGCCGCCGCCCAGTTGGCGCCGCGCGGCTCGGTGATGTAGAACCACCCCGTTTGCCATCCTTTTACGGTCTCCGCAAAGGAGCCGTCCAGCCAGATGACGTTAGGCATCTTTCCCACCATGGCCCCTCCGCATTCCGCTTGCTGGTCGCGTACGATCTTCGGCTTCACGCAGAAGATCTGCAGCCACTGGCCGAAGTGAGGCCGGATGCGGAGGAAGGCCTCACATACGACGATGAACGCCGAGATGTTGAGGACGAAATTCGGGGCTAGATCATGGAAATCTAGCCCGTAGTAGAACATGAGCCCGCGGACGAAGGGGTGAGGTGGAAACCCCAGTCCACGGATGAAGTGGGCGACGAACACGACCCTCTCGTGGGTCCCGGGGTCGGAATGACCTGCCCAGCGTCCGGTAGCCGATGCGCTATGTCTGCGGCCAAGTATCCGGCCGCCCAAAGATTTTCTATGTGCTCCTCCCTGATGGTGGAAGCCACCCACTTGCCTCCTGCTCCGGACATGTTTAGTTGTGCGGAGGAGACTTGGGCTTGGGCGCTGGAGCTTGAGGGGGCAAGAATGGGTAAAGAAGGAAGAAGGCGTGGGTCAAAATGGGGAAATCTTATCCCTTTATAGAGGCAATGAAAGCGGTGCGCCTCCCCACTTGCCCGTTGGGAATCGCTTGCTTCCCAAGCGCCACGATTAATGATGTGGTGGGATTACTCGTACCCGTATTGATGAGAATCCCGTAATGAGGGGCACGATCTCTACTTCGACAAGACGTGTCAAGGAAATTGCCTCGCAATATGCGTTGTGGCTGGTTGTGGAAAGATGGTTCGAATAATGACCTGACCGTAGTGACACGTCGCGTTGCCTAAAAGGTTGTCAGCAGATTGCATTTGTGAAACATCATCCTCTCTACGGTGGCATGCGAAGATCATCTTGTGGATCCGGACACGGTTTGAGTGTTCGATAATTACCATGGAGTATTCAGAGGAGGAACCCGCCCTGCAATGCCGAAGACAAGATTGCGCGCCGAACTCATCGTCATTGAAGCCTGGTTCAGGGGCTAATGAGGGAGTCCTGGATTAGGGGGTATCCGGACAGCCGGACTATGTACAACGTCCGGACTATTGAAGCGTGAAGATACAAGACTCAAGACTTCGGCCCGTGTCCGGATGGGACTTTCCTTGGCGTGGAAGGCAAGCTTGGCGATCCAGATATTATATTTCCTTCCTTGTAACCGACTCCATGTAAACCCTAGCCTTCTCTGGTGTCTATATAAACTGGAGAGGTTGGTCCTTAGAAGGCCGATCACAATTACAATCGTACCATCATAGGCTAGCTCTTAGGGTTTAGCCTCTACGATCTCGTGGTAGATCTACTCTTGTACTACCCATATCATCAATATTAATCAAGCAGGAAGTAGGGTTTTACCTCCATCGAGAGGGCCCGAACCTGGGTAAACATCTGTGTCCCTTGCTTCCTGTTACCATCAGCCTACCACAGATCGGGACCCCCTACCCGAGATCCGCCGGTTTTGACACCGACACCGCGGACCTCGCCGGCCATGCATCGACCAATCTGGCCTGGACCCTGCCAACTGATTTAAGGGTCATTATATCATTAGGTACTTAGGGTGAAAAATAACACGCTGTCCAAGGAGCTTGAAGAATGTCGGACCAAGCTAACTGTTGTTACTGCCGAACTAGAAGATTTGAAGAAATCCCATAAAGCACCTGAGGGTAAGCACAACAGTGTCTGGAAAATATGATTCTGCGCCAACAATGATTTTGTAAATATGCATTGTTTTGTTAATAGCTGCAGGATTAGCAAATCAGTTGGAGGAGATGCTGAAGGTTGCTCAGGCGGACAAACAACATGCCGAAGGGCAAGAAGCCACTGGTCAACGTATGTTAACACGGACCATTAATGAGGAGAACAAGCTATAGGATGCAAACATCAAGCAAGCCGCAGAGCTAAAGGACGTACAAGCCCAACTGTCAGATGCCTTGAAGGAGAACATAAAGCTGAAAGGCGGCATATTCATTATGTCCTTTAACTTAATTTTCATACGGTCTCCTGATGGAAAGATTTACGAGACTGTTCCTGTAGGGTTGTTAAATGGGCGGCCCGAGGGAGAAGTTTCCGGATTTCAAGGCGACTTGCTGCAAGAGCTATCCAAAGTGCAAGAGCGAGCTCAGAAAGCCATGGGGAACATGGCTAAGGCTTTATGGCCATCCGATTCTCCTCCAGAAATAATGGAGGAGCTCGTGAATTTATTCAAGGGAGCTCGATGTCGCTTTGAACTATGGAAAGCATCAGCATGTCGAGAAGGCGCACGAGAAGCCTGGGCCATGGTGAAAACGCGGTATACCGGACTTGATACAAATTATATGGCCTGGGTCGGACCTCGGGGACCAGGGGGACAAGAAATTCCTGTTAGCTTGGTGTATGACCAAGTAAAGACAGCCGCCAAATTTTCACAACAGGACTGTAAACTAGATAGCCTGATAGATGGTATAGATAAAGAGTAGGCATTTAATTCCACTGAACGATGTAGTTTATCACCAAACTTATCTCCGTCCGATCTGGAAAAGATTGTGATAGCAGACTGTCGGTGTACTAGAGTAGGGGTACCCTAGTATCCCAAACTCGTGCACGGGCAGTTGTAGCGCCCCGTGGCCGGGCCGGCTTGATGGCCGCCAAGATCCTCAGCAGCTCCCTTGGAGCCATTCAAGAACAAAGCAGTCAAGACCCCGGCAAGAGGAGCTTGCCGGGAAGGCCACTCAAGGCGCAAAGGAAACAAGGCCCCGGCAAGAGGAGCTTGCCGGGAAGGCTTGGCGGGCGCTGAACCCCCAAGCGCGACAAGATTCCCGCCGCGGCAAGGAACTTGCCGGGACGGGCGACCTCTCCATCTCCGCTCCTGCTCACCCGCCAACGTGTCACCACAGGGCTCTCCCAAGGACGCGTGTCGGCGGGCTGTGCAGCCAGCGGGGAGTAGCGACAAACAGCGCTGACAAGCCACTATCGTGGCGGACGGAGGCGCACTTAACGGTCCTCGTTACCTTTGTTGAGGCGACCGTGGCGGGCATTGATGACCCTTGTCCCTTGCCGTCGAGTTAGGTATAGGTTACTGTACACTGTACATAGCAGTGTATCAACCTAGGTTATTACCATTGTAACCTTGTCTACTTGCCATATGTGGTAACCCCTTGAGCCTATAAAAGGAGGGCCGGGGGCAACGTAGAGGGGGGTTCGATTCGGCTGGATTACTAGCTAGCTCCAGCTTAGTTCATCACACTCAAGTTAGGTCTTGTAGCCAGCATCGCTCCCTAGCAAGAACACAAGATAATCCACAAAGCAGCAGTAGGAGTATTATCTCTCCGGAGAGCTCCGGCTGGGTAAAACCCTCTCGTCGCAAGACCTCGACCCGCTCTTTGTCGGCCCGCCCGCCGAACCACAAAGGGACCTAGGTCCCGTAGGTGCTCGTGGGGGCACGATCAGCTCTTCCCCCCGACATCTTTGGCGCGCCAGGTAGGGGGCGTCGAGGCTGTGTGAACCCGGTCCGACGGTTGCACTAGCAACTCCATCGACGTCTTCGTCGACATGGCGCCGAAGAAGAAGCCTTCGACAGCAGCTGAGCCGTCCACGTCGAACCCACCACCACCGGAGCCGTCAGGCGGTGGGGGAAACGCTGGCGGAGGGACCGGCGTCATCGAAGGATCCCACGATGCCGCTAGGTCCAAGGACAACGCGGCGCGGGCGTCGGCGTCCGAGTCTGCACCGCGTCCTTCGCAGGAGGCGCGGGATAGACAGCGCCATGATACCCGCGGCACCATACGCTCATTGGATCAAGGCCAAGCGGAGGATCCCGAGGTTCGAGACCGCATGCGCCTCAAAGATGCCGCATGCAGTGGGATACGGACCCTAGGGCGGATGCTGCTCCTCCTAACTTGGTTAGGAGTCCGAGCATATCCCGTTCTTCGCTCCGTACGCCCTTGCCGCCAACCACACCAGCGTAAGCCTTGGCAAGAGCTCAACTGCTCCTAGATTACCCTCCAACGGCCGATAAGGTCGACGAATGGAGGGCCACAATTCAGAGCCTCATCGGCTTCGCCAACGGTGACGTCCCACGGCAACCAAGTGCTTCACAGCCGCGACGGGGCGACAAAGCGCGAGCCGATGGCGACGAGACTTGCGGGGGTGCACCCACCGTACACTCCCCTTCCCGAAGGCCAAGATCGCCGACTCACTGGATCCACCTCGACAGCGACTCCACGGCGTCGTCGGATCCACGAGCTCGTCGCGACCAACGCCAAGTTCTTCGGGAGCGACAAGAAGAGGACGCCGAACCCGTGACGAAGCCCAAGAGAAGCGCCATTCAATCGACCAACGCCGGGCCCACCGCCGATATGCATGCGCCAGGGGAACCAGGCGACTTGCCGTACGCGGTAGGTTGCCCTGCGTTCATGAAGGAAATATGCCCTAGAGGCAATAATAATGTTATTATTTATTTCCTTATATCATGATAAATGTTTATTATTCATGCTAGAATTGTATTAACCGGAAACATAATACATGTGTGAATACATAAACCTACAGAGTGTCACTAGTATGCCTCTACTTGACTAGCTCGTTAATCAAAGATGGTTATGTTTCCTAACCATGAACAAGGAGTTGTTATTTGATTAACGGGATCACATCATTGGTTGAATGATCTGATTGACATGACCCATTCCATTAGCATAGCACCGATCGTATAGTTTGTTGCTAGTGCTTTTCTTCATGACTTATACATGTTCCTATGACTATGAGATTATGCAACTCCTGCTTGCCCGAGGAACACTTTGGGTGCTACCAAACGTCACAACGAATCGGGTGATTATAAAGGTACATTACAGGTGTCTCCGAAGGTACATGTTGGGTTGGCATATTTGAGATTAGGATTTGTCACTCCGATTGTCGGAGAGGTATCTCTGGGCCCTCTCGGTAATGCACATCACATAAGCCTTGCAAGCATTGCAACTAAATGTGTTAGTTGTGAGATGATGTATTACGGAACGAGAAAAGAGACTTGCCAAGAACGAGATTGAACTAGGTATTGATACCGACGATCGAATCTCGGGCAAGTAACATACCGATGACAAAGGAACAACGATGTTGTTATGCGGTCTGACCGATAAAGATCTTCGTAGAATATGTAGGAGCCAATATGGGCATCCAGGTCCCGCTATTGGTTATTGACCGAGAGGTGTCTCGGTCATGTCTACATAGTTCTCGAACCCGTAGGGTCCGCACGCTTAACGCTTCGATGATGCTTATTATGAGTTTATATGATATTGATGTACCAAGGTTGTTCGAGTCCCGGATGAGATCACGGACATGACGAGGAGTCTCAAATGGTCGAGACATAAAGATTGATATATTGGAAGCCTATGTTTGACTCGGAATCACTCCGGTGAAATTGGGAATTTTACCGAGTACCGAGGGTTACGGAACCCCGGGGTCAATGGGCCATGATGGGCCTTAGTGGGAAAGAGAAAAGGGGCCTTAGTGCTGGTCAGCCTTCCCCTTCCCTAGTCCTATTAGGACTAGGAGAAGGCGCCTCTCTCTCTCTCTCTTCCACTTGGGAAACCTAGTTGGACTAGGATTGGGGAATCCTACTCCTAGTAGGAGTAGGAAACCCCGGTGCGCCTCCTCTCTCTGGCCGCCAGCCCTCCCTTCCCTCCTTTATATACAAGGGCAGGGGCACCCCATGACACACAAGTTGATCATTGAGATCGCTCTTAGCCGTGTGCGGTGCCCCTTCCACCAAACTACACCTCGAATATACCGCTATGGAGCTTAGGCGAAGCCTGCGCCGTGGAACATCATCATCGCCACCACGCCGTCGGTTGACGAAACTCTCCTCAACACTCGGCTGGATCGGAGTTCGAGGGACGCCATCGAGCTGAACGTGTGCAGAACTCGGAGGTGCCGTGACGCTCGGTACTTGGATCGGTTGGATCGGGAAGAAGTACGACTACTTCCTCTACGCTGCGTCAACGCTTCGCTGCTGGTCTCACGAGGGTACGAGACAACACTCTCATCTCGTTGCTATGCATCACCATGATCTTGCGTGATCGTAGGAAATTTTTGAAATTACTACGCTCCCCAACAGTGGTATCGAGCCTGGTTTTATGCGTTGATGTCATGTGCACGAGTAGAACACAAGTGAGTTGTGGACGATACAAGTCATACTGCCTACCAGCATGTCATACTTTGGTTCAGCGGTATTGTGAGATGAAGCGGCCCGGACCGACATTACGCCAGACGCTTACGCGAGACTGGTTTCACCGCCCGAGCACTCGTTGCTTAAAGGTGACCGGCGGTGTCTGTCTCTCTCACTTTAGTTGAATCGAGTGTGGCTACGCCGGTCCTTGAGAAGGTTAAACGAGTCTATTTGACGAAGTATCGCTGTGGTTTTGATGCGAGGTAAGAACGGTTCTTGCTCAGCCCGTAGCAGCCACGTAAAACTTGCAACAACAAAGTAGAGGACGCCTAACTTGTTTTTGCAGGGCATGTTGTGATGTGATATGGTCAAGACGTGATGCTATATTTTATTGTATGAGATGATCATGTTTTGTAACCGAAGTTATCGGCAATCGCGAGGAGCCATATGGTTGTCGCTTATTGTATGAAATGCAACGCCATGTAATTGCTTTACTTTATCACTAAGCAGTAGCGATAGTCGAGAAGCAATAGTTGGCGAGACGACAACGATGCTACGATGGAGATCAAGGTGTCGCGCCGGTGACGATGGTGATCATGACGGTGCTTCGAGATGGAGATCACAAGCACAAGATGATGATGACCATATCATATCACTTATATTGATTGCATGTGATGTTTATCCTTTATGCATCTTATCTTGCTTTGATTGACGGTAGCATTATAAGATGATCTCTCACTAAAATTATCAAGAAGTGTTCTCCCGAGTATGCACCGCTATGAAAGTTCTTCGTGCCGAGACACCACGTGATGATCGGGTGTGATAGGCTCTACGCTCAAATACAACGGTGCAAAACAGTTGCGCACGCGAATACTCAGGTTAAACTTGACGAGCCTAGCATATAAGATATGGCCTCGAACACGGAGACCGAAGGTCGAGCGTGAATCATATAGTAGATATGATCAACATAGTGATGTTCACCATTGAAACTACTCCATCTCACGTGATGATCGGACATGGTTTAGTTGATTTGGATCACGAATCACTTAGATGACTAGAGAGATGTCTATCTAAGTGGGAGTTCTTAAGTAATATGATTAATTGAACTTTAATTTATCATGAACTTAGTCCCGGTAGTATTTTGCAAATTATGTTGTAGATCAATAGCTCGCGTTGTTGCTTCCCTATGTTTTCATATGTGTTCCTAGAGAAAATTGTATTGAAAGATGTTAGTAGCAATGATGCGGATTGGATCCGTGATCTGAGGTTTATCCTCATTGCTGCGCAGAAGAATTATGTCCTTAATGCACCGCTAGGTGATGACCTATTGCAGGAGCAGATGCGACGTTATGAACGCTTTTAGCTCAATATGAGCGAATCTGACGCGTTATGAACGCTTGGCCAGCTCAATATGATGACTACTTGATAGTTTAGTGCACCATGCTTAACGGCTTAGAATCGGGACTTCAAAGACGTTTTGAACGCCATGGACCATATGAGATGTTCCAGAATTGAAGTTAATATTTCAAGCAAATACCGAGTTGAGAGATATGAAGTCTCCAACAAGTTCTATAGCTAAAAGATGGAGGAGAATCGCTCAACTAGTGAGCATGTGCTCAGATTGTCCGAGTACTTCAATCGCTTGAATCAAGTGGGAGTTAATCTTCCAGATAAGATAGTGATTGACAGAATTCTCTAGTCACCATCACTAAGTTAGTAGAACTTCGTGATGAACTATAGTATGCAAGGGATGACGAAAAGATTCTCGAGCTCTTCGCGATGCTAAAATCGGCAAAGGTAGAAATCAAGAAAACATCAAGTGTTGATGGTTGACAAGACCACTAGTCTCAAGGAAAATGGCAAAGGGAAGAAGGGAACTTCAAAAGGAACGGCAAGCAAGTTGCTGCTCGAGTGAAGAAGCCCAAGTCTAGACCTAAGCCCGAGACCGAGTACTTTTACTGCAATGGAACTGGTCACCGAAGCGAACTACCCCTGAATATTTGGTGGATAAGAAGGATGGCAAAGTGAACAAGGTTATATTTGATATACAGGTTATTGATGTGTGCCTTACTAGTGTTTATAGTGGCCCCTGAGTATTTGATACTGTTCGGTTGCTAAGATTAGTAACTCAAACAGGAGTTACGTAATAAACAGAGACTAGTTGAAGGGAAGTGACGATGAGTGTTGGAAGTAGTTCCAAGATTGATATGATCATCATCGCACACTCCCTATACTTTCGGGATTAGTGTGGAACCTAAATAAGTGTTATTTGGTGTTGAGCATAAATATGATTTGATCATGTTTATTGCAATACGGTTATTCATTTAAGTAAGAGAATAAATTGTTGTTCTGCTTACATGAATAAAACCTTATATGGTTACACACCCAATGAAAATGGTTCATTGGATCTCGATCATAGTGATACACATATTCATAATATTGAAACCAAAAGATGCAAAGTTAATAATGATAGTGCAACTTATTTGTGGCAATCGCCGCTTAGGTCATATTGGTGTAAAGCGATGAAGAAAACTCCATGCTGATGGACTTTTGGAATCACTTGATTATGAATCATTTGATGCTTGCGAACCGTGCCTTTTGGGCAAGATGACTAAAACTCCGTTCTCGGAACAATGGAACAAGCTACTGACTTATTGGGAATAATACATACCGATGTATGCGATCCAATGAGTGTTGATGCTCGTGGCAAGTATCGTTATTTTCTGACCTTCACAAGATGATTTGAGCAGATATGGGTATATCTACTTGATGAAACATAAGTCTGAAATAGTTGAAAGGTTCAAAGAATTTCAGAGTGAAGTGGAAAATCATCGTAACAAGAAAATAAAGTTTCGCGATCTGATCGTGGAGATGAATATTTGAGTTACGAGTTTGGTCTTCAATGAAAACAATGTGGAATAGTTTCACAGCTCACGCCACCGGAACACCACAACGTTATGGTGTGTCCGAACGTCAGAATCAGTACTTTATTATGATATGGTGCGATCTATGATGTATCTTACCGATTTACCACTATCGCTTTGGGGTTATGCATTAGAGACAGCTGCATTCACGCTTAATAGGGCAACCATCTAAACCGCTGAGATGACACCGTATGAACTATGGTTTAGCAAAGAAACCTAAGCTGTCGCTTTCTTAAAGTTTGAGTTGTGATGCTTATGTGAAAAGGTTTTCACCGATAAGCTCGAACCCAAATCGAGAAGTGCGTCTTCATAGAATACCCAAAAGAAAATGTTGGGTACACCTTCTATCACAGATCCGAAGGCAAGTTTTTGCTAAGATGGATCCTTTCTAGAGAAGAAGTTTCTCTCGAAAGAAGTGAGTGGGAGGAAAGTAGAACTTGATGAGGTAATTGTACCTTCTCCCTTATTGGAAAGTAGTTCATCACGAAATCAGTTCCAAAGATTCCTACACCAATTAGTGAGGAAGTTAATGATGATGATCATGAAACTTCAGATCAAGTTGTTACCAAACCTCGTAGGTCTTCCAGAGTAAGATCCGCACTGAGTGGTACGGTAATCCTATTCTAAAAGTCATGTTACTAGACCATGATGAACCTACGAACTATGAGGAAGCGATGATGAGCCCAGATTCCGCGAAATGGTTTGAGACCATGAAATCTGAGATGGGATCCATGTATGAGAACAAAGTATGGACTTTGGTTGACTTGCTCGATGATCGGCAAGCCATTGAATAAATGGATCTTCAAGAGGAAGACGGACACCGATAGTAGTGTTACTATCTACAAAGCTCGACTTGTCGCAAAAAGGTTTTTGACAAGTTCAAGGTGTTGACTACAATGAGATTTTCTCAATTGTAGCGATGCTTAAGTCTGTCTCAATCATGTTAGCAATTGCCACATTTTATGAAATCTGGCAAATGGATGTCAAAACTACATTCTTTAATGGATTTATTAAAGAAGAGTTGTATATGATGCAACCGAAGGTTTTGTCAATCCTAAAGGAGCTAACAAAATGTGCAAGCTCCAATGATCCATCTATGGACTGGTGCAAGCATCTCGAGTTGGAATAAACGCTTTGATAGTGTGATCAAAGCATATGGTTTTATACAGACTTTTGGAGAAGCCTGTATTTACAAGAAAGTGAGTGGGAGCACTACAAAGATTTCGATAAGTATATGTGAATGACATATTGTTGATCGAAATAATGTAGAATTATTCGCAAAGCATAAAGGAGTATTTGAAAGGAGTTTTTCAAAGAAGGACCTCGGTGAAGCTGCTTATATATTGAGCATCAAGATCTATAGAGATAGATCAAGACGCTTGATAAGTTTTTCAATGAATACATACCTTGACAAGATTTTGAAGTAGTTCAAAATGGAACAGTCAAAGAAAGAGTTCTTGCCTGTGTTACAAGGTGTGAGATTGAGTAAGACTCAAAACCCGACCACGGCAGAAGATAGAAAGAGAATGAAAGTCATTCCTATGCATCAGCCATAGGTTCTATAAAGTATGTCATGTTGTGTACTGATCTATTGCATACCCTACCACTAAGATTGGCAAGGAGTGCAATAGAGATCTAGGAGTAGATCAATGGACATCGGTCAAAATTATCCTTAGTAGAATAAGGATATGTTTCTCGATTATGGAAGTGAAAAAGGTTCGTCGTAAAAGGTTACGCCGATGCAAGTTTTAACACTAATCTAGATGACTCGAGTCTCAATCTGGATACATATTGAAAGTGGGAGCAATTAGCTAGAGTAGCTCCGCAAGCGAGCATTGTAGACATAGAAATTTGCAAAATACTTACGGCTCGAATGTGACAACCCGCTGACTAAAATTATCTCACAAGCAAAACATGATCACACCTTAGTACTCTTTGGGTGTTAATCACATAGCGATGTGAACTAGATTATCGACTCTAGTAAACCCTTTGGGTGTTGGTCACATGTCGATGTGAACTATGGGTGTTAACCACATATAGATGTGAACTATTGATGTTAAATCACATGGCGATGTGAACTAGATTATTGACTCTAGTGCAAGTGGGAGACTGAAGGAAATATGCCCTAGAGGCAATAATAATGTTATTATTTATTTCCTTATATCATGATAAATGTTTATTATTCATGCTAGAATTGTATTAACCGGAAACATAATACATGTGTGAATACATAAACCTACAGAGTGTCACTAGTATGCCTCTACTTGACTAGCTCGTTAATCAAAGATGGTTATGTTTCCTAACCATGAACAAGGAGTTGTTATTTGATTAACGGGATCACATCATTGGTTGAATGATCTGATTGACATGACCCATTCCATTAGCATAGCACCTGATCGTATAGTTTGTTGCTAGTGCTTTTCTTCATGACTTATACATGTTCCTATGACTATGAGATTATGCAACTCCGCTTGCCCGAGGAACACTTTGGGTGCTACCAAACGTCACAACGAATCGGGTGATTATAAAGGTACATTACAGGTGTCTCCAAGGTACATGTTGGGTTGGCATATTTCGAGATTAGGATTTGTCACTCCGATTGTCGGAGAGGTATCTCTGGCCCTCTCGGTAATGCACATCACATAAGCCTTGCAAGCATTGCAACTAAATGTGTTAGTTGTGAGATGATGTATTACGGAACGAGAAAAGAGACTTGCCAAGAACGAGATTGAACTAGGTATTGATACCGACGATCGAATCTCGGGCAAGTAACATACCGATGACAAAGGAACAACGATGTTGTTATGCGGTCTGACCGATAAAGATCTTCAGAGAATATGTAGGAGCCAATATGGGCATCCAGGTCCCGCTATTGGTTATTGACCGAGAGGTGTCTCGGTCATGTCTACATAGTTCTCGAACCCGTAGGGTCCGCACGCTTAACGCTTCGATGACAGTTATTATGAGTTTATATGATATTGATGTACCAAGGTTGTTCGAGTCCCGATGAGATCACGGACATGACGAGGAGTCTCAAATGGTCGAGACATAAAGATTGATATATTGGAAGCCTATGTTTGATTCGGAATCACTCCGGGTGAAATTGGGAATTTTACCGAGTACCGAGGGTTACGGAACCCCCGGGGTCAATGGGCCATGATGGGCCTTAGTGGGAAAGAGAAAAGGGGCCTTAGTGCTGGTCAGCACCTTCCCCTTCCCTAGTCCTATTAGGACTAGGAGAAGGGGCGCCTCTCTCTCTCTCTTCCCACTTGGGGAAACCTAGTTGACTAGGATTGGGGGAATCCTACTCCTAGTAGGAGTAGGAAACCCCGTGCGCCTCCTCTCTCGGCCGGCCAGCCCTCCCCTTCCCTCCTTTATATACAGGGCAGGGGCACCCCATGACACACAAGTTGATCATTGAGATCGCTCCTTAGCCGTGTGCGGTGCCCCTTCCACCAAACTACACCTCGAATATACCGCTATGGAGCTTAGCGAAGCCTCGCGCCGTGGAACATCATCATCGCCACCACGCCGTCGGTCGACGAAACTCTCCTCAACACTCGGCTGGATCGGAGTTCGAGGGACGCCATCGAGCTGAACGTGCAGAACTCGGAGGTGCCGTGACGCTCGGTACTTGGATCGGTTGGATCGGGAAGAAGTACGACTACTTCCTCTACGCTGCGCCAACGCTTCGCTGCTGGTCTACGAGGGTACGAGACAACACTTTCATCTCGCTGCTATGCATCACCATGATCTTGCGTGATCGTAGGAATTTTTTTTGAAATTACTACGTTCCCCAACAGTTCAATCGTGAGCTGCGGCAAGTCCGGTGGCCCGACAAGAAGAACTTCAAACCAGATGAGCTCCCGGGGCGAAGAAGAAGACCACCAGGCCCGCAAGAGCTCTGTTGCCCACTCCGCAAGCGCACCTCTTCGAGTGCTGCGCTACCGTCGAGGACGCACCATCGAGCTCCACCGCAAGTGCAACAAGACAATGGCAGCTCCGCCAAAGACCAAGAAGGTGCCCGCTGAAGAGGACGGCACGGTGGTACCTACACCATCAATGCCACGCTTGATCCTAAATAGGAAGGCGAGCTCGTTGCTTTCATGGGCGAATGTCGATGTGTTTGCATGGCAACCATCTGATATCCCCGTGTTCCCAGGAGAGTAATTGAGCACCACCTAGCTGTCTCGTCCTCACGCGCTGCCGTCAAGCAAAAAAAAAGTTAGGAAATGCATACAAGGGAGCGCCAAGAATTCATAAAAGAAGAGATCAGGAAATTGGAAGCAGCAGGGCTTGTCAGAGGAGTCCTCCACCCCACATGGTTGGCCAATTCGGTAGTGGTATCAAAGGCTAATGGGAAATGGAGACTTTGTATTGACTTCACGGATGTTAATAAAGCTTGTCCCAAAGACCCATTTCCTTGCCGCGATCGACCAGATTGTTGACTCCATAGCTGGGTGCGATCTGCTTTCGCTTCTTGATGCATATTCAGGATATCATCGATCTTCATGGCGTAAGAGGATGAAGAGAAACCGCATTCATCACACCATGTGGCACGCATCGCTTTATACGGATGCCTTTCGGTTTGAAGAATGCTGGATCAACCTTGCAAGGGTAGTCCATGATGCTTTTGGACCACAGATGCACAGAAATGTAGAAGCCTACATGGATGACATAGTGGTCAAGAGCAAGGATAGAGCGACTCTGATTCAGGATTTGGATGAGACGTTTGCAAACCTGCGCAAGATCAACCTCAAGCTCAACCCCGAGAAGTGCGTGTTTGGAGTCCCTTCCGGCAAGCTTCTCGGGTTCTTTGTATCTCAGCGGAGAATTGAAGCCAATCCCGACAAGATCAAGGCCATTGAGCGGATCGAAGCACCAAGCCGCGTCAAGGACGCCGGAGGCTTGCGGTTGCGTGGCTGCTCTCAAGAGGTTCATCTCTAAGTTCTGAGCGCTACTGCCGCTTTTCAAGATTTTGAAAAGGCAGGTCCAATGAAATGGACTCGGCGGAGGCCGCTGCTGCAGACTTGAAGAGATACTTGTCCTCCACTCCAAGATTTGTCGCACCTAAACCGCAAGAGAAGTTGCTGATGTATATAGCGCGACCAATCAAGTGGTTAGTGCTGCGTTAGTAGCAGAGAGGGAGGCGGATGATGAGCCGCAACCGAGGCAAAAGGCCCAAATGACAAGCGGGGCTTCACCGACAAGCTCCGTCCCGACGACGACGGATCAGCGCAGGTTGCGACAAGATACGGAAGAAGATGGTGCAGCGCCCGTGTACTTTGTCGGTTCCCTTCGCAGGGGCTAGATCAAGGTACTCTGGCGTGCGGCTGCTTTTCGGCCTCCTCATGGCCTCGAGAAAGCTGCGCCATTACTTCCAAGCACATGAGATAACAGTTGTCACTCGCTTTCCGCTGAAGAGGATATTGCAAAATCCAGAGGCAACAGGCAGGATCGTTGAGTGGGCACTGGAACTGTCAAGCTTTGGTCTCAAGTTCGAAAGCACTTCAACTATACAGAGCAGGGCATTGGCAGAATTCATAGCAGAGTGGACACCAACGCAGGATGAAGAGATCCCAGAGACGAGCATCCCCGTCAAGGAGGCAAATAAAGAGTGGCTGATGTACTTTGACGGTGCCATCTCGCTGCAAGGCGCCGGTGCCGGCGTGCTGCTTATCGCACCCACCGGAGAGCACCTCAAGTACATAGTCCAGATGCACTTTCCCAAGGAACAAGCAACAAACAATATTGCCGAGTATGAAGGATTGCTTGCCGGTCTCGTGGATTGCTGTGACCTTGGGATCAAGAAGCTCATTGTCGGGGAGACTCACAACTTGTCGTCCGCCAAGTAAATAAGGATTACCAGTCCGTTGATGGAAGCCTCGCCGATGAAGTGAGGAAGCTGGAAGAGCACTTTGAAGGCTCGCAAATGGAACACGCTCCAAGAGCGCAGAAATGATATAGCTGATGGCCTCTCCAAATGTGCCGCGCTTAAGTTACCTGTGGAACCAGGAATTTTTGTGCTCAAGTCGACTCAAACCAACCGTGGCACCATCAACAGACAGATCAAGAATAGAAAATTGGTTTCCGCGACTACTTCCCGGCAGAGCTCTCTCGAAGCCGCCGCCAAGAAGGTCCCTAGAACCAATGCAAATATCACCGAGGAGCAGTCTGCTCCGACAAACCATGCAGTTTGTATCGTTGAAGAACGCCCCGACAAGCTTAGCTCCGCAAGCTTGACGGGATCATCGAGCTTCGCGGACCAGCGGGTCCTTGCCGAGAAGCTGATGGTCCCGCTGTGATAGATGAGCCTTTAGTCCTCGTTGTCGAGCCACGTGCTCCAACTTGGGCACAGCAGATCGCCCATTTCCTTCAGACAGAGAACTTCCCAAGAGCAAGAAGAAGCGGAAAAAGTAGCCCGGCAGTCAAGTATGTACCAGTTTGTTGACAACATCCTGCATGATGAAGACTCAACGGAGTGAAATTGAAGTGTATTCGCGGGAAGATGGATGAAGCTGTTGGCGAGATACATGGAGGCATATGTGGTCACCACATTGGCGAAGAGCACTTGCCGCAAAGCTTTCCGGCAAGGTTTCTTCCGCCGAAGCCCTCCAGATGCAACTGCACAAGTAATCAAGTGTGAAGCGTGCGGCCCATTCAAGACAGATACACCAGCCAGCTCAAGCTCTCCAGACGATCCTTTATCCTCGCCCTTCTCGGTCCGGGGCTCGACATCTCGCCCCTTCCCCGAAGCTGTCGGGGCTTTGAGTACTTGTTCGTCGCGAATCGACAAGTTCACAAAGTGGCCGAAGTGGAACCAATGAGGAAGGTGACCGCCTGATCACCGTCAAGTTCTTCAGTCAATTGTTTGCCGTTTTGGGATCCCTAACCGGATCATCACCGACAACGGCACACAATTCGCGAGTCGCACCTTCATGTAGTATGCCCAAGATCTTGGCGCCAAGATCTGCTTTGCTTCCGTTGCTCATCCGAGAAGCAACGGTCAAGCAGAGAGGGCAAACGCTGAAGTGCTGCGAGGACTCAAGACCAGAACTTTCGATAGGCTACACAAGTGCGGAAGGAACTGGATCGAGGAGCTGCCAGTGGTTCTTTGGTCGATCAGGACGACGCCAAATCGAGCCACCGCCGCACCCTTTTCTCTAGTCTACGGAGCAGAGGCAGTTCTCCCCACGGAACTCAGATATGGGTCACCTCGAGTGCTCGCTATGATGAGCTTGAGCAAGAGCAGCTGCGGCAAGAAGACACGCTGCTCCTCGAGGAAGACCGCCTTCAGAGCTGCTTTGACGAGCTGCTCGTTACCAGCAAGCTTTGCGCCGCTACCATAGCCGCAGTTAATGCCGAAGCTTCGAGGAAGGCGACCTTGTTCTTCGCCGCTCAATCCGCCAAGAATTCCTACAAGTTGACGCCGGTGGGAAGGCCCTTATCGGGTAAAACGAGTCACTAGGCCCGGCGCTGTCCGCCTTTGAGACCAAGACGGCTTTCCGTGAGCAATTCCTGGAACATAGAACATCTTCGTAAGTTTTACCCATGAGGCGCGGTTGTTGGAACCTGCTCCGGCAACCAACCTTTTGTACAAGTCTTGCCGTTGTTGCATGTAATCCTTTGTACAAAGCCGGGCGCAGACCCCGTGCATCAGTAAAGCCTATGGTTGCGCACATTTTTGTTAATGCATGCTTTCATAATCATATATGCATGTATTTACTAACAACCTTGTGCAGCACCCACACCCGGTAAGCGATAATGAGCCATTAGGCTTCACAACTTTCTTTTTCTCTTCTTTCTTCTCAAACAAGAAGAAGGTTCATCCACCCACAAGTTAACCGGGGGGGGGGGGGAAGAGGAGGAGATAATAATGTGGGCCGACAAGCGTCGCTCGAGGAACCATCGCCTTGCCGGAAAATGGACAACAGAAAAGCTAAGTTGCTAAGTTTAAGCGACCAGTTTTAAGTTTTTTAAGTTATCTTCCTCGAACGATAAGTACTTTGTATGGAAAACCTGTGCGCGGAGGAACCAAATCGTGACTAGTCGCGCCCTTACTTTGTTTCGAGTCCGCTCAACAACTTAAGTGAGCTGCGGCTAGTCCGCGACGAGGTTGCTTGTCGGTAGCGACCCCGCCAGCAGGCTGCTGAAGTTCCGCACTCGGCGCTCGCGGCAAGGGTGCCGCACCGACAAGTCTCCCTAAAAGCGTAGGGTAAAAACATACAAGGGAAGAAATCGAGTAAAGGAAATAACGTTGCATTCGATTGCCTAAGATAGTGTATATTACATAAATGACTTGTCGCAGATCTAATAGATTTTTCGCCTAAACATGATCTACAAATGACAAGAAAAAGATAGACTTGGCGGCCTAATCCACGCGGTCGCCTCGAGCCTCTTAACTCCGCCACCCTGTCCACAATGGTGCGATAAGGGTCTTGAGCGCTTCAACATCGGGCGGATGAAGGCAGGGACTTGAGGGCCTTGGAGAAGTCGACGCCTGGGTTGCGGAAGGCCACCTTCATCAACACCTTCTGGAGAGCCTCGGCACAGACTTGGCGTGATTCCTCCGCCAGTTGCTTCGGAACCTCATCCCGGAGCCGCCGGATGCCCGCCAACACGCCTTTGAAGAATAAACTGAGCTTAACGCTGGGTTGGAGGTTCTCGTCGGTGGGATATCCAAGATCAGTCATCCCCAACGCTATCAGCTCATTGTGGATGTCGGCGGCGGTGTCCACGAGACCTTCTGTCCAATGCATTATGCTGTCCTGAAGATTATTCTGGGCGGTCACAGCATTCAACAGCAACTCCTCGGTGGCCTTGATTTTCTCCAGCAGGCCCGTTTCCCGCTCCTTGGCGCCGTTCAACGTCTCCGACAAGGTGGTCAATTTCAGCTCCAGATCCGCCTTGACGATCTTGGCGGCATCGATTTCCTTGATCCTTTCAGCCAAACGGCCCTGCAGCTCGCCGAGGGTGTAAGCATCCTTCTCACGCTCGCGCTTCAGCCCGGCGACCTCCTCGGCACTCTTCTGGAGAGTGGACTCCAGCTGAGCCACCCTCGTCTCCAGATCTCTCTTGGCGGCCTCGGCGGCCGCGGCGGCATCTTTTGCCTCCTGGAGTGGCCCGCCGATCATTTGCTCGCGCGCGGCGAGATCTTCCTCGAAGCTGTCGAGGTTGATCTTCCGCTGCACCAGCTCGCCTTCCCTAGCGGAGAGCTTCACCGGCAAGCCTCTGCTGCTCCTCACCTCGCCTTTCTCCAAGATAAAGGCCGTGCGCGCCTCGACAAGCTGCTCCCGAGCCTCGCTATGTCCCGGAGAGTCTCTTTGTTGGCGCTGCTGGAGCTCTTCCGGCGTTCTCAAATCAGCTCCGCCCTCGCGACAAGTGCCTCTCTGACTCGGCTTTGGCTTGTCGGGCGCAGTAGAGCAACAAAGAACCTCCTTAGCTGCTGCTCGGGCGCCAACCAGCGACAGCCCGTGGAGGCAAGCAGCCCGCATCGAAGGTCTCCCCTTCGGTGGCGCCTGGAGCTTGACGCCCATGGGAGCTTGATGAAGACACCTCACCGGCTTTCGTAGGCGCCGGGCTGGGGCTCCTCGAGTCCGTGCGGCGTCGGTGGCGGGGATCGGGCGGTCGGCGCAGCGCTGGCGCCTCTGGGCCTCCGGGCCGCCGCGATCGCGGATTCCTCCCGACCTATGCGCCACCGCCTCGGCAGCCTCCTCGCCGGGCGGGCTTGTCGGCGCCAGCTTCCTCCTCCTCCATGTTGGCGGCGTCGACACTTTGCCGCCGCCGGCGCCTTCCTCACCGCAGCCTCGGTTTCCATCGGGTCTCCGGCAGATGGATCTGATGGTCAGAAGGAGGAAGCGCAAATCAAACAGATAATCGAAAGAGAGAAATGGAAGAGCAGAACCCAAGGAAAACTATCGAGACAAGAAGGTTACCTGCAGTGGAACCGGTGGCCGCAGCCTCCACCACCGGAGGGTCGTTGGCGCCAGTCCTTGTCGGGGACGCCCCCCTTGTCGGAGAAGCCTCCCTTGCCGGAGAGCGCTCCCTTGGCGGAGAATTCTCCCTTGGTGGCGTAGTTGAAGCAAGCAGGAATCTCGGGAGCGGCCTCCGAGGCCTCCTGGTGAGGCTGGACCTCGGGGTAGCCTCCGGTGCTCCATGATGTGGCTGCTCTGCTCCTACAAAACCCAACAAACCAGACATAAGTAACGGAAAAGCACCCAAGCGCGCCTAACCACGGGAAGCATCCTAGATACTTACGCTGGGGGCTGTGCTGGGGGCTGCTCTGTTGAAGGGTTGCCGGATCCGGCAAGGGAGTTCCGGACGTGCCCCCTGTTGCAACAGGGGGGTCGTCCGAGACGACGACCACCGGTGTCTTGGCCCTCTTCGGCGCCCTCTGAGCCGACGCTCAAGAAGAAAGTTCAGAGTGGAACCAGTTAGATATAAGACGAAGCAATAAATTAGAAGATTACAAATAGCAGCGGCAAGATCTTACTCTTCCTCTTCTTCCTCGGAGCTGAGAGCGGATAGATCAAACTCCGCTCCAGCGTGACGGATTGGGGGAGAAGACTCCCTCTGACGCTTGGCGGGTGCAGGGCCGCGGCTCCGAAGGCCCTGCGCCCGTCGCCATGGCGAACGAGGCGCCGCTGCAACAAAGGCTTGCCGCGGTGGAGCGCGTCGGGCGGCGAGACGGCTATTGGACTGGATGCTCCCCCGACACTTCTCCGGTCCTCCGGAGACGTCTCCTTGGCGGGACAGCAAGCTCCTCCTGCGGCAAGCTACTTGACGGCGGAGGAGAAGCGCCCGCACGCCATTCGGTCGTTGTCAAGCTCGGGCTGCTCCTCCCCACCGATGAACTCTTCTTGGTCGGCAAGGCTTGCCGCCTCGGCCATCTCCGCCTCCTCGACGGTGAACCCAAACGCGCCGGCGGCAGCGGCCTCTGCAGCCTCCTCCAACCTCGTGGCGATGCGCGCCATTTCCTGAGCAGTGGTGTCGCGGGTGAGCCGCCTCTTCTCGTCGGTGGGAACCGCCACTTCAGACAAGCCGTCGAAGAACTGCTTCACTATGTCATCGGCGGGTTCCTGCCAAGTTGGAACGATCCCATGGGAATCGCACAACGGCATTATCGCGCGGATGCGATCAAGCGCCGAGTTGTTGCACAAGGGCACAACTCCCTCGGCAACATGCACCATCCAGGTTGTCCGCTCAGCTTGAACAGCTCCCACAAAGATGCCGCCAAGCTCCGTGGTGGTGAAGTCCCACTTTAAGCACGGACAGCCTCATGATATCCGCCGCGTTCTGGAATTCCCAAGCAGCCTCCCTTTCTCCTGCAAAGGTGCGATCGCGCGGCGAAGGAAGTCCGCGCCAACTGCCCCCACGGTAAGCCCTGCTTGCGGAGGCGCAGAATCCTAGTCGTGGCAATCTTCAACTTGTCGCCCTCCGCGCCAAGTTGCTCCAATCGCTGCCACGAACTATGGGGGTCTTCTTGCAGGCGGTAAAAGGCTGGGGCTCCTCCTCCAAGATCCAAACCGATCATTCCTCCACTCCTCCCACTTGCTGCGCAACTCTCCGTCAAGATATGCTTCCTTCTTGCCGATCCTAGAGGTCCATGCAATTCCTCCGCAAGTGGCTCTCCTCTCTACGCTGGGTGAGAAGTAATGTCGGAAAAGTGCGACGCTTGGGTGGACCCCGACAAAGTTCTCGCAAAGGTGCGCGAAAACAGCCAAGGTGAGAACGGCGTTGGGGGTGAAGTCAAGAAGGCGGAGGCCATAGGTGTTCATGACATCACAGAAAAATTCAGAAAAGGGCGGGCAGAGCCCGCACCAGAAGAAAATTGCGAAGAAGGGGTACCCGAAGGAGACCTTGGCAGATGTGGCGGCGGAGATAACCTCGTCGCGGATGCGCCCGGGTCACCGTCGACCGAAGAGGTAGTACCTGCCCACCAGCTCTTTTCTGCTGAGCTGGGGTCAAGAGGGCCCGCTCTTTCCGCGCCCATGAGCCGCTGCGCCACGGCCGATTTCACGCCGCCATATCGGCCTTCGGAGCCATCGGGAGTCGCGGTGGAGGAAGCCGACGGCGTAGATGGCACCGGTGGCCGTGGAGGGGGCGGAGCGTCGCTCTCTGTGGGCTTGAGAAGGAAGGGGAAGGCGACGGGGGTTTTCCGATGTGACAGCAAGGGCAAGTGGGCGTCCTGCCCCGGTTTCCCCGCTTATAAAGGGAGAGGGGACGGGCGTTCCGATTTTTCCCATTAAAGGAAGCCCCACGATCTCCCCCACGACGCCACGTCCTACACGTGCCGTTCGTGGGAGATGTGGTGGGTCCAAGGCAAGTAACGGCGTAATCAAGACCACGCGCGTGCCCGCAGATCGCTTTTGGGCCTGGCCCAACAGAGCTTGGCGCCGTGTGTGGCCCAGGCCCGGGGGCTCCTGTCGGTGTACTAGAGTAGGGGTACCCTAGTATCCCGAACTCGTGCACGGGCAGTTGCAGCGCCCCATGGCCGGGCCGGCTTGATGGCCGCCAAGATCCTCAGCAGCTCCCTTGGAGCCATTCAAGAACAAAGCAGTCAAGACCCCGGCAAGAGGAGCTTGCCGGGAAGGCCACTCAAGCGCCAGGAAACAAGGCCCGGCAAGAGGAGCTTGTCGAAGGCTTGGCGGGCGCTGAACCCCAAGCGCGACAAGATTCCCGCTGCGGCAAGGAACTTGCCGGGACGGGCGACCTCTCCATCTCCGCTCCAGCTCACCCGCCAACGTGTCACCACGGGGCTCTCCCAAGGACGCGTGTCGGCGGGCTGTGCAGCCAGCGGGGAGTAGCGACAAACAATGCGACAAGCCACTATCGTGGCGCACGGAGGCGCACTTAACGGTCCCTGTTACACTGTTCGGGCGACCGTGACGGGCATTGATGACCCTTGTCCCTTGCCGTCAGAGTTAGGTGTAGGTTACTGTACACTGTACATAGCAGTGTATCAACCTAGGTTATTACCATTGTAACCTTGTCTACTTGCCATATGTGGTAACCCCTTGAGCCTATAAAAGGAGGGCCGGGGGCAACGTAGAGGGGGGTTCGATTCGGCTGGATTACTAGCTAGCTCCAGCTTAGTTCATCACACTCAAGTTAGGTCTTGTAGCCAGCATCGCTCCCTAGCAAGAACACAAGATAATCCACAAAGCAGCAGAGGAGTATTATCTCTCGGAGAGCTCGGCTGGGTAAAACCCTCTCGTCGCATCGCCGACCTGCTCTTTCTTGACCCTCGCCCCGCCGAACCACAAAGGGACCTAGGTCCCGTAGGTGCTCGTGGGGGCACGATCAGCTCTTCCCCCCGACACAGACCTTCCGCTTCTACCTCCGAAACCCAAGGGTTGGAGTATTTCCAAATACTATACCTGTGGTAAACACCTAAGTATGTTTGGAAACCAGGCAGTCCGGTCATAGTGCTTGAACAGACAAACTTTATTACTTTTTAACGTAAGAAACATCTTCCATAGAGAATAGTTCCATTAAGGGTTCCTTTCCTTGGGTCCGCATGCGTTATTTATGCATGCCAATGTTGTGATGCTAAAAATCACAAGGGGCTTTTTATTTTGAGACTTCATATATTGCCATGAAGGCAGTTCGTCGTGTGTCCGCCGACCAATTATTCTCTTAAGAACGCTAGATTTCGGCTTCACCCGTCTGAGGTACATGTCCGGATGACCCGGTTGTATCGATCATAGAGGTGCTCCCTTTATGCCCTAGCCGAACAAGCGGGAACGTAGGGCATAAGCACAGGATCCATGCAACCCAGCTTGGCAAAAACTTAAGTCATAGAGGTGCATATAATGGCAAAGACATGACATATATGAGCAAACAACACATATATATGGTGAGCTTTATGCTCAAAATAATAATAAGCTTATATTGAGAGAAGCCCCCAATTATGGTGGGGTGTGTACATTTAAGGATGTATACCCCTCAAGTGTGCGGCTTGCCCGAACACTCGCTAGAAATCGTATAAAAAGGAAAAAAAGGAAAAAAATTGAAAAGGATAAAAAAGGGAACGAACAAAGGTATGTGTCCGGACTTAGGCATAGAATCTTCAGAGCCTAGCAGTGTTCCATGGGTTCGGCTCTAAGAGATTATCCAATGCATTGTGAAGGCGATAGGCTCCTCCAGTGAGAACTTCATATATAATGAAGGGACCCTCCCATTTTGGTTTGAGATTGTCCTTTTTCTTCTCTGGTAGGCGTAGAATGAGTTCCACGACATTATAAGTCTTTGCCCGCACTTCTCTGCTTTGTTATCTTCGAGCTTTTTGTTTGTAGAATGCGGAACGGGATTTCGCGACATCGCGCTCCCCCTCCAGGCCATATAATACGTCCTGGCAATCGAGCTCGGCCTCTCTCTCCTCATACATGCGCACTCGAGGTGAGTCATGAATAATATCATTGGGCAAGATAGCCTTTGCGTCGTACACCGTGAAGAACTGTGTGTATCGGGTCGTGCGATTGGGCGTGGTCCGCAGCCCCCAGAGTACGGAGTCGAGCTCCTCGACCCAATGTCTATCCGACTCCTTTAGAGATTGCACTAGTCTGGGTTTGATGCCACTCATTATCAGGCCATTGGCCCGTTCAACTTGACCGTTTGTTTGGGGGTGATACACGGAGGCGTAATCGAGTTTAATACCTAGATTAGCACACCAATTTTTTACCTCATTGGCTGTGAAATTAGAACCGTTATCTGTAATAATGCTATGTGGGACACCATAACGGTGTACAACACCGGAGATAAAATCTATCACCGGACTTCAGCCGTTTTTACTAGTTTGGCCTCTATCCACTTAGTGAATTTATCCACCATAACCAGTAAATATTTCTTCTTATGGCTTACCCCTTTAAGGGGTCCGACCATGTCTAGCCCCCAGACCATGAAAGGCCAGGTAATGGGGATTGTTCTTAGGGCTGTGGGCGGCATATGGCTTTGATTGGGAAAGAGCTGGCACCCGACACAGCACTATACAAGGGCATGTGCATCTTCTTAAGCCGCGGGCCAAAAGAAACATGTACGGAAGGCCTTGCTTATGAGGGCCCGAGCTGCGGCATGATGGCTGTCGAGGCCAGCATGTATTTCGGCCAAGAGCTGCTGCCCCTTCTCTTCGGTGATACATCTCTGAAGGACTCAATTAGTGCTCTTCTTGTAGAGCTCTCCTTCATGGACTTTGTAGGCTTTAGAGCGTCGAACTATGTGACGGGCCTCGTTCTGGTCATCGGGGAGCTCCTACCTATTAAGGTAGGCTAAGAAGGGTCCGGTCCATGGAGCAATAACCTCCATGATTACATGGGCGGAAGGCGTTCGTTTAGTGCCCGAGGCCCCGATGATATCGGAATCGTGATCGGCATCCGGGGGTGCGATCGGCGCCGGACTAGTATTTCCTCTCTTGTCCTACCATACCATGGATGGCTTGAAAAGCCTTTCCACAAAGGTGTTAGGTGGGACGGGGTTGCGTTTAGCGCCCATGCGAGCAAGGATGTCCGCTGCCTAATTACTGTCTCGAGCCACATGCTGAAATTCAAGCTCCTTGAACCGGGCCAATATTTTGAGTACGGCGTTGCGGTAGGCTGCCATCTTCGGATCTTTTGCATCGAATTCTCCATTGATTTGAGATATCGCGAGGTTCGGATCCCCTCGCACCTCACACTACAAAAAATACACTTCCATGATGATACATGTTTGTCACAGTAGGTCACGTTTTCTGTCATGCATGTACATCCATGAGAATTTTATGACAGAATCAAGATAGTCATACATGTGTTGTCGTAGAAGTGTTCCATGACATTACCAAAATTATCATCACGGAAGTGTCCACTTCCATGACGATAAATCGCGCGTCATGGAAGTGCTTTCGTCAAGGGTGACCGACACATGGCATCCACCGTAACGGGTCGCCGTTAAGCTATCGGGTCCGGTTTTGGATCCAATAACCCGTTAACAGCCTGGACCAATGAGGATTTTCCACATGTAAAATTGTCATTGGCCGGAGGAAACACGTGTTGGCTCACCGTTGGAACAGATGTCATCCATTCATTGGACAGGAGGTGCCTATGATAGGTCGACACGTGGCATGGCCCAACAGAATCCCATTCCGGTGAAAAGGCCGGCCCGTTTGACTTTGTAACATCCCAAATTTTCAATTTGGCATGTTATACATAGGTCATCCATGCATATCATATTTCAATTGCATTCCCGTTTGCCATCCTCGAAATCCTAAGCAACTCAAGGGCCCTCGGAGAGAGTTGGGGATTTTCCGATTTTCATATTTGAATTTTATCAAATAATGAAGACGAGGATTTTGGATTTTATTATTTGTCTCTCCGAAAAATATTTCATGTTTAATAATGAATGAGAGGAGATAATATGACTTCTCCAAAAATAATTGAAATATCGGAGGAAAAATGTTAAAATCATTATTTGAATTTCATTTTATTTATTTGGAATTTTATTTGCCTAGAGAAAAATTTGCATAATTTAAAAATTGCATTTTAGGGGCCAAGAAAAGTTCATCTTGTCCTAAATATTTTATTTAGGCAAAGAAAACTTGTTTTGGCATTTTTAGATTTTTATTTATTTTCCTAGGATTTTTATAAGTTTCGGCGGAACGTTTTTTTTAAAAAAAATATGAACCGCGCCCGATTGGGCCAAAGGCCCAGCCGAGCAGGCCGGCCCAGCCAGCCACCGCCGCTGCTTGTAGCCAGCCGCCCGCCTCGGACGGAGTCCGAGCGGACTCCTCCTCCCGCCGCCTTGCCCCCTCCGCCAAGCCACCGCCTTTAAATAGCCGAGCCCCCTCTCTAGCCACCACTGCCCACCACCCCTGACCCGAGTCGAGCCCGAGCCCGAGCCGCCGCCCTTGGCTGCCGCCGCCTCCCTCCCGCCCGCCCCTCGCCGAGTCGCCGAGTCGCCGCCGCCCTCGCCGCCCCTCGCCGAACCGAGCTGAACCGCCCGCCCGGACGACTCGCCGGGGAGGTAGCCCTCATCGCCGGTTTTTAGAACCTTCGTGTTTTAAAAAAACCCTAGCCCGCTTTTTTTATATAGGTCGGTTTTATTCATCCGGTTTATTTATTTAGCGGCGTTACATTGTTCGTTCGCTTTTACGAACATGTTCGCTATTTAGTTTCTGCTAACGAACGTTCGTTCGTTTAGCCGTTCGTCGTTTTCTTTTATCGGATTTATTCCGCGATTATTCCGATCGCGATTTCTGATCCGATGTTCGTATTAGTATAATTTTTCGCTCGTTTATCGGAATCAGGCGATTCAAGCGCCTGGAGTTTCATCTCGAAACCCTCTTTCCGAATAGACAACTTAAACCAGTTTTTATCTCTGTAAAATTTGACCCTAGTTCAAATTAGTAAACGGATCTTGTTTCTTTCGCCGTTTGAATTTCGTTGCTCCGTTTGGTTTGATTCTTTTTGCTAACCGGAGTTCTTAAGTTGAACTCTCCGGTCAATCTCTTTCAGTTGAAGTTTCATATGTGCATCTTTGCTTGTTGCTTATGTATGTATTGTTTGCTTGCGATAGAATTCCCGGAGTGCGAGTCTCTAGGATTCACGGATCGTCAGCAAGGCAAGTAACACTTGATCATACCCTGTTCCTACCCAGTTTTTTTATGCATTAGTTCAACCCTCAAGCATTGCATGGTTAGGATGTCATTAAATTGTGGGTTGGGAAGTAGTTGATGAGGTAGGAACCTATTGCCCTACTACTATCAAACCCTTGGGAGTTACTTCTACGTTATGCTTATATTGCTACGCTATGCTCGTAGACGTGGTTTGGGTTTGAGAGATATTCACGACAGATGTGAGATTGTTAATTAATGGTTTACTTTAAGGTGGCAACTTTAATACACATCTGTGTGGATTGAGGCACCTAGGGAACCCAAAGGTTGTCTGTTTTTTTGGAAATCCGGGGTACCGTGTGATCTTCCTATGGACCGCCACCTGTGCTCAAAGGGAACTGAGATTATTCATGCTAGAAACTTCCGTGTGTAGCCACAAGCTATTATGGGCTCTAGCATAGTTGAGTAAGTTACGTGAAGCTCTCGAAGAGGTAGATCAGCAGGTAGTGGGTTTTATAGGTTTGGTATGATCTATCCGGAGTAGAGAGTTAATGTCTCTGAAAGACTGTGTCTCGGTCATCCGTTTCTCAAACACCATGCAGTGCGAGAAATCAACGGAGGCGATCGAGTCTTGTGGGGAGAAGTGCGCAAACCTCTGCAGAGTGTACAATCTAATCATGGTTAGCCGTGTCCCGGTTATGGACAAATTCTGAGTATCTAGTACTTGAGTATTCACATGTATCTCATCACTCTAAATTAATATTGTTGGGTTGTTAATTATTTTAATTGGGATTGAGTTGGGGTTATACCTTCTCAATGATGTTTCAACCACCATGATAGTTAAAGTAAAACTTATTCCTTTGATGTAGGGAAAATTGGCTTTTCAAAAAAGCAGAATCAGAGAGCTTTCCACTAGCCAAACATGCATGTAGTGTTAGCATTATTCTGTCGTTGCTCTATTGTGTTACATTGCCAGCATATTCCATGTGCTGACCTGTTCTCAGGCTGCAACGTATTACGTTGCATACTTTTCAGACGAGGAGTAAGGTTCGATAGGTCGTTGCCGTGCAGCTCAGCTATGCCGTTGGAGTTGATGGACTCACTTATTCTTCCAAGCCTTCCGCTGTTATCGCATTAGATGGCCTTAAGCCATATTATTGTAATAAGTTCTCTTTTGAGACATTCGATGTAATAAGTGTGTGATTGCTACTCTGTTATAAATCCTTCGAGTATTGTGTGTCAGCATTACCGATCCAGGGATGACACGGAAGCACAGAGACTTGACCATCTGAGGTCGGGTCGCTACAAGATGTTATCAGAGCACACGCTGAGTGTAGGACACGACCACTAAGATAAAACCATAGGTCACTCCTCTCTACTCATTTCTGACTCCTCTCCATTTTTTCCACTCTTTAGGATGACGGAGATGAAGTACAAGTTTGCACAACCGGTTGAAGACACACCTTTTGGACGCCACTTGACGGAAGTCACTAGGTACCTGAATATTGGAATACCAAGCTTCACTGGAACATACAACGCCACCTTACCAGAAGAAGAGTGCTGGAAGATTCAAGCTCTAGTTCCCGGAAGGACGTTTGCACCAAGCACGGAGCCCATAGTGTGTGTTTTCAATGCACCAACATGGAGTTTGGGAAAGAGTATGGCAGCTCACATTACCATGGGACGCATTGGAGAAGTCTACAATAAGGAGCTTAAAGACACCATATACCAAATATGTGGGCGCCGAGACGAGCAATGGGAAGTAATCAGCACCAAGAAGGATAGATCCATTGCAGCTTACATCCAGGAGCTAAACCAGCACATTCGACGTCAAGAGAACCAGATGTGCGCAGACATGATGGATTTGAAGAAGGCGAAAACTAGGATCATCGAGCTGGAGGAAGAACTCAAGTCTACACGCGATGGATATGAGGAAGAAATCAAGACCCTACTGGAGAAGAATGACGACCTAGTCAAGAAGATCGGAGTTTTCATGGGAGGACCAGCAACGAAAGAAGAGGAAGAAGATCCCACTTGTCCGGACAACTACATCATCATCGACAACACCGACTCTGATCCAAGTGATGATGATTATGAAGACGAAGCTGGAGCAGACATCATGGAGTCTTCCACCGATCAAAATTTTTAGATGACCACCATATAATAGTAGTATTTTCCCCCATGTAACTAGTAGTAGTTGAGCACTTATGCGATAGTCCTAGACCGTTTTGTATGCCCTTGCTTGATTGAATGAATATGTGTGTTTGCCTCATGTGCATATGGGTAGTGTTTTCTCACTAGACCTCTTTCTATTCTAATCTCTTCCATCTCAACCTTCAGATGCCTCCGAGACGTGACCCCGGTTTTGTTTTCCCACCGGAGCTCACCCAGTTGATCCAACAGCAGAATGCCTTGATGCAATTGCTAGTTCAGAACTAGGGCAATGCCAACAACAACAACAACCCACCGCCAGTGAACAATTTAGCCCGTTTTCTGAGGTTACAACCGTCGGTGTTTTCCAGTAGCACCGAGACAATAGTTGCAGATGATTGGCTACGCTGTATTGGAAGGGAGTTAACCACCGCAGGATGCACGGATGCTGAAAGATTGCGCTTTGCCGCACATCAATTGGATGGACCAGCAGCCGCATGGTGGGAGAATTACACGTCTACTTTTCCTATAGCCAATGTCACTTGGGACCAGTTCCAACAAGCTTTTAGCACGGCCCATGTTTCAACTGGAGCCATGCAGATAAAGAAGCGTGAATTCCGCAACTTACGCCAGAAGAACCGTCTTGTGGCCCAATCGTGGATGAGTTTAGCAAGTTATCACGCTATGCCCCCGATGATGTGGCCACAGATGCCGCGAAGCAAGAGAAGTTTATGGAAGGGCTGAATGATGAGATGAGCATGCAGTTGATGGTGGCAACTTTCAACAACTACCAGGAGTTGGTAGATAAGGCCCTAATGATTGAAGGAAATGAACAGCAGATTGAGAGCCGTAAAATGAAGTATGGACAAGGGAAGTATAACTCAGGAGCTCACCAGAAGCCTCGCGTAACCCCGAACTCGGGAGGACTTGTTCATAACCATGGAGGACATAACCATACTGGAGGAGGATCGCATAATCAAAATGGTGCGAAGAATGGGAATGGGAATGGAGTCAACAATAATCAGAATCGCTCTAACCCAGCTACACCCGCCAAGAGGGACTTAAGCCAAGTTATTTGCTTTAAGTGCGGGAAGACAGGGCACTATGCCATTGACTGCCCTGAAGGAAAGAATGGAAACGGAAATGGAAGCGCTGGGAAGAAGCCCAATCCATTCAATAAAGGACAAGTGAACCACGTTAATGTGGAGGAAGTTGAAGAGCAGCCGGACGCGGTAATAGGTAAGTTTTTGGTTCAGTCATTTACCGCTATTGTTCTTTTCGATACTGGTGCATCGCATTCATACATATCAAGGGGATTTGTGGATATGTTTAAGTTACCAACCCAGACCCTTAGGACCCCTCTTTTAGTGAGCTCGCCTGGAGCACAGTACATGGCTAGCAGATGGTGCACCCTGTTGGGGAACGTAGTAATTTCAAAAAAATTTCCTACGATCACGCAAGACCATGGTGATGGCATAGCAACGAGAGGAGAGTGTCCGTCCACGCACCCTCGTGAGACCGAAAGCGAAGCGTTATAACAACGCTGTTGATGTAGTCGTGCGTCTTCACGATCCGACCGATCCAAGCACCGAACGTCGGCACCTCCGAGTTCTCGCACACGTTCAGCTCGATGGCGATCCCGGACTCCGATCCAGCAAAGTGTCGGGATGAGTTCCGTCAACCGACGGCGTGGTGGCGATGTTGATGCTCCACCGACGCAGGGCTTCGCCTAAGCTCCGCGACGATATGACTTCTCCGCGCGAGGCTTCGCCTAAGCTCCGCGACGATATGACCGGCGGAATATGGTGGAAGGGGCACCGCTGCGGCTAAGGAAAGATCCGTAGATCAACTTGTGTGTCATGGGGTGCCCCTGCCCCAGATATAAAGGAGACAAGGGGAGGTGGCCGCCAAGGGGAGGCGCGCAAGGAGGAGTCCTACTCCCACCGGAGTAGGACTCCCCCTCTTTCCTAGTTGGACTAGGACTTGGGGAAGGGGAAGAGAGAAGGGTGCGGCCCCCCCTAGTCCAATTCGGACTAGGCCATGGGGCGCGCGCCTGCCCTAGGCAGCCCTCTCTCTTTCCCGCAGGCCCAATAAGGCCCAATACTTCTCCCGGCGAATTCCGTAACTCTCCCAGACTCGAAAATACCGAATCATTGGAACCTTTCCGAACTCGAATATAGTCGTCCAATATATCGATCTTTACGTCTCGACCATTTCGAGACTCCTCGTCATGTCCCCGATCTCATCCGGGACTCGAACTCCTTCGGTACATCAAAACTCATAAACTCATAATATAACCATCATCGAAACCTTAAGCGTGCGGACCCTACGGGTTCGAGAACTATGTAGACATGACCTAGAACTATTCTTGGTCAATAACTAATAAGCGGAACCTGGATGCCCATATTGGCTCCTACATATTCTTCAAGATCTTTATCGGTCAAACCGCATAACGACATCGTTGTTCCCTTTGTCATCGGTATGTTACTTACCCGAGATTCGATCGTCGGTATCCAATACCTAGTTCAATCTCGTTACCGGTAAGTCTCTTTACTCGTTCCGTAATACATCATCTTACAACTAACACATTAGTTGTAATGCTTGCAAGGCTTAAGTGATGTGTATCACCGAGAAGGCCTAGAGATACCTCTCCGACAATCGGAGTGACAAAACCTAATCTCGAAATACGCCAACCCAACAAGTACCTTTGGAGACACCTGTAGTACTCCTTTATAATCACCCAGTTACGTTGTGACGTTTGGTAGTACCCAAAGTGTTCCTCCGGTAAACGGGAGTTGCATAATCTCATAGTTACAGGAACATGTATGGGTTATGAAGAAAGCATTAACAACATACTAAACGATCAAGTGTTAAGCTAACGGAATGGGTCATGTCAATCACATCATTCTCCTAATGAGGTGATCCCATTAATCAAATGACAACACATGTCTATGGTTAGGAAACATAACCATCTTTGATTAATGAGCTAGTCCATAGAGGCAAACTAGTGACTATCTGGTTTGTCTATGTATTCACACATGTATTATGTTTCCGGTTAATACAATTCTAGCATGAATAATAAACATTTATCATGAAATAAGGAAATAAATAATAACTTTATTATTGCCTCTAGGGCATATTTCCTTCAGTCTCCCACTTGCACTAGAGTCAATAATCTAGTTCACATCTTCATATGATTCAACACTAATATTCACATCTGTATGTGATTAATACCCATAGTTCACATCGTCATGTGACCAAGACCCAAAGGGTTTACTAGATTCAGTAATCTAGTTCACATCGCTATGTGATTAACACCCAAAGAGTACTAAGGTGTGATCATGTTTTGCTTTGTGAGAGAATCTTAGTCAACGGGTCTGCCACATTCAGATCCGTATGTATTTTGCAGATCTCTATGTCAACAATGCTCTGCACGGAGCTACTCTAGTTAATTGCTCCCACTATCAATATGTATCTAGATCGAGACTTAAAGTCATCCAGATCGGTGTCAAAACTTGCATCGACGTAACCCTTTACGACGAACCTTTTATCACTTCCATAATCGAGAAACATATCCTTATCCCATTAAGGATAATTTTGACCATTGTCCGATGATCTATTCCTAGATCACTATTGTACTCCTTGCCAAACTCGGTCACGAGGGTACACAGCATGGCATACTTTATAGAACCTATGGCCAAGGCATAGGAATGACTTTCATTCTCTTTCTATCTTCTGCCGTGGCGGGTTTTGAGTCTTACTCAATTTCACACCTTTGTAACACGAGCAAGAACTCTTTCTTTGACTGCTCCATTTTGAACTACTTCAAAATCTTGTCAAGGTATGTACTCATTGAAAAAACTTATCAAGCGTCTTGATCTATCTCTATAGATCTTAATGCTCAATATGTAAGCAGCTTCACCGAGGTCTTTCTTTGAAAAACTCCTTTGAAACACTCCTTTATGCTTTGCGAATAATTCTACATTATTTCCGATCTACAATATGTCATTCACATATACTTATCGAAATGCTTGTAGTGCTCCCACTCACTTTCTTGTAAATACAGGCTTCACCGCAAGTCAGTATAAAACTATATGCTTTGATCACACTATCAAAGCGTTTATTCCAACTCCGAGATGCTTGCACCAGTCCATAGATGGATCATTGGAGCTTGCACATTTTGTTAGCTCCTTTAGGATTGACAAAACCTTCGGTTGCATCATATACAACTCTTCTTTAATAAATCCATTAAAGAATGTATTTTTGACATCCATTTGCCAGATTTCATAAAATGTGGCGATTGCTAACATGATTCGGACAGACATAAGCATCGCTACAGTTGAGTAAATCTCATTGTAGTCAACACCTTGAACTTGTCGAAAAACCTTTCTGCGACAAGTCGAGCTTTGTAGATAGTAATACTACTATCAGCATCTGTCTCCCTCTTGAAGATCCATTTATATAATATGGCTTGCCGATCATCGGGCAACTCCATCAAAGTCCACACTTTGTTCTCATATATGGATCCCATCTCAGATTTCATGGTCTCAAACCATTTCGCGGAATCTGGGCTCATCATTGCTTCCTCATAGATCGTAGGTTCATCATGGTCTAGTAACATGACTTCTAGAATAGGATTACCGTACCACTCTGGTGCGGATCTTACTTTGGAAGACCTACGAGGTTTGGTAGCAACTTGATCTGAAGTTTCATGATCATCATCATTAACTTCCTCACTAATTGGTGTAGGAATCACTGGAACTGATTCCTGTGATGAACTACTTTCCAATAAGGGAGAAGGTACAATTACCTCATCAAGTTCTACTTTCCTCCCACTCACTTCTTTCGAGAGAAACTTCTTCTCTAGAAAGGATCCATCTTAACAACAAATATCTTGCTTTCGGATCTGTGATAGAAGGTGTACCCAATAGTTACCTTTGGGTATTCTATGAAGACGATTTCTCGATTTGGGTTCGAGCTTATCGGTGAAAACTTTTTCACATAAGCATCACAACTCCAAACTTTAAGAAACGACAGCTTAGGTTTCTCGCTAAACCATAGCTCATACGGTGTCATCTCAGCGGATTTAGATGGTGCCCTATTAAACGTGAATGCAGTTGTCTTTAATGCATAACCCCAAAACGATAGTGGTAAATCGGTAAGATACATCATAGATCGCACCATATCAAAATAAAGTACGGTTACGACGTTCGGACACACCATAATGCTGTGGTGTTCCAGGTGGCGTGAGCTGTGAAACTATTCCACATTGTTTTCATTGAAGACCAAACTCGTAACTCAAATATTCATCTCCACGATCAGATCGCAGAAACTTTATTTTCTTGTTGCGATGATTTTCCACTTCACTCTGAAATTCTTTGAACCTTTCAACTATTTCAGACTTATGTTTCATCAAGTAGATATACCCATGTCTACTCAAATCATTTTGTGAAGGTCAGGAAAATAACGATACTTGCCACGAGCATCAACATTCATTGGATCGCATACATCGGTATGTATTATTTCCAATAAGTCAGTAGCTTGTTCCATTGTTCCGGAGAACGGAGTTTTAGTCATCTTGCCCAAAAGGCACGGTTCGCAAGCATCAAATGATTCATAATCAAGTGATTCCAAAAGTCCATCAAGATGGAGTTTTCTTCATCGCTTTACACCAATATGACCTAAGCGGCGATGCCACAAATAAGTTGCACTATCATTATTAACTTTGCATCTTTTGGTTTCAATATTATGAATATGTGTATCACTATGATCGAGATCCAATGAACCATTTTCATTGGGTGTGTAACCATATAAGGTTTTATTCATGTAAGCAGAACAACAATTTATTCTCTTACTTAAATGAATAACCGTATTGCAATAAACATGATCAAATCATATTTATGCTCAACACCAAATAACACTTATTTAGGTTCCACACTAATCCCGAAAGTATAGGGAGTGTGCGATGATGATCATATCAATCTTGGAACTACTTCCAACACTCATCGTCACTTCCCTTCAACTAGTCTCTGCTTATTCTGCAACTCTTGTTTGAGTTACTACTCTTAGCAACTGAACCAGTATCAAATACCGAGGGGTTGCTACGAACACTAGTAAAATACACATCAATAATTTGTATATCAAATATACCTTTGTTCACTTTGCCATCCTTCTTATCCGCCAAATACTTGGGGTAGTTCCGCTTCGAAGACCAGTTCCATTGTAGCAAAAGCACTTAGTCTCGTGCTTAGATCCAGACTTGGGCTTCTTCACTCGAGCAACAACTTGCTTGCCGTTCTTCTTGAAGTTCCCTTCTTCCCTTTGCCCTTTTCCTTGAGACTAGTGGTCTTGTCAACCATCAACACTTGATGTTTTTCTTGATTTCTACCTTCGCGATTTTAGCATCGCGAAGAGCTTGGGAATTGTTTTCGTCATCCCTTGCATACTATAGTTCATCACGAAGTTCTAGTAACTTAGTGATGGTGACTAGAGAATTCTGTCAATCACTATCTTATCGGAAGATTAACTCCCACTTGATTCAAGCGATTGAAGTACCTGGACAATCTGAGAACATGCTCACTAGTTGAGCGATTCTCCTCCATCTTTTAGCTATAGAACTTGTTGGAGACTTCATATCTCTCAACTCGGGTATTTGCTTGAAATATTAACTTCAACTCTGGAACATCTCATATGGTCCATGACGTTCAAAACGTCTTTGAAGTCCCGATTCTAAGCCGTTTAAGCATGGTGCACTAAACTATCAAGTAGTCATCATATTGAGCTAGCCAAACGTTCATAACGTGCGCATCCGCTCCTGCAATAGGTCTGTCACCTAGCGGTGCATCAAGGACATAATTCTTACAGGCAGCAATGAGGATAAACCTCGGATCACGGATCCAATCCGCAATATTGCTACTAACATTTTTCAATACAATTTTCTCTAGGAACACATATAAAAACACAGGGAAGCAACAACGCGAGCTATTGATCTACAACATAATCAGCAAAATACTACCAGACTAAGTTCATGATAAATTAAAGTTCAATTAATCATATTACTTAAGAACTCCCACTTAGACGACATCTCTCTAGTCATCTAAGTGATCACGTGATCCAAATCAACTAAACCATAACCGATCATCACGTGAGATGGAGTAGTTTTCAATGGTGAACATCTTATGTTGATCATATCTACTATATGATTCACGCTCGACCTTTTGGTCTCCGTGTTCCGAGGCCATATCTGCATATGCTAGGCTCGTCAAGTATAACCTGAGTATTCTGCGTGTGCAAAACTGGCTTACACCGTTGTAGATGGACGAGAGCTTATCACACCGATCATCACGTGGTGTCTCGCACGACGAACTTTGGCAACGGTGCATACTCGGGAGAACACTACTTGATAATTTTAGTGAGAGATCATCTTATAATGCTACCGTCAATCAAAGCAAGATAAGATGCATAAAGGATAAACATCACATGCAATCAATATAAGTGATATGATATGGCCATCATCATCTTGTGCTTGTGATCTCCATCTCCGGCACCGCATGATCACCATCGCCACCGGCGCGACACCTTGATCTCCATCGTAGCATCGTTGTCGTCTCGCCAACTATTGCTTCTCGACTATCGCTACCGCTTAGTGATAAAGTAAAGCAATTACATGGCGTTGCATTTCATACAATAAGCGACAACCATATGGCTCCTGCCATTGTCGATAACTCGGTTACAAAACATGATCATCTCATACAATAAAATATAGCATCACGTCTTGACCATATCACATCACATCATGCCCTGCAAAAACAAGTTAGACGTCCTCTACTTTGTTGTTGCAAGTTTTACGTGGCTGCTACGGGCTGAGCAAGAACCGTTCTTACCTCGCATCAAAACCACAGCGATACTTTCACAAATAGACTCCGTTTAACCTTCTCAAGGACCGGGCGTAGCCACACTCAGTTCAACTAAAGTGAGAGAGACAGACACCCGCCAGTCACCTTTAAGCAACGAGTGCTCACAGCGGTGAAACCAGTCTCGCGTAAGCGTCTGCGTAATGTCGGTCCGGGCGCTTCATCTCACAATACCGCTGAACCAAAGTATGACATGCTGGTAGGTAGTATGACTTGTATCGCCCACAACTCACTTGTGTTCTACTCGTGCATATGACATCAACGCATAAAACCTGGCTCGATACCCTTTGTTGGGGAACGTAGTAATTTCAAAAAATTTCCTACGATCACGCAAGACCATGGTGATGGCATAGCAACGAGAGGAGAGTGTCGTCCCGTACCCTCGTGAGACCGAAAGCGAAGCGTTATAACAACGCTGTTGATGTAGTCGTGCGTCTTCACGATCCGACCGATCCAAGCACCGAACGTCACGGCACCTCCGAGTTCTGCACACGTTCAGCTCGATGGCGATCCCGGACTCGATCCAGCAAAGTGTCGGGGATGAGTTCCGTCAGACGACGGCGTGGTGGCGATGTTGATGCTCCACCGGCGCGGGCTTCGCCTAAGCTCATGACGATATGACTTCTCCGGCGCAGGGCTTCGCCTAAGCTCATGACGATATGACGAAGTGGAATATGGTGGAAGGGGCACCGCACACGGCTAAGGAAAGATCCGTAGATCAACTTGTGTGTCATGGGGTGCCCCTGCCCCGTATATAAAGGAGACAAGGGGAGGTGGCGGCCAAGGGGAGGCGCACAGGAGGAGTCCTACTCCCACCGGGAGTAGGACTCCCCCTCTTTCCTAGTTGGACTAGGACTTGGGGAAGGGGAAGAGAGAGAGGGTGCGGCCCCTCCCCAGTCCAATTCGGACTAGGCCATGGGGGCGCGCCTGCCCTAGGCAGCCCTCTCTCTTTCCCTTGAGGCCCAATAAGGCCCAATACTTCTCCCGGCGAATTCCGTAACTCTCCCAGACTCGAAAATACCGAATCATTGGAACCTTTCCGAACTCGAATATAGTCGTCCAATATATCGATCTTTACGTCTCGACCATTTCGAGACTCCTCGTCATGTCCCCGATCTCATCCGGGACTCCGAACTCCTTCGGTACATCAAAACTCATAAACTCATAATATAAGCATCATCGAAACCTTAGCGTGCGGACCCTACGGGTTCGAGAACTATGTAGACATGACCTAGAACTATTCTTGGTCAATAACCAATAGCGGAACCTGGATGCCCATATTGGCTCCTACATATTCTTCAAGATCTTTATCGGTCAAACCGCATAACGACATCGTTGTTCCTTTGTCATCGGTATGTTACTTACCCGAGATTCGATCGTCGGTATCCAATACCTAGTTCAATCTCGTTACGTAAGTCTCTTTACTCGTTCCGTAATACATCATCTTACAACTAACACATTAGTTGTAATGCTTGCAAGGCTTAAGTGATGTGTATCACCGAGAAGGCCTAGAGATACCTCTCCGACAATCGGAGTGACAAAACCTAATCTCGAAATCGCCAACCCAACAAGTACCTTTGGAGACACCTGTAGTACTCCTTTATAATCACCCGATTCGTTGTGACGTTTGGTAGTACCAAAAGTGTTCCTCCGTAAACGGAGTTGCATAATCTCATAGTTACGAGGAACATGTATGGGTCATGAAGAAAGCATTAACAACATACTAAACGATCAAGTGTTAAGCTAACGGAATGGGTCATGTCAATCACATCATTCTCCTAATGAGGTGATCCCATTAATCAAATGACAACACATGTCTATGGTTAGGAAACATAACCATCTTTGATTAATGAGCTAGTCCAGTAGAGGCATACTAGTGACTATCTGTTTGTCTATGTATTCACACATGTATTATGTTTCCGGTTAATACAATTCTAGCATGAATAATAAACATTTATCATGAAATAAGGAAATAAATAATAACTTTATTATTGCCTCTAGGGCATATTTCCTTCACACCCAGATACCCCTAATCATTGGCACGCATGTTTTTCTGTCTGACCTAATTATCTTGGAGTCGCAAGGATTGGATGTGATATTAGGTATGGACTGGATGTCAAAGTATGGAGGAAGTATTGACTGTGCTAGCAAGTGAATTTATCTTACCACCCCAGAGGGAAAAAGGATTAAGTATGTATCTAGGCATGTGCCTAGGAGGAGCCAAGTGAATGCCCTCACGGGAGTTGTACAGGAGGAAGTACCTGCAGTAAAGGATTATCCAGATATTTTTCCAGAGGAATTACCAGGCATGCCACCGGATCGAGACATCGAGTTTCTGATAGAACTAATGCCAGGTATAGGGCCAATATCAAAGAGACCCTACCGGATGCCCGCAAATATCTGGAGGAAATTAAGAAGCAGATCAAGGAGCTATTGGAGAAAGGTTACATTCATAGAAGTTCATCACCTTGGGGAGCCCCAGTACTTTGGTTGAGAAGAAAGATAAATCCCTAAGGATGGTTGTTGACTACCGAGCTCTGAATGAAGTGACGATAAAGAACAAGTACCCATTACCGATGATTAATGATCTGTTTGATCAGTTGCAAGGAGCTAAGGTGTTTTCTAAGATTGATCTATGATCAGGATACCATCAGTTGAAGATCCGAGAGAAGGAAATACCAAAGACATCATTCACCACCCGGTATGGATTATATGAGTATACGGTCATGTCATTTGGATTGACTAACGCCCCTGCCTATTTCATGAGTATGATGAACAAAGTGTTCATGGAGTATTTGGACAAGTTTGTTGTGGTGTTTATTGATGATATTATGGTTTACTCGAAGAACGAAGAGGAGCACGCAGAACACCTACGTTTGGTTCTCGAGAAACTCAGGGAACACTAGTTATACGCCAAATTCAGCAAGTGCGAGTTTTGGTTGAAGGAAGTTGGATTTCTTGGGCATGTTATATCGGGAGAGGGTATAGCAGAGATCCCAGTAAAATTCAGTCGATCCATCGAATGGTTGGCACCCACTTGATCGTGAGATTCGCAGTTTCCTCGGACTGGCAGGATATTACCGGAGATTCATTGAGAATTTTTCCAAGATTGCCAAGCCAATGACAGAATTGCTAAAGAAGGATACTAAGTTCAAATTGACAGAGGATTGCGAGACAAGTTTTCAAGAGTTGAAGAAACGGTTGACTACAGCCCCAGTGCTGACATTGCTAGATATACATAAGGAGTTTCAAGTGTATTGTGACGCCTCTCGCTTGGGACTTGGATGTGTTCTTATGCAGGACGGAAAAGTTGTTTCGTATGCCTCACGACAACTGAAGCCACATGAGTTGAACTATGCCACACATGATTTGGAGTTACCAGCTGTAGTGCATGCGTTCAAGACCTGGAGACATTATCTCATTGGAAACCGTTGTGATGTGTACACGGATCATAAAAGTTTGAAGTACATTTTCACACAGAAGGAGTTGAACCTCAGACAAAGGAGATGGCTGGAGCTTATAAGGGATTACGATATGAAGCTACACTATCATCCAGGTAAGGCCAACGTCGTAGCAAACGCTTTGAGTCGGAAGAGTTATGCCAATATCCTTGAAAGTAAAGGACTGCCAAAGGAGTTAGCAGAGGATATTAGGGAACTTCAGTTGGAAATTGTTCCAAGAGGTTTTCTTGCAACAATGGAGGTTCAGTCGACATTGTTGGACAAGATTCGAGAAGCTCAGAAGGAGGATAAAGAGATTTCTGAGATAAAAGAGAAGATGGGCAAAGGAAAAGCCAAAGGTTTTCGCGAGGATGAGCACGATACCTTGTGGTTTGAGGACCGGATTTTTGTGCCCAACAATTCGGAGATCAGGAAGTTAATACTTCAAGAGGCCCATGACTCACCGTACTCGATTCACCCCGGAAACACCAAGATGTATTTGGACCTGAAGGAACGTTTCTGGTGGACTGGTATGAAGAAGGATATTGCCGAGTATGTAGCCGTTTGTGATGTATGTCAAAGAGTGAAGGAAGAGCATCAAAAGCCAGCAGGACTGTTGCAGCCTATGCCAATACCCGAATGGAAGTGGGACAAACTTGGCATGGACTTTATTACCGGATTACCCAGAACCAAAGCAGGATATGATTCAATATGGGTAGTTGTGGATCGTTTGACCAAAGTAGCTCACTTCATCCCAGTAAAAACAACTTATACAAGTGCCAAGTTGGCCAAGATATATTTGACTAGGATCGTATGTTTGCATGGAGTTCCGAGGAGCATCGTATCAGATAGAGGAACACAGTTTACTTCAAAGTTTTGGCATCAGCTACACGAGACCTTGGGTACCAGATTGGAATTTAGTACCGCGTTCCACCCACAGACGGATGGACAGACAGAGAGAGTCAACCAGATTCTGGAGGATATGTGAAGGGCCTGTGCGCTAGATTCTGGATCTAGTTGGGATGACAATTTGCCGTACGTAGAATTCTCATATAACAACAGCTACCATGCCAGTTTGAAGATGGCACCGTTCGAAGCTCTGTATGGACGCAGATGTAGAACACCATTGATGTGGGATGAGGTAGGAGACCGTCAGTTGTTTGGACCAGATTTGATCAAAGAATCCGAAGAGAAGGTTAAATTGATCAGCGACAGACTAAAGATTGCTCAGTCTAGACAGAAGAGTTACGCAGATTCAAAACGCAAGGAAGTAACCTATGAAATTGGAGACATAGCCTATCTGCGAGTATCACCCTTGAGAGGAGTAAAACGTTTTGGAGTAAAGGGAAAGTTAGCCCCAAGATTTGTAGGACCGTATCGTGTTTTGGAACGGATGGGAGAAGTTGCCTACAAGCTGGAGTTACCTGAAGGATTGTCGGGAGTTCATGATGTGTTTCACGTATCACGGTGAAGAAGTGCCACGCTGAGATGGCCGATATCTTGTTAAAGGATACAAAGGCCCTAGAGGCGTCTGAGTTGGATAGTAATTTGACTTATGAGGAGAAGCCAGTAAAGATTCTTAATTTCGACAGCCGAGTCACCCGCAACAAAGTTATCAAGTTTTGCAAAGTTCAATGGAGCCACCATACAGAGGAGGAAGCCACCTGGGAACGAGAAGATGATATTCGCAAGGACCATCCGCACCTATTTTCTAGCCAACCCGAATCTCGAGGGCGAGATTCATCTTAAGGGGGGTAGGTTTGTAACATCCCAAATTTTCAATTTTGCATGTTATACATAGGTCATCCATGCATATCATATTTTAATTGCATTCCCGTTTGCCATCCTCGAAATCCTAAGCAACTCAAGGACCCTCGGAGAGAGTTGGGGATTTTCCGATTTTCATATTTGAATTTTATCAAATAATGAAGACGAGGATTTTGGATTTTATTATTTTTCTCTCCGGAAAATATTTCATGTTTAATAATGAATGAGAGGAGATAATATGACTTCTCCAAAATAATTGAAATATCGGAGGAAAAATGTTAAAATCATTATTTGAATTTCATTTTATTTATTTGGAATTTTATTTGCCTAGAGAAAAATTTGCATAATTTAAAAATTGCATTTTAGGGGCCAAGAAAAGTTCATCTTGTCCTAAATATTTTATTTAGGCAAAGAAAACTTGTTTTGGCATTTTTAGATTTTTATTTATTTTCCTAGGATTTTTATAAGTTTCGGCGGAACGTTTTAAAAAAATATATATGAACCGCGCCCGACTGGGCCAAAGGCCTAGCCGAACAGGCCGGCCCAGCCAGCCACCGCCGCCGCCGCCGCGCCCGGACCGGAGTCCGAGCCGGACTCCTCCTCCCCGCCGCCTTGCCCCCTCCGCCAAGCCACCGCCCCCTTTAAATAGCCGAGCCCCCCCTCTCTAGCCACCACAGCCGCCCACCACGGACCCGGGCGAGCCCCGAGCCCGAGCCGCCGCCACCCTTGGCCGTCGCCGCCGCCTCCTCCGCCCGCCCCTCGCCGAGTCGCTGAGTCACCGCCGCCCTCTCCGCCCCTCGCCGAACCCAGAGAGCCGCCCCCCCGCAGGAAGACCTCGCCGAGGTAGCCCTCGTCGCCGGTTTTTAGAACCCTTAGGTTTAAAAAAACCCTAGCCCGTTTTTTATATAGATCGGTTTCATTTATCCGGTTTATTTATTTTATGGCGTTAAACTCGTTCGTTCGTTTTACGAACATGTTAAATCGTTTAGTTTCGCTAACGAGCGTTCGTTCATTTAGCCGTTAAATCGTTTTCTTTTATCGGATTTATTCCGTGATTATTCCGATCGCGATTTCTGATCCGATGTTCGTATTAGTATAACTTTTCGCTCGTTTATCGGAATCAGGCGATTCAAGCGCCTGGAGTTTCATCTCGAAACCCTCTTTCCGAATATCCAACTTAAACCAGTTTTTATATTTGTAAAATTTGACCCTAGTTCAAATTAGTAAACGGATCTTGTTTCTTTCACCGTTTGAATTTCGTTGCTCCGTTTGGTTTGATTCTTTTTGCTAACCGAAGTTCTTAAGTTGAACTCTCCGGTCAATCTCTTTCAGTTGAAGTTTCGTATGTGCATCTTTGCTTGTTGCTTATGTATGTATTGTTTGCTTGCGATAGAATTCCCGGAGTACGAAGCGTGTTACTACGAGTCTCTAGGATTCACGGATCGTCAGCAAGGCAAGTAACACTTGATCATACCCTGTTCCTACCCAGTTTTTTTATGCATTAGTTCAACCCTCAAACATTGCATGGTTAGGATGTCATTAAATTGTGGGTTGGGAAGTAGTTGATGAGGTAGGAACCTATTGCCCTGTTACTATCAAACTCTTGGGAGTTACTTCTACGTTATGCTTATATTGCTATGCTATGCTCGTAGACGTGGTTTGGGTTTGAGAGATATTCACGACAGATGTGAGATTGTTAATTAATGGTTTAGTTTAAGGTGGCAACTTTAATACACATCTGGGTGGATTGAGGCACCTAGGAAACCCAGTGTTGTCTGTTTTTTTGGAAATCCCGGGTACCGTGTGATCTTCCTATGGACCGCCACCAGGGCTCAAAGGAACTGAGATTATTCATGCTAGAAACTTCCGTGTGCAGCCACAAGCTATTATGGGCTCTAGCATAGTTGAGTAAGTTACGTGAAGCTATCGAAGAGGTAGATCAGCAGGTAGTGGGTTTTATAGGTTTGGTATGATCTATCCGGAGTAGAGAGTTAATGTCTCTGAAATACTGTGTCTCGGTCATCCGTTTCTCGAACACCATGCAGTTCGAGAAATCAACGGAGGCGATCGAGTCTTGTGGGGAAAAGTGCACAAACCTCTGCAGAGTGTACAATCTAATCATGGTTAGCTGTGTTCCCGGTTATGGACAAATTCTGAGTATCTAGTACTTGAGTATTCACATGTATCTCATCACTCTAAATTAATATTGTTGGGTTGTTAATTATTTTAATTGGGATTGAGTTGGGGTTATACCTTCTCAATGATGTTTCAACCACCATGATAGTTAAAGTAAAACTTATTCCTTTGATGTAGGGAAAAATTGGCTTTTCGCAAAAACTGTAACCGTAGAGCTTTCCACTAGCCAAACATGCATGTAGTGTTAGCATTATTCTGTCGTTGATCTATTGTGTTACATTGCTAGTATATTCCATGTGCTGACCCGTTCTCGGGATGCAACGTATTACGTTGCAGACTTTTCAGACGAGGAGTAAGGTTCGATAGGTCGTTGCCGTGCAGCTCAGCTATGCCGTTGGAGTTGATGGACTCACTTATTCTTCCAAGCCTTCCGCTGTTATCGCATTAGATGGCATTAAGCCATATTATTGTAATAAGTTCTCTTTTGAGACATTCGATGTAATAAGTGTGTGATTGCTACTCTGTTATAAATCCTTCGAGTACTGTGTGTGTCAGCATTACCGATCCAGGGATGACACGGAAGCACAGAGACTTGACCATCTGAGGTCGAGTCGCTACAGACTTGGTCAAAAGGTAACAGGCCGGCCCATGGAAAGCCTGTTCATATATAGCCCATTTACGGCTCGCTAACTCACGGCTCGTTACGGCCTATCGGAATTAAGCCCAGTAGCTTCATCTGGGCCGTCCAATATGATTCGAGCCCATTGTAACTTCTGACCCATGTATGGCCCATGATGTCTTTCGGCCATACGAGGCCATTTGTAACTCTTGGCCCATTAACGGCCCGTGGTGAATCTGGCCCGTAATGAATAGTGTATCGCTTCATACCCATTAACGACCCACCATTCCATTGGGCCGTTTCCAACCCATGTTATCTTTCGGCCTTCTCTGGGCCCATTTATTCTTGGGCTTATTTCCAGCATTCGGTTACTTACGGCCCATTACTGGCCTTTTCTGCTTGTGGGCCAAATTCAGCCCGTGGTTACAATCGGCCCGTTTGCGGCCCGTTAATCTATTGGGTCGTTTTCATAGCGTCATCAAATATGGTCGATTAATGACGGCCCGTTATTATCGGCCCATGAACGGACGATTCCAAATCTAGCCCGTTTACGGCCCATAATGTGGTCTGCTATTGGCCCATGTTTGGCTGATCGATCATATGGCCCGTAGAAGGCCCATTGATGCTATGGCCCGTAGAAGGCCCATTGTTTCTATGGCCCTTAGAAGGACCATTGTTTCTAAGGCCTGTAGGAGGCCCATGGTAACTACAGTAAATATGTAGCCCATGGTTATTGTGGCCTAGTTTTTAAAAATAGGTTATTGCGGCCAAACCGCGGAAAAAGAACTGCATTGACTACAAGCAAACAAATAAACAAGACAACAAGGAAATGAATAAGCAAGCAACTTACGCTAGGCTATCACGGCTATTACACATATTACATCCACTGGGCATCAAAGTTCGCCACCAGTGAAAATATAGGAACAAAGTAGCATATCATATACACTGGTTGTCAAAGTTGGCGGCCAGTGCAAATAAACGCTGCAGCAAAACAAGTCTAGAACTGAAACCACTTCAGAAGAGCTCAAGAAACAATATCCTGGGTACCCATAATGCTGGCAAGATGCTTAGCGAGCTTATTAACTTTCTCTTGTTTGGCGCTTAAATCCTCCAGCGCTTGCTATTGCACCAGAAAGTATGCATCTAAATTCTACAGGGACTTCCTCAGTCCTTCAGCTTCCCGTCGCAGCACATCTGATCGATATCTTTCAATTTGAAGTTGAGGCGAACTGATTCAGGCAGCGAGTTTGAAGAGCTTGTGCCAGCAGTAATGTCCAGTAACTCGAACACTACATCAAGACAGGACTTTTGGGTGCTCTCACTGTCGTCAAGATAGTTTTTATCAACTTTCTTGGAGACCAACAGGGATGTCTCACTATCTTGAACCTTATCTGCATTACTTCCTTTACCATTGCATAACGAGGTAATGTTCTCCAATATTTTGTTCGCATTCTAAAAGAGAAACAAGCAGACACATCACAGGTTTACCATGTTGTATATGAAACTCATTTTGATAAATCAGTTCAGTAGTAAAGTGGATAGGATAACAACATGAAAAAAACATATATCTATGTACCATGGTCACTTTATGGTCTATATAATTCTAATTTTTGTTGCCAAATCATGATAGAGACATAGTTCAAATAATATTTGTTCAAGACAAAGCAGAATAGACAGAATATAAGTGTGGGAAACTATAGAGGAATAACATCACTTGTAATGTGCATGACATGAGAACATCTATTTATTCAATTGAAACTGAAATCAACATAGAGCAAGTTACAACAACAAACCAGTTAAAGAAACAGGTTTAAAACATACCTATTGCACCATTGGAATTTCAGTTTCATCCTTCAAATTTGAAAATAGTTGGTATGAGTAAATACAGTGATGCAAGAGCAAAGGAGTATGAACCATAGCTATAGAACCTGGCCTGAGAATAGTTCTTCTTCTCCTTTAAGCATTGAGTTGGGATTCGGAGTGGTGGTCCTCGTGCTTTGGGCACTGCATTTCCCTTACTAACTGCTCGTGTTTGCGTGCTCTATGGTGGAGACGGTGTTGTGTCAACTGGAACTAGGTAACTATCTGCTGGGGTTGGGGTTAGAAGGGTGTAGCTGGTTCTCTGTCCAACTGGGTAGGGGTGCAATCTTCTAGAGTCTTGGTTATATGTGGTGGGGCTGGTTCTTGGGCAAGTACAACCGTGGTTCTATGTGCATCAACTGGTAGCACTATCTTTTCTGAAGACCATGTTGTTACTCCCTTAGATACTGCCATCACCCTCTCCAATTCAAATGGCTGATAAACAAGAAAAGTAATTGAATGTACAAACATTGTATGATAGACAGGTGCAATGGATAGTGGGGAATAAAAGAGGGCATGAAATAATTCACATTTATGTTGTCTAAGCAAACATGATAGCATGACACAATTTCACATATATGATGGCTAACTAAACGTGATAGCATGAGACAATTTCACTTTAAGATGGCTAACTAAAAAATATGGAAAGACATAGTTCAAAATATGATGACTATGTAAACAGGATGACATGATATAACTATATAATATGTTTATTAAATAGGTTGGCATGCCATAATTCACATACATGCTGCCTATGGAAACATGATAGCATGATATAATTCACGGATAGAATGACATAATTAAAAATATGATGACTGTAAACACTAAATAGGATGAGATGATATAACTATATGATGTCTTTATTAAATGGGTTGCTATGCCATAATTCAGATAGATGTTGTGTATGTAAACATGATGACATGATATAATTCAAATATATGATTTATATAGTAAGCAAGTAAGCAGATGGCAATCCGTGTATGATGTAAAAACTAAGCAATGCAAGACAACATGCATGCCATGGGTAATATTTTTGGGGAACGCAGTATTTCATAAATTTACCTACGATCATGCAAGATCTATCTATCTAATGCATAGCAACGAGCGGGGAGAGCGTGTCCACGTACCCTCGTAGACTGAAAGCGGAAGTGTTTAATAATGCGGTTGATGTAGTCGAACGTCTTCGCGATCCAACCGATCCAAGTACCGAACGCACGGCACCTCCGCGATCTGCGCACGTTCAGCTCGGTGATGTCCCTCGAACTCTTGATCCAGTTGAGGCCGAGGGATAGTTCCGTCAGCACGACGGCGTGGTGATGGTGATGATGAAGGTACCGGCGTAGGGCTTCACCTAAGCACTATGAGGATATGACCGAGGTGTGTAACTGTGGAGGGGGCACCGCACACGGTTAAGACAAATCTTGAGTTCCTTTGGGGTGTCCCATGGCCATGTATATAAAGGAGGGGAGGGAAGAGGTGGCCAGCACAAGGGGGGCGTGCCAGGTGTGGGGAATCCTACTAGGACTCCCTAGTCCAAGTAGGATTCCCCTCCTCTTTCCTATTCGGAGTAGGAGAGAAGGAAAGAGAGGGAGAGGGAGAAGGAAAGGGGGGTCGCACCCCCACACCATATCCAATTCGGTTTGGGCAGGGGGGAGGTGCGCGCCACCTCTTGGCCCTTCTCCCCTCTCTCCACTAAAGCCCAATAAGGCCCATTACTTCTCACGGCGAATTCCCGTAACCTATTCGATGTCTGAATATAGCCTTCCAATATATCGATCTTTATGTTTTGACCATTTCGAGACTCCTCGTCATGTCCGTGATCTCATCCGGGACTCCGAACAACCTTCGGTACATCAAATCACATAACTCATAATACAAATCGTCATCGAACGTTAAGCGTGCGGACCCTACGGGTTCGAGAACTATGTAGACATGACCGAGACACATCTCCGGTCAATAACCAATAGCGGAACCTGGATGCTCATATTGGCTCCTACATATTATACGAAGATCTTATCGGTCAAAACGCATAACAACATACGTTGTTCCCTTTGTCATCAGTATGTTACTTGCCCAAGATTCGATCGTCGGTATCCTCATACCTAGTTCAATCTCATTACTGGAAGGTCTCTTTACTCGTTCCGTAATGCATCATCCTACAACTAACTCATTAGTCACAATGCTTTCAAGGCTTATAGTGATGTGCATTACCGAGAGGGCCCAGAGATACCTCTCCGATACACGGAGTGACAAATCCTAATCTCGATCTATGCCAACCCAACAAACACCTTCAGAGACACCTGTAGAGCATCTTTATAATCACCCAGTTACATTGTGACGTTTGATAGCACACAAGGTATTCCTTCGGTATTCGGGAGTTGCATAATCTCATAGTCAGAGGAACATGTATAAGTCATGAAGAAAGCAATAGCAATAAAACTAAACGACCATTATGCTAAGCTAACGGATGGGTCATGTCCATCACATCATTCTCTAATGATGTGATCCCGTTCATCAAATGACAACACATGTCTATGGCTAGGAAACTTAACCATCTTCGATTAACGAGCTAGTCAAGTAGAGGCATACCAGGGACACTCTGTTTTGTCTATGTATTCACACATGTATCAAGTTTCTAGTTAATACAATTCTAGCTTGAATAATAAACATTTATCATGAAATAAGGAAATAAATAAATAAACATCTTCAGTCTCCTACTTGCACTAGAGTCAATAATCTAGTTCACATCGCCATGTGATTTAACACCAATAGTTCACATCGTTATGTGATTTAACACTCTATAGTTCACATCGCCATGTGACCAACACTCAAAGGTTTTACTAGAGTCAATAATCTAATTCACACCGCTATGTGATTAACACCCAAGAGAAATAAGGTGTGATCATGTTTTGCTTGTGAGAGAAATTTAGTCAACGGGTCTGCCACATTGAGAGCCATATGTATTTTGCAAATTTTCTATGTCTACAATGCTCTGCACGGAGCTACTCTAGCTAATTGGTCCCACTTTAAATATGTATCTAAATTGAGACTCAGAGTCATCAAGATCGGTGTCAAAGCTTGCATCGCGTAACTCTTTACGACGAACTCTTTATCACTCCTAGATCACTATTGTACTCCCTTGCCAAAATCATGCTAAGGTATACAATAGGTCTGGTACACAGCATATCATACTTTATAGAACCTATGACTGAGGCATTGGGAATGACTTTTCATTCTCTTTCTATTTTTTGCCGTGGTCGGGCTTTTGAGTCTTACTCAACTTCACACCTTGCAACACAGGCAAGAACTCCTTCTTTGACTATTCCATCTTGAACTACTTCAGAATCTTGTCAAGGTATGTACTCATTGAAAAAATCTTATCAAGCGTCTTGATCTATCTCTATAGATCTTGATGCTCAATGTGTAAGCAGCTTCACCGAGGTCTTTGTTTGAAAAACTCCTTTCAAACACTCCTTTATGCTTTCCAGAAAATTCTACATCATTTCAGATCAACAATATGTCATCCACATATAATATCAGAAATGCTACAGATCTCCCACTCACTTTCTTGTAAATACAGGCTTCACCACAAGTCTGTATATAACTATATGCTTTGATCAACTCATCAAAGCACATATTCCAACTCTGAGATGCTTGCACCAGTCTATAGATGGATCGCTGGAGCTTGCACACTTTGTTAGCACCTTTGGGATTGACAAAACCTTCTTGTTGCATCATATACAACTCTTCTTTAAGAAATCCATTAAGGAATGCATTTTTGACATTCATTTGCCAGATTTCATAAAATGTGGCAATTGCTAACATGATTCGGACAGACTTAAGCATCTCTACGAGTGAGAAAATCTCATCGTAGTCAACACCTTGAACTTGTCGAAAAACTTTTTGCAAAAATTCGAGCTTTGTAGATAGTAACACTACTATCAGCGTCCATCTTCCTCTTGAAGATCCATTTATTCTCAGTGGCTTGATGATCATCGGGCAAGTCAACCAAAGTCCATACTTTGTTCTTCATACATGGATCCCATCTCAGATTTCATGGCCTCAAGCCATTTTGCGGAATCTGGGCTCATCATCGCTTCCTCATAGTTCGCAGGTTCATCATGGTCTAGTAACATGACTTCCAGAACATGATTACCATACCACTCTGGTGCGGAACATACTCTGGTTCACCTACGAGGTTCAGTAGTAACTTGATCTGAAGTTTCATGATCATCATCATTAACTTCCTCACTAATTGGTGTAGGCATCACTCGAACTGATTTCTGTGATGAACCATTTTCCAATTCGAGAGAAGGTACAATTACCTCATCAAGTTCTACTTTCATCCCGCTCACTTCTTTCGAGATAAATTCCTTCTCTAGAAAGGATCCATTCTTAGCAACAAAGATATTGCCTTCGGATATGTGATAGAAGGTGTACCCAACAGTTTCTTTTTGGTATCCTATGAAGACGCACTTCTCCGATTTGGGTTTGAGCTTATCAGGCTGAATCTTTTTCACATAAGCATCGTAGCCCCAAACTTTAAGAAACGATAGCTTAGGTTTCTTGCTAAACCACAGTTCATATGGTGTCATCTCAACGGATTTTTAGACGGTGCCCTATTTAACGTGAATGCAGTTGTCTCTAATGCATAACCCCAAAATGATAGTGGTAAATCGGTAAGAGACATCATAAATTGCACTATATCCAATAAAGTATGGTTATGACGTTCGGACACACCATTATGCTGCGGTGTTCTAGGTGGCATGAGTGTGTGAAACTATTCGACATTGTTTTAATTGAAGGCCAAACTCGTAACTCAAATATTCCCCTCCACGATCAGATCGTAGAAACTTTATTTTCTTGTTGCGATGATTTTCCACTTCACTCTGAAATTCTTTGAACTTTTCAAATGTTTCGGACTTATGTTTCATCAAGTAGATATACCCATATCTGCACAAATCATCTGTGAAGGTCAGAAAAAAAGATACCCGCCGCGAGCCTCTACACTCATCGGATCGCATACATCAGCATGTATTATTTCCAATAAGTTAGTTGCTCGCTCCATTGTTCAGGAGAACGGAGTCTTAGTCGTCTTGCCCATGAGGCATGGTTCGCAAGCATCAAGTGATTCATAATCAAGTGATTCCAAAAGCCCATCAGCATGGAGTTTCTTCATGCGCTTTACACCAATATGACCTAACCGGAAGTGCCACAAATAAGTTGCACTATCATTATCAACTTTGCATCTTTAGGCATCAATATTATGAATATGTGTATCACTATGATCGAGATTCAATAAACCATTCACCTTGGGTGTACGACCACGGAAGGTTTTTATTCATGTAAACAGAATAACAATTATTCTTTGACTTAAATGAATAACCATATTGCAATAAACATGATCCAATCATATTATGCTCAACGCAAACACATAATAACATTTATTTTAGGTTCAACACTAATCCCCAAGGCAAAGGGAGTGTGTGATGGTGATCTTATCAACCTTGGAATCACTTCCAACACACATCGTCACCTTGTCCTCAACTAGTCTTTGTTCATTTTGTAACTCCTGTTTCGAGTTACAAATCATAGCAACTGAACCAGTATCAAATACCTAGGGGCTATTATGAACACTAGTAAAGTACACACTAATAACATGTATATCATCTATAATTTTGTTCACTTTTCCATCCTTCTTATCCGCCAAGTATTTGGGGCAGTTCCACTTCTAGTCACCATTTCCTTTGCAGTAGAAGCACTCAGTATCAGGCATGGGTCTAGCTTTGGGCTTCTTCATGGGAGTGGCAATTTGCCTGCCATTCTTCTTTAAGTTCCCTTTCTTTCCCTTGCCCTTTTACTTGAAACTAGTGATCTTGTCAACCATCAACACTTGATGTTTTTCTTGATTTCTACCTTCGCCAATTTCAGCATCGCGAAGAGCTCGGGGAATCGTTTTCGTCATTCCTTGCATATTATAGTTCATCACGAAGTTCCAGTCACTTGGTGATAGTGACTAGAGAACTGTGTCAATCACTATCTTATCTGGAAGATTAACTCCCACTTGATTCAAGCGATTGTAGTACTCAGACATTCTAAGCACATGCTTACTGGTTGAGCTATTCTCCACCATCTTGTCGGCAAAGTACTTGTCAGAGGTCTCATACCTCTCGACTCGAGCATGAGTCTGAAATGCCAATTACAGCTCTTGGAACATCTCATATGCTCCATGACATTTCAAAACATTTTTGAAGTCCCGTTTTTAAGCCATAAAGCATGGTGCACTAAACTATCAAGTAGTCATCATACCAAGCTTTGCCAAACGTTCATAACGTCTGCATCTGCTCCAGCAATAGGTCCGTCACCTAGCGGTGCATCAAGGACATAATTCTTCTGTGCAGTAATGAGGATAATCCTCAGATCACGGACCAAGTACGCATCATTTCTACTATCATCTTTCAACATAGTTTTCTCTAGAAACATATCATAAATAAAACGGGGAAGCTATATGCGAGCTATTGATCTACAACATAGATATGCAAATACTATCAGGACTAAGTTCATGAAAAATTTAAGTTCGATTAATCATATTACTTAAGAACTCCCACTTAGATATACATCCCTCGAGTCATCTAAATGATCACGTGATCCATATCAACTAAACCATGTCTGATCATCACGTGAGATGGAGTAGTTTTCAATGGTGAACATCACTATGTTGATCATATCTACTATATGATTCACGTTCGATCTTTTGATCTCAGTGTTCCGAGGCCATATCTGCATATGCTAGGCTCGTCAAGTTTAACCCGAGTATTCTACGTGTGCCAAACTAGCTTGCACTCATTGTATGTGAACGTAGAGCTTACCACACCCGATCATCACGTGTTGTCTCATCACGAAGAACTGTCAAAGCGGTGCATACTCAGGGAGAACACTTATACCTTGAAATTTTAGTAAGGGATCATCTTATAAAGCTACCGCCAAACTAAGCAAAATAAGATGTATAAAAGATAAACATCACATGCAATCAAAATATGTGACATGATATGGCCATCATCATCTTGTGCCTTTGATCTCCATCTCCAAAGTACTATCATGATCACCATCGTCACTGGCATGACACCATGATCTCCATCATCTTGATCTCTATCAAAATGTCGTCACATGGTCGTCTCGACAACTATTGCTTTTGCAACTATTGCTATCGCATAGCGATAAAGTAAAGCAATTATAGGGTGCTTGCATCTTATGCAATAAAAAGACAACCATAAGGCAATTGCCAGTTGCTGATAACTTTAACAAAACATGATCATCTCATACAACAATTTATATCTCATCACGTCTTGACCATATCACATCACAACATGCCCTGCAAAAACAAGTTAGACGTCCTCTACTTTGTTGTTGCAAGTTTTACGTGGCTGCTATGGGCTTAGCAAGAACTGTTTTACCTACGCATCAAAACCACAATGATTTTTAGTCAAGTGTATTGTTTTAACCCTCAACAAAGACCGGGCGTAGTCACACTCGATTCAACTAAAGTTGGACAAACAGACACCCACTAGCCACCTGTGTGCGAAGCACGTCGGTAGAACGAGTCTCGTGTAAGCGTACGCGTAATATCGGTCTGAGCCGCTTCATCCAACAATACCGCTGAATAAAAGTATGACATGCTGGTAAGAAGTATGACTATTATCGCCCAAAACTCTTTGTGTTCTACTCGTGCATATAACATCTACGCATAGACCTGGCTCTGATACCACTGTTGGGGAACGCAGTATTTCAAAAATTTACCTATGATCATGCAAGATCATCTATGTGATGCATAGCAACTAGCGGGGAGAGTGTGTCCATGTACCCTCGTAGACCGAAAGCGGAAGCGTTTTGTAACGCGGTTGATGTAGTCGAACGTCTTCGCGATCCAACCGATCCAAGTACCGAACGCACGACACCTCCGCGATCTGCACACATTCACCTTGGTGACGTCCCTCGAACTCTTGATCCAGTTGAGGCCGAGGGAGAGTTCCGTTAGCACGACGGCGTTGTGACAGTGATGATGAAGTTACCGGCGCAGGGCTTCGCCTAAGCACTACGATGATATGACCGAGGTGTGTAACTGTGGAGGGGGCACCACACATGCACACGAAGAGTAGTTGAATGTACAAACATTGTTGACAAATGTAATACGTAACCAAAAAAAGGATGGCCTGATATAATTCACATATAAGATGACTGGCTAAGCGGGATGGCATTGCAAAATTCACATATATGATGCCTGGCTAAACAAGATGGCGTTGCATAATTCACATAAACGATGAATAAACTAAACAAATGCCATTCACACAAAGCATGTCTAAACTAAGCAGATGACATATTTGATGTATGAAGTAAGCAATGCAAGGCACCATATGCATGATATAACCAACATCAGCATGCAAAGTTAGAGCAAAGACCTCAGGGGGTAAATAGGAGTGGTCTTCTCTTTCTGAATCTCCCTCAGAATAGATATCTTCCTCTTGATTACAATCCGAAATGGGTGGAGGGGGGCTGCTTTGCGCCTACCATGGAGCAACGTCTGCATGAAATTTTATTGCAACGCAAGGCTCGTCTCGTTTGATCTACATGTTCAGTTCCATTGTGCACAATAACTGACATGCATTGGAGTAAAACATAGTGAGATTATATAAGGAGTGCATGCAGAAATCCAGAGTGATGGTAGAAACCTGTGGATAGACCCAAAACCAATGATAGCAGGCAGATAATGGCTTCAGTTAAAAAATACAGATAATGGCTTCATTACTGTTTTTTTCCACCCAACATGAAACTCATAGTAGACACCAGAGATTAACCAGATAGTAGATAGATACTATTGATTGCGGCCCCGATATGTGCCCCACAACCATTTAAAAACTCAAGTTTGACCATTAGTTTGGAGCCGACTTAGATTCTAATCGGTGAAAAGGACGATAAAGTAGCATGTAATATTAAGCGATGCATAATGTAAGTAGACACGAAAGAGTGCGACTTCTCTTGCGGACCCGTGTAGTCCTCGAGGTCATCTGCTCGGTGATGATGGTAATGCAGTTGTCATGGCTGCCAGCGGCGGGGAAGAAGATCTGAGGCAGCGAAAGATAGTCTGGAGGCCGGATCCCTGATGTGCTGGACCCTTCTGTCGTTGGAGCAGCTGAGCCAGGGTGGACGATGACGCAACAGGAGCGGGACAAACCACACAAGGTTTCCTTTGACAACTATCTATAAGAGAAGTAATTCTGTAAGGGCTCGTTTGAATTGGAGGATTCTAACAACGCAGGGATAGGCAATACACAGTAATAGGATAGGAATGCGCGTGCAAAACAGAGAATTTAAAAACACAGGATTTCCGCCAATCTGGGTGTTTGGTTCACAATAATTGGAAGATAACAGGATGCAAAGAAGCATGGTGAGATTAAGTCAAACCACAAGAAAATGTACGGCTATAATGCTATTATGCTACTATCTCTTAGTCTTGTGCTTCATGAATAGAATTTGAAAAGGAGGACAAGTGGATATTAAAATTCCTACGGTTTTTCTTTCAAGGAGACACAAAAGGAACAAATCCTATAGTTTTCCTTTGCTCCATTGCTTTGAACCAAATGCATGAATAGTAGTACCATAGGAAACTTTCCAATTCCTATGTTTTTCCTTCACTTCTCCTTTCAAGCACTGGCGATTCTAGTAGGCAGGCTTGAGCAAGGAAAAGCCTACACTCAAAATGTTGGGGAACATAGTATTTCAAAACATTTACCTACAATCACGCAAGATCTATCTAGGAGAAGCATAGCAATGAGCGAGGAGAGTGTGTCCACGTACCCTCGTAGACCGAAAGCGGAAGCATTTAGTAACGCGGTTGATGTAGTCGAACGTCTTCCCGATCCAAGTACCGAACGCACGGCACCTCCGCGATCTGCACATGTTCAGCTCGGTGACGTCCCTCGAACTCTTGATCCAGTTGAGGCCGATGGAGAGTTCCGTCAGCACGATGGCGTGGTGACGGTGATGATGAAATTACCCGCGCTGGGCTTCGCCGAAGCACTACGACGATATGACTGAGATGTGTAACTGTGGAGGGGGGCACCACACATGGCTAAAAGATCAACTTGTGTGTCTTTGGGTGCACCCCTACCCACGTATATAAAGGAGGGGGAAGAGGAGGCCGGCCTAGGAGTGGCGCACCTATAGGAGGAGTCCAACTTGGATTCCCAATCCTAGTTGGAGTCCCCTTCCTTTTCCAAGAGGGGAGAGAGGGAAGGAGTAGGAGAGGGAGAAGGAAACAGGGGGGCGCCACCCCCTCCCTAGTCCAATTCGGACCAGCCCATGGGGGGCACGCGGTCTCCCCTTGTGGCCCTTCTCTCCTTTCCACTAAGGCCCATGAAGGCCCAATACTTCCCCCGGCGAATTCCCGTAACTCTCCAGTACACCAAAAAATAGACGAACCACTCAGAACCTTTCCGATGTCCGAATATAGCCTTCCAATATATCAATCTTTATGTCTCGACCATTTCGAGACTCCTCGTCATGTTCGTGGTCTCATCCGGGACTCCGAACAAACATCAGTCATCAAATCACATAACTCATAATACAAATCGTCATCGAACGTTAAGCGTGTGGACCTTACGGGTTCGAGAACTATGTAGACATGACAAAGACACATCTCCGGTCAATAACCAATAGCGGAACCTGGATGCTCATATTTGCTCCTACATATTCTATGAAGATTTCTATTAGTCAAACCGCATAACAACATACGTTGTTCCCTTTGTCATCGGTATGTTACTTGCCTGAGATTCTACCGTCGGTATCATCATACCTAGTTCAATCTCGTTACCGACAAGTCTCTTTACTCGTTCTGTAATGCATCATCCCACAACTAACTCATTAGTCACATTGCTTGCAAGGCTTATAGTGATGTGCTTTACCAAGAGGGCCCAGAGATACCTCTCCGATACTTGGAGTGACAAATCCTAATCTCGATCTATGCCAACCCAACAAACACCTTTGGAGACACCTGTAGAGCATCTTTATAATCACCCAGTTATGTTGTGACGTTTGATAGCACACAAGGTGTTCCTCCGGTATTCGGGAGTTGCATAATCTAATAGTCAGAGGAACATGTATAAGTCATGAAGAAAGCAATAGCAATAAAACTCAACGATCATAATGCTAAGCTAAAGGATGGGTATTTTCCATCACATCATTCTCTAATGATGTGATCCCGTTCATCAAATGACAACACATGTCTATGGTCAGGAAACTTAACCATCTTTGATTAGCGAGCTAGTCTAGTACATGCATACTAGGGACACTTTGTTTAGTCTATGTATTCACACATGTATCAAGTTTCCGGTTAATACAATTCTAGCATGAATAATAAGCATTTATCATGATATAAGTAAATAAAATAATAACTTTATTATTGCCTCCAGGGCATATTTCCTTCAGTCTCCCACTTGCACTAGAGTCAATAATCTAGTTCACATCGTCATGTCATTTAACACCAATAGTTCACATATTTATGTGATTAGTTCATGTAACATCCCAAATTTTCAATTTGGAATGTTATACATTAGGTCATCATGCATATCATATTTTTCTCGCATTTTTCCGATCCTAGAAAATTTCCCGCAACTCAAGGACCCTCGGAGAGAGTTGGAAGTTTCATTATTTTCATATTTGGGATTTCTCAAATTTTGAAAATAGGATCATTGGATTTATTTAAATTATCTTCATTAAGTTTTTCCTATAAAAGTTTTAAGAGAGGGAATAATATGACTTTCCCAACATTTAGGAAAAACGAGGATTTTATAAATAAATCAAATTTGGTTTTGGGAGATTTATTTTGCTTAGGCAAAAATGAGCATTTTAAAAATATATGCATGTTTGTCGTTTTTAAAGTTCATTTTGTTCGACTCATTTTTAGGAGTCGGGGAAAATTGTTTTATTAAAATCGGAGTTCATTTGATATTTTTTTAATTCGTTTGGTTTAATTTAAAAAAACGCCGCCCCGGCCGAGGCCCAACTGCCCAGCCTTGCCCAGTGCCCACCTCCCTCTCTCCTCCTCACAAGACGCCCGTGAAGGGCGTCCCACCGCCACGCCACCCCACCGCCCGCCCGGAGTCCGCCTCCCCTCGCCTCCCTCTTGCCCCCCTCCCAAGCGCCGCCAACCCCCCCCTTCCATAAATACCGCCCCCCCCCCTCTCACCTCACCTTGCGCCCCCCTCCCGACCCGAGCCAGCAGCCTGAGCCTCCCGCCGTGGGCGCCGCCGTTCCCGCCGTCGCCGAGCCCGCCGCCCGCCGCCCGGGCCCCGCTGACCTCGCCCAAGCCCGCCGAGGTAGCCGCCGCCCGCTCCGTTCGATCCGGTTTCCTAAAACCGATCCGGTTTTTTGCGATTCGGTTTTTCAAAAAAAAAAACCTAGATGGTTTTATTTTTTTCGGTTTTCTTATTTAACGAACGTTCACCGAACCGTTCGTTTCAATGAACGTGTTTGTTGGATTAGTTCTGTTAACGAACGTCCGTTATTTAACCGTTAAATCGTTTTCTTTTAATCGGATTTAATCCGTTAATTTTCGATTCGATTTCGATCCGATTTTCAAATCTGTTTTATTTCTCGCTCGTTTATCGGAATCAGGTGATTCAAGCGCTGGAGTTTAAAATGAAACCGCCGTTCGACTACCCTACTTTCACAGAGTTTTGCTACTATAAAATTTTGACCTAGTTTCAGATTGCTAAACCGAGTCGTTCTCTCTCGAGTTTCGACTTTCGATGTTTATTTTGATTCGAATCTTTTGCAACCAGGGTTCTTAAGTTGAACTTTCTGGTTAGATCTTTTATTCGAGATTTCCCGTGCATTAGATGAGTACTTATTGTATGCTTGTTGTTTGTCTGCGTTAGATCACCGGAGTGCGCCGCTTGTTACTTGAATCTCTAGGTCTCATGGATCATCGGCAAGGCAAGTAACACTTGATCATACCTTTTCTACTACCCAATTTTTATGCATTAGATCAAACCCTCAAACACTTGCATGTTTAGGATCAAATTAAATTGTGGGTTTGGGAAGTAGATTTGAGGTAGTACCGATTACCTGTTTTACTTATGAAACCTTGGGAGTTACTTCTACGTTTGCTTATTGTGCCATGCTATGCCAGTAGAGCGTGGATTGGGTGAGTGAATATCCATGACAGATGTGAGATTGTTAATTAATGGTTTATCTAAGGTGGCAACCTAAACTCACATCTGGGTGGATTGAGGCACTGGTTTCTATCAGACTTGCTGTATTTCTTTGGACCGCTACCCGGGCTCTAAGGGATCATGAGATCATTCAAGCTGAAACTTCCGTGTGCAGCCACAAGCCAATTATGGGCTCTGGCGTAGTTGACTAAGTTGTGCGAACTCTTACGGGTAGGCTAGCTGATGTAGGGGATGTAGGTTGGTACGGTCTACCCACATGTAAGGTGCTAGCGCTTACGAAAGACTATGTCTCGGTCATCCGTTTCTCAAACACCACAGAGTCACGAGAACCAAGCGGAGGCGATCGAGTCTTGTGGGGAAAAGTGCACAAACCTCTGCGAGTGTATAAACTAATCATGATTAGCCGTGTCCCCGGTTATGGACGTTTTGAGTATCCGGTACTTGAATATCATGTGAATCTCAACATGTTACTTCTAAATAAAAGTTATTGGGTTTTGATGAGTACTTTTAATTGGGATTGAGGATCTGTCAACCATTCTCAATGTTTAACAACCACCATGATAGTTAAATAAAATTATTCCTTTGATGTAGGGAAAAATAAGCTTTATGCAAATGTAACCAGTAGAGCCTTACCACCAGCCATATATGCATGTAGTGTAGGCTTATTCATTGCTCTTATGTGTTACATTGCGGCATATTCCATGTCTTGACCCGTTTTGGGCTGCAACTTTCACGTTGCAGACTTTTAGAACGACAGTAAGGTGTTAGGTCGTGGTTCTATACTCGATGATGCCGATGGAGTTGATGGACTCGCTTATCTTCCAAGCCTTCCGCTGTTATTATTAGATGGCCTTAAGCCATATTATTGTAATAAGTTCCTTGTGGACAACAATGTAATAAGTGTGTGATTGCTACTCTGCTATAAATCCTTGAAGTCTTGTGTGGTGTCGGCATTCTTGATCCAGGGATGACACTGAGCACGAGACTTGATCCATTCGGTCTGGTCGCTCTGAGAGAATGGTATCGAGCACACGCTGATGTAGGGACACGACCACTAAGTTAAAGCCATAGATCACTACTCTCTTCTCATTTTCTAACTCCTCATCTTTTCTAATCTCTTTAGGATGACGGACGCGAAGATCAAGTACACCCAACCGGATGAAGGCACACCTTTTGGATTTCACTTGAAGGAAGTTACCAAGTACCGAACATTGGACTACCAAGCTTCACGGGACTTTCAACGCCACTCTGCTGAAGAGGAGCTGGAAGATTCACGCTCACGTTCGGGAAGGACATTCGCCCCAATCACCAAGCCTATAGATAGTGTTTTCGATGCACCAACTTGAGTGCAGGAAAGAGCATGGCAGCTCACATCACCATGGGGCGCATTGGAGAAGTTTATCAAGAAGACCTCAAGGACACTATCTACCAGATTTGCGGACGTCGAGATGACAAGCTGGGGCGTCGTCGGCACCAAGAAGGATAGATCCATTGCAGCTTTCATCCAGAGTTAAATCAGCACATTCGGCGCCAGAGAACCAAATGTGCAACGACATGTTGGAGTTGCGAAGACAAAGGAAGGATCATCGAACTGGAAGAAGAACTAAAGACTACACGCAGGACTACATGGGCGAGATCGTAGCTCGGCAAGACACAATAACGATCTTAAGTGCGAGATCGAAGAACTCAAGAAGAAGTTGGCGCTCGAGAATGAAGACCAGTATGTCGAATACCCAGCGACTACATCAACATCGGCGACACCGATTCGGATCCAAGTGAACCCGACTTTGAAGACGAAGTGGAGCGGACATCATGGAGTCTTCCACGGTTCAAATTAGTAGAAGTCCCCACATATTAGTAGTATTTCCTCCATGTAAACATTATAGTACACGCACTTTCGCGATAGTTAGATCGTTGTAAGCCCTTGTGTGATTGAATGAAGTGATTTTGTGTGCTTTTGCTCATGTGCATTTGGGTAGTGATTCCCCTTAGACCTCATTCTATTCTACATTTCTCTTCTTTTCTAAAACCCTCAGATGCCTTGAGACGCGACCCGGTTCGTTTTCCCCAGAGATCACCCAATTGATCCAGCAGCGAGAATACCTGATTCAAACATTGGTGCGAACCAGGGCAACAACAACAACCCACCGCCACCACCACCACCTGCGGATCATCTGACTCGTTTCCTTAGACTGAATCCGCGGTGTATTCCAAAGAGCACCGAGCCAATTGTAGCAGATGACCGGCTCCGCAAGATAGGAAGGAGCTGACCACTGCGGGATGCATGATGGAGAAAGAGTGAAGTTTGCAGCACATCGGCTTGAAGGACCCAGCAGCATGGTGGGAGAATTTCACAGCCACTTACCCGTGACACCGCCACATGGGATCGTTTCACAAGCTTTCAGACTGCCCATGTTTCAGCAGGAGCCATGGCCATGAAGAAGCGTGAGTTTCGCAACTTACGCCAAAGAGGAAGGACTGTTGGCGATCGTGGATGATTTTAGCAAATTAGCACGTTATGCCCCGGATAGCGTTACTCTGACGCTGCTAAGCAGAGAAGTTTCTAGAAGGACTGAATGATGAGTTCAGATGCCGTTGATGGTAGCAAGTTTCAACAACTACCAGGAGTTAGTGGACCGAGCCCTCATGATTGAAGGAAAGCAGCAAAAATTGAGAACATAGCGGAAGTATGGACAAGGGAAGTATAACTCGGAGCCCAGCGAAACCTCGTTATACCCTAAAACAGAATTCAGTTTCAGCATACCCATGGAGGAGGAAATTCGCACAACCATAATGGCACCAAGAATGGGAGCGGGAATGGAGGAAGCAACGACAGAATCGCACCAAACCGTCAACACCATCCAAGGTAGACCTGAGTCACATTACTTGCTTTAAGTGCCGCAAGGCGGGCATTATGCAAATGACTGTCCCGAAGGCGAATGGAAATGGCAATGGAAGCTCGGAAAGAAGCCCAACCCTTTCAACAGGGGACGGTGAATCACATTGATGTGGAGGAGGTTGAAGATCAGCCCGATCACGATGTCGGTAAGTTTTGGTTAAGTCATTTACTGCAATTGTTCTTTTCGATCTTGGTGCATCGCATTCATACATATCAAGGGATTTGTGGATAAGTACAATTTACCAACCCAAGCCCTTAGGTCACCCATGCTAGTAACCTCACCCGAGCGAGTACATGGCTAGTAAATGGTGTGATCGAATGCCACTAAGGATTGGACACTATGTTTTCACCTCAGACCTAATAGTTCTGGAATCCCAAGGATTGGATGTGATATTAGGAATGGATTGGCTATCAAAGTATGGAGGAAACATAGATTGTACCACAAGGTCAATTTTGCTCACCACACCAGAAGGAAGAAGGATTAAGTATGTATCACGGCACGAGCCGAGGAGAGCACAAGTTAATTGCCTATCAGGAGTGGTACAGGAAGAAGTACCAGTGGTGAAGGATTTTCCTGATGTATTTCCGGAAGAGTTGCCAGGAATGCCACCGGATAGAGACATTGAGTTTTTGATCGAGCTGTTGCCAGGAACAGGCCCGATATCGAAGCGACCGTACAGGATGCCCGCAAAGGATTTGGCGGAAATCAAGAAGCAGATTAAGGAACTATTGGATAAAGGTTTTATTCGCCCAAGTTCTTCACCTTGGGGATCACCCGTTTTGTTGGTGGAGAAGAAGGATGGATCTTTGAGAATGGTTGTGGATTATCGTGGATTGAATGAAGTAACAATCAAGAACAAATACCCACTACCTATGATAAATGATATGTTTGATCGCTTGCAAGGAGCTAAAGTGTTTTCCAAGATCGACTTGCGATCAGGGTACCATCAGTTGAAGATTCGGGAGCAAGACATACCCAAGACCGCATTTACCACGAGATATGGACTGTACGAGTATACCGTTATGTCATTTGGACTGACTAACGCACCAGCCTATTTAATGAACCTGATGAACAAAGTGTTTATGGAGTTTTTGGATAAGTTCGTCCGGTGTTCATTGATGACATTTGATTTTCTCGAAGAATGAAGAGGAACACAAGGAACATTTGCGATTGGTTTTGGAGAAACTAAGGAACACCAGTTGTATGCCAAGTTCAGCAAATGTGAGTTTTGGCTAAAGGAAGTTGGATTTCTCGGACATGTTATATCCGGAGAAGGGATAGCAGTTGACCCCACAAAAGTTGAGACCGTAACCAAATGGGAAGCACCAGCGACAGTTGGAGAGATTCGAGTTTCCTTGGACTCGCAGGATACTACCAAGATTCATTGAGAATTTCTCAAGAATTGCAAAGCCTATGACAGAATTGTTGAAGAAGGAAAACAAATTCATATGGACCGAGGACTGTGAGGCAAGTTTTCAGGAGTTGAAGAAAAGATTGGTTACCTCACCATTTTGATATTGCGGATCGGACTAAGGATTATGAGGTGTATTGCGGCGCTTCACGTCGAGGACTTGGAGCCGTACTTATGCAGGAAGGAAGAGTTGTTTCAGTATGCTTCACGACAACTTAAGCCCCATGAGTTGAATTATGCCACTCATGATTTGGAGTTAGCAGCCGTTGTGCGCCTTAAAGACATGGAGACATTTTCTCATTGGAAATCATTGTGAAGTATACACGGATCACAAGAGTTTGAAGTACATCTTCACACGTAAGGAATTGAGTCTCGCACAAAGGAGATGGTTAGAACTTATCAAGGATTATGATATGAGATTGCATTACCACCTGGAAAGGCTAATGTCGAAAGGCAGCGCATTGAGCCGTAAGAGCCACGTCAATACCCTAATGATGGGAGGAATACCCCATGAGTTAGCCGAGGACCTTCGAGAGCTATGTTTGGAAATAGTTCGAGAGGCTATGTAGCAGCATTGTAGATTCAATCGACACGATGGACAAAATCGAGAAGCCCAAAAGGCGGATAAGGAAGTTGCCTCTATAAAGGAGAAAATGGGCAAAGGAAAAGCTAAAGGATTTCGTGAGGATGAGCACGATACCCTATGGTTTGAAGACCGTGTTTATGTGCCCAATGACCCGAGAGATCGTGAAGTTGATTTTACAAGAAGCCCATGATTCACCTATTCGATTCACCCAGAAATACCAAGATGTATTTGGATTTGAAGAATATTTTCCGGTGGACGGAATGAAGAAGGATATTGCGGAGTATGTAGCAGTTTGCGACATATGTCAGAAAGTAAAGGCAGAGCCTCAGAAGCCAGCAGGATTGTTACAACCGTTGCGATACCGAATGGAAGTGGGATAAACTAGGCATGGATTTCATCACAGGTTTGCCAAAGACTCGTTCAGGATATGACTCGATTTGGGTCATAGTCGATCATTTGACAAAGGTAGCTCATTTCATTCGATCAAGACTACCTATAGCAGTGCTAAGTTGGCAAAGATATACATGACCAGAATTGTGTGTTTACACGGAGTTCCGAGGAGCATCGTGTCGATAGAGGAACCCAGTTTACCTCGAAATTTTGGAACCAGTTGCACGAAACATTGGGAACCGAGTAGAATTCAGACAGCTTTCCACCCACAGACCGATGGACAGACCGAGAGAGTCAATCAGATTTTGGAGGACATCTTTGAGAGCTTGTGCACTAGATTATGGATCTAGCTGGGATGATAATTTGCCGTATGCAGAATTTTCCTACAACAACAGCTACCAAACCAGCTTAAAGATGGAACTTTTCGAGGCTCAGATGGAAGAAGGTGCAGGACACCGTTGTCATGGGACTAAACCGAGATCGCCGGTTGTTTGGACCAAATTTGATTAAGGAGTCCGAATGAGAAGGTTAAGTTGATTCGAGACAGGCTCAAGGTAGCCCAGTCGCACGTAAGAGCTATGCCGATTCAAAGCGCAAGCGATTGAGTATGAAGTTGGAGAGAGTATATCTCGAGTATCCCGCTTGAGGAGTTAAGCGTTTTGGAGTGAAAGGAAAGTTAGCACCCGTTTCATTGGACCATATAAGATTTTGCAACGCATGGGAGAAGTTATGTATAAGTTGGAATTGCGGAAGGACTGTCAGGAGTTAATGACGTATTCCATGTTTCTCGATTGAAGAAATGTCACCCGAGATAGCAGAGGTACCGTTAAGAGACACAAGTACACTGAAGCAATTCAGTTGAAGGATGACTTGACATATGAGGAAAAACGTTAAGATTCTCGATTATGCCAGCAGAGTTACCCGCAGCAAGGTTATCAAGTTTTGCAAAGTTCATTGGAGCCACCACACCGAGGATGAAGCCACACAGGAAGAGAGGAAGTTTTGCTTAAGGACCACCTCACCTATTTTCTAGCCAACCCGAATCTCGAGGGAGATTCATCTTAAGAGGTAGGTTTGTAACATCCCAAATTTTCAATTTGGAATGTTATACATTAGGTCATCATGCATATCATATTTTCTCGCATTTTCCGATCCTAGAAAATTTCCCGCAACTCAAGGACCCTCGAGAGAGTTGGAAGTTTCATTATTTTCATATTTGGGATTTCTCAAATTTTGAAAATAGGATCATTGGATTTATTTAAATTATCTTCATAAAGTTTTTCCTATAAAAGTTTTAAGAGAGGAATAATATGACTTTCCCAACATTTAGGAAAAGCGAAGATTTTATAAATAAATCAAATTTGGTTTTGGGAGATTTATTTTGCTTAGGCAAAATGAGCATTTTAAAATATATGCATGTTTGTCGCTTTTAAAGTTCATTTTGTTCGACTCATTTTAGGAGTCGGGAAAATTGTTTTGTTAAAATCGGAGTTCATTTGATATTTTTTAATTCGTTTGGTTTAATTTAAAAAAAGCGCTTCCCACAGGCGAGGCCCAGCCTGCCCCTGGCCCCGCCCCGGGCCCACCTCCCTCTCTCTCCTCACAAGACGCCACTGAAGGGCGTCCCGCCGCCGCCAAGACGCCACCCGCCGCCGCCCGAGTCCGCCTCCCCCTCGCCTCCCTCTTGCCCCCTCCCAAAGCGCCGCCAACCCCCCCCTTCCATAAATACCGCCCCGCACCCCCTCTCACCTCACCCGCCGCCCGCCCCCCACCCGAGGCAGCCAGCCTCGCCCGCCGCCGTGGGCGCCGCCGCCGCCGTTCCCCGCCGCCGAACCCCGCCGCCCCCACGCCGCGAGCCCGCGGACTCGCCGGCGAAGCCCCGCCGGAGGTAGCCGCCGCCCCGCTCCGTTCCGATCCGGTTTTCCCTAAAAACCGATCTGGTTTTTTTTGCGTAGTTTGGTTTTTTTTCAAAAAAAAAACCTAGATGGTTTTTTTTCGGTTTTCTTATTTAACGAACGTTCACCGAACCGTTCGTTTCAATGAACGTGTTCGTTGGATTAGTTCTGTTAACGAACGTCCGTTATTTAACCCGTTCGTCGTTTTCTTTTAATCGGATTTAATCCGTTAATTTTCAGATTCGATTTCCGATCCGATTTTCAAATCTGTTTTATTTCTCGCTCGTTTATCGGAATCAGGTGATTCAAGCGCCTGGAGTTTCGTAACGAAACCGCCGTTCCGACTACCCTACTTTCACAGAGTTTTGCTACTATAAAATTTTGACCTAGTTTCAGATTGCTAAACCGAGTCGTTCTCTCTCGAGTTTCGACTTTCGATGTTTATTTTGATTCGAATCTTTTGCAACCAGGGTTCTTAAGTTGAGATTTCTGGTTAGATCTTTTATTCGAGATTTCCCCGTGCATTAGATGAGTACTTATTGTATGCTTGTTGTTTGTCTGCGTTAGATCACCCGGAGTGCGCCGCTTGTTACTTCGAATCTCTAGGTCTCGCAGATCATCAGCAAGGCAAGTAACACTTGATCATACCTTTTCTACTACCCAGTTTTTATGCATTAGATCAAACCCTCAAACACTTGCATGTTTAGGATCAAATTAAATTGTGGGTTTGGGAAGTAGATTTGAGGTAGTACCTATTACCTGTTTTACTTATGAAACCTTGGGAGTTACTTCTACGTTTGCTTATTGTGCCATGCTATGCCAGTAGACGTGGATTGGGTGAGTGAATATCCATGACAGATGTGAGATTGTTAATTAATGGTTTATCTAAGGTGGCAACCTAAACTCACATCTGGGTGGATTGAGGCACCTGGTTTCTATCAGGACTTGCCTGTATTTCTTCGGACCGCCACCCAGGCTCTAAAGGATCATGAGATCATTCAAACTGGAAACTTCCGTGTGCAGCCACAAGCCAATTATGGGCTCTGGCGTAGTTGACTAAGTTGTGCGAACTCTTACGGGTAGGCTAGCTGATGTAGGGGATGTAGGTTGGTACGGTCTACCCACATGTAAGGTGCTAGCGCTTCGAAAGACTATGTCTTGGTCATCCGTTTCTCAAACACCATGAAAAGCGAGAACCAAGCGGAGGCGATCGAGTCTTGTGGGGAAAAGTCATAAACCTTTGCAGAGTGTATAAACTAATCATGATTAGCCGTGTCCCGGTTATGGACGTTTTGAGTATCCGTACTTGAATATCATGTGAATCTCAACATGTTACTTCTAAATAAAAGTTATTGGGTTTTGATGAGTACTTTTAATTGGGATTGAGGATGCTGTCAACCATTCTCAATGTTTAACAACCACCATGATAGTTAAATAAAATTATTCCTTTGATGTAGGGAAAAATCAGCTTTATGCAAATGTAAATCAGAGAGCCTTACCACCAGCCATATATGCATGTAGTGTAGGCTTATTCATTGCTCTTATGTGTTACATTGCCAGCATATTCCATGTGCTGACCCGTTTTGGGCTGCAACTTTCACGTTATGCACTTTTCGAACGACAGTAAGGTGTTAGGTCGTGGTTCTATACTCGGTGATGCCGATGGAGTTGATGGACTCGCTTATCTTCCAAGCCTTCCGCTGTTATTATTAGATGGCCTTAAGCCATATTATTGTAATAAGTTCCCTTGTGGACAACGATGTAATAAGTGTGTGATTGCTACTCGCTATAAATCCTTGAAGTTGTGTGGTGTCAAGACATTACGATCCGAGGATGACACTGAGCACAGAGACTTGATCCATTCGGGTCTGGTCGCTACAGTTCACATCTCCATGTGACTAATACCCAAAGGGTTTACTAGAGTCAATAATCTAGTTCACATCGCTACGTGATTAACACCCAAAGAGTGAGATCATGTTTTGCTTTGCAAGAGAAGTTTAGTCAACGGGTCTGCCACATTCAGAGCCATGTATATTTTGCAAATTGTCTATGTCTACAATGCTCTGCATGGAGCTACTCTAGCTAATCGCTCCCACTTTCAATATGTTTCCAGATTGAGACTTAGAGTCATCCGAATCATTGTCAAAGCTTGTATCGATGTAACCCTTACGACAAACTTTTGTCACCTCCATAACCGAGAAACATGTCCTTATTCCACTAAGGATAATTCTGACTACTGTCCAGTGATCCACTCCTGGATCACTATTGTACCCTCTTGCCAAACTCATGGTGAGGTACACAATAGGTCTGGTACACAGCATAACATACTTTATAGAACCTATGACTGAGGCATAGGGAATGACTTTTCATTCTCTTTCTATTTTCTGTTGTGGTCGGGTTTGAGTCTTTACTCAATTTCGCACCTTGCAACACTGGCAAGAGCTCCTTCTTTGACTGTTCCATTTTGAACTATTTCAAAAATCTTGTCAAGGTATGTACTCATTGAAAAACTTATCAAGTGTCTTGATCTATATCTATGGTTCTTGATGCTCAATATGTAAACAGCTTCACCAAGGTCTTTCTTTGAAGAACTCCTTCAAACACTCCTTTGTGCTTTCCAGAAAAAATCTGCATTATTTCTGATCAACAATATGTCATTCACATATACTTTTCACAAATGTTGTAGTGCTCCCACTCACTTTCTTGTAAATACAGGCTTCACCGAAAGTCTGTATAAAACCATATGCTTTTATCACCTTATCAAAGTATATATTCCAACTCTGAGATGCTTGCACCAGTCCATAGATGGATCGCTAGAGCTTGCACACTTTATTAGCACCTTTGGGATTGACAAAACCTTCTTGTTGCATCATATACAACTCTTCTTTAAGAAATCCATTAAGGAATGTAGTTTTGACATCCATTTGCCAGATTTCATAAAACGTGGCAATTGCTAACATGATTCAGATAGACTTTAAGCATCGATACTGGTGAGAAAATCTCATTGTAGTCAACATCTTGAACTTGTCAAAAACCCTTTTCGACAAGTTGAGCTTTGTATATTGTAACACTAATATTAGCATGTGTCTTCCTCTTGAAGATCCATTTATTCTCAATGGCTCGCCGATCATCGGGCAAGTCAATCAAAGTCCATGCTTTGTTCTCATAAATGGATCCCATCTCAGATTTCATGCCTTCAAGCCATTTCGCGGAATCTGGTCTCATCAGCGCTTCCTCATAGTTCGTAGGTTTGTCATGGTCTAGTAACATGACTTCCAGAACAGAATTACCATACCACTCTGGTGCGGACCATACTCTGGTTGGCCTACAAGGTTCAGTAGTAACTTGATCTGATGTTTCATGATCATCATCATCAGCTTCCTCACTAATTGGTGTAGGAATCACTGGAACAGATTTCTGAGATGTACTACTTTCCAATTCGGGAGAAGGTACAATTACCTAATCAAGTTCTACTTTCCTCCCACTCACTTCTTTCGCGAGAAACTCCTTCTCTATAAAGGATCCATTCTTAGCAATGAATATCTTGCCTTCGGATTTGTGATAGAAGGTGTACCCAACAGTTTATTCTGGTTATCCTATGAAGACGCACTTCTCCAATTTGGGTTTGAGCTTATCAGTTTGAAACTTTTTCACATAAGCATCGCAACCCCAAACTTTAAGAAATGACAGCTTTGGTTTCTTGTCAAACCATAGTTCATACGGTGTCGTCTCAACGAATGTAGACGGTGCCCTATTTAACGTGAATGAAGCTATCTCTAATGCATAACCCCAATACGATAGTGCTAAATTGGTAAGAGACATCATAGATTGCACCATATCTAATAAAGTACGATTACGACGTTCGGACACACCATTATGTTGTGGTGTTCCAGGTGGAGTCAGTTGCGAAACTATTCCACATTGTTTCAAATGAAGACCAAACTCATAACTCAAATATTCACTTCTACGATCAGATTGTAGAAACTTTATTTTCTTGTTACGATGATTTTCTACTTCACTCTGAAATTCTTTGTACTTTTCAAATGTTTCAGACTTATGTTTCATTAAGTAGATATACCTACATCTTTCATCTGTGAAGGTCAGAAAATAATGATACCCACCGCGAGCCTCAACATCATCGGACCGCATACATCAGTATGTATTATTTCCAATAAGTCAATTGCTCACTCCATTGTTCTGGATAATGAAGTCTTAGTCATCTTGCCCATGAGGCATGGTTCGCAAGCATCAAGTGATTCCAATAGCCCATCAGCATGGAGTTTCTTCATGCGCTTTACACCAATATGACCTAAACGGCAGTGCCAAAAATATGTTGCACTATCATTATCAACTTTGCATCTTTTGGCATCAATATTATGAACATGTGTATGACTACGATCGAGATTCAATAAACCATTCACCTTGGGTGTATGACCATAGAAGGTTTTATTCATGTAAATAGAATAATAATTATTCTTTGACTTAAGTGAATAACCGTATTGCAATAAACATGATCCAATCATATTATGCTCAACGCAAACACCAAATAACATTTATTTTAGGTTCAACACTAACCTCGAAGGTAAAGGGAGTGTGCGATGGTGATCGTATCAACTTTGGAATCACTTCCAACACACATCGTCACCTTGCCCTCAACTAGGTTCATTTTGTAATTCCTGTTTCGAGTTACTAATCATAGCAACTGAACCAGTATCAAAAACCCAGGGGCTACTATGAATACTAGTAAAGTACACATCAATAACATGTAAATATACTTTTGTTCACTTTGCCCCCCTTCTTATCTGCCTAGTATTTGGGGCAGTTTCGCTTCCAGTGACCATTTCCTTCGCAGTAGAAGCACTCAGTTTCAGGCCTGGGTCTAGCTTTGGGCTTTTTCATGGGAGTGGCAACTTGTTTCCCATTCTTCTTGAAGTTCCCTTTCATTCCCTTGCCCTTTTACTTGAAACTAGTGGTCTTGTCAACCATCAACACTTGATGCTTTTCTTGATTTCTACCTTCGTCGATTTCAGCATCATGAAGAGCTTGGGAATCGTTTTAGTCATCCCTTGCATATTATAATTCATCACGAAGTTCTAGTAACTTGGTGATAGTGACTAGGGAACTCTGTCAATCACTATTTTATCTGGAAGATTAACTCCCACTTGATTCAAGCTATTGTAGTACTCAGACAATCTGAGCACATGCTCAGTGGTTGAGCTATTCTCCTCCATCTTGTAGGCAAAGTACTTGTCAGAGGTCTCATACCTCTCAACTCGGGCATGAGTCTGAAATACTGATTTCAGCTCTGGGAACATCTTTTATGCTCTGTGGCGTTCAAAACGTTTTTGAAGTCCCAGTTCTAAGCCGTAAAGTATGGTGAACTAAACTATCAAGTAGTTATCATACCGAGCTTGCCAAACGTTTATAATGTCTGCATTTGCTCCTGCAATAGGTCCATCACCTAGCGGTGCATCAAGGACATGATTCTTTTGTGCAACAATGAGGATAATCCTCAGATCACTGACCTAGTCCGCATCATTGCTACTATCAACTTTCAACGTATTTTCTCTAACATATCAAAAATAAAACGGGGAAGCTATACGTGAGCTATTGATCTACAACATAGATATGAAAATACTATCAGGACTAAGTTCATGATAAATTTAAGTTCAATTAATCATATTACTTAAGAACTCCAACTTAGATAGACATCCCTCGAGTCATCTAAATGATCACGTGATCCATATCAACTAAACCATGTCCGATCATCACGTGAGATGGAGAAGTTTTCAATGGAGAACATCACTATGTTGATCATATCTGCTATATAATTCATGCTCGACCTTTCGGTCTCAGTGTTCCGAGGCCATATCTGCATATGCTAGGCTCGTGAAGTTTAACCCGAGTATTCTGCGTGTGCAAAACTGGCTTGCACCCGTTGTATGTGAACGTAGAGCTTATCACACCCAATCATCACGTGGTGTCTCAGCACGAAGAACTGTCGCAACGGTGCATAGTCAGGGAGAACACTTATACCTTGAAATTTAGTGAGAGATCATCTTATAATGCTACCGCCATACTAAGCAAAATGAGATGCATAAAGGATACACATCACATGGAATCAATATAAGTGATATGATATGGCCATCATCATCTTGTGCCTTTGATCTCCATCTCCAAAGCACCGTCATGATCACCATCGTCACCGTCTTGACACCTTGATCTCCATCGAAGCATCGTTGTCATCTTGCCGACTATTGCGTCTACGACTATCGCTACCTCTTAGTGATAAAGTAAAGCAATTACATGGTGATTGCATTTCATACAATAAAGCGACAACCATATGGCTCCCGCCAGTTGCCGATAACTGTTACAAAACATGATCATCTCATACAACAATTTATGTATCATCACGTTTTGACCATATCACATCACAACAAGCCCTGCAAAAACAAGTTAGACGTCCTCTACTTTGTTGTTGCAAGTTTTACGTGGCTACTACGGGCTTAGCAAGAACCGTTCTTACCTACGCATCAAAACCACAATGATTTTTCATCAAGTTTGTTGTTTAACTTTCAACAAGGACCTGGCGTAGTCACACTCGATTCAACAAAAGTTGGAGAAACAGACACCCACTAGCCACCTATGTGCAAAGCACGGCGGTAGAACCAGTATCATGAACGCGGTCATGTAATGTCGGTCTGGGCTGCTTGATCCAACAATACCGCCGAATCAAAGTATGACATGCTAGTAAGCAGTATGACTATTATCGCCCATAACTCTTTGTGTTCTAGTCGTTCATATAACATCTACGCATAGACCTGGCTCTGATACCTCTGTTGGGGAACGTAGTATTTCTAAAAAATTACCTACGATCACGCAAGATCTATCAAGGAGAAGCATAGCAATGAGCGGGGAGAGTGTGTCCACATAGCCTCGTAGACCTAAAGCGGAAGCGTTTAGTAACGCGGTTGATGTAGTCGAACGTCTTCGCGATCCAACGGATCCAAGTACCGAACGCACGGCACCTCCGTGATCTGCACATGTTTAGCTCGGTGACATCCCTCGAAATCTTGATCCAGTTGAGGCTGAGGGAGAGTTCCGTCAGCACAAGCGTGGTGACGGTGATGATGAAGTTACTGGTGCAGGGCTTCGCCTAAGCACTACGACGATATTACCGAGGTGTGTAACTGTGGAGGGGGCACCGCACAGGCTAGAAGATCAACTTGTGTGTCTTTGGGTGCCCCCTGCCCACGTATATAAAGGAGGGCGGAAGAGGAGGCCGGCCTAGGAGGGGCACGCCTATAGGGGGAGTCCAACCAGGATTCCCAATCCTAGTTGGAGTCCCCTTCCTTTTCCAAGAGGGGAGAGAGGGAAGGAGTAGGAGAGAGAGAAGGAAAGAGCGGGGCGCCGCCCCCTCCCTAGTCCAATTCGGACCAGCCCATGGGGGGGGGGGCGGCCTCCCCTTGTGGCCCTTCTCTCCTTTCCACTAAGGCCCATGAAGGCCCAATACTTCCCCCGGCGAATTCCCGTAACTCTCGAAGATTCAAAAATACCGAACCACTCAGAACCTTTCCGATGTCCGAATATAGTCTTCCAATATATCGATCTTTATGTCTCGACCATTTCGAGACTCCTCGTCATGTCCGTAATCTCATCCGGGACTCCGACCAAACTTTTGTCATCAAATCACATAACTCATTATACAAATCGTTATCAAACTTTAAGTTTGCGGACCCTACGGGTTCCAGAACTATGTAGACGTGACTGAGACACATCTCCGTTCAATAACCAATAGCAGAACCTAGATGCTCATATTGGCTCCTACATATTATACGAAGATCTTTATCGGTCAAACCGCATAACAACATACATTGTTCCCTTTGTCATCGGTATGTTACTTGCCCGAGATTCGATCGTCGGTATCATCATACCTAGTTCAATCTCATTACCGGCAAGTCTCTTTACTTGTTCCGTAATGCATCATCCTGCAACTAAATCATTAGTCACATTGCTTGCAAGGCTTATAGTGATGTGCATTACCGAGAGGGCCCAGAGATGCCCCTCCGATACTTGGAGTGACAAATCCTAATCTCGATCTATGCCAACCCAACAAACACCTTTGGAGACACCTGTAGAGCATATTTATAATCACCCAGTTATGTTGTGACGTTTGATAGCACACAAGGTGTTCCTCCGGTATTCGGGAGTTGCATAATCTCATAGTCAGAGGAACATGTATAAGTCATGAAGAAAGCAATAGCAATAAAACTCAATGATCATAATGCTAAGCTAACGGGATGGGTCTTATCCATCACATCATCCTCTAATGATGTGATCCCGTTCATCAAATGACAACACATGTCTATGGTCAGGAAACTTAACCATCTTTGATTAGCGAGCTAGTCTAGTAGAGCATACTAGGGACACTTTGGAACCTGGCCACTGCCCTACTAGCTCAACTCCCAGGCCCATCGACAAATACACAGCTCAAATGCGCAGAGGTAAATAATGATGGCGTTCAAGAGAGTCCATCACGGATAGCAAAGTTGCCTGGTACCTCACTACTTGTCATATAGTAGGAGAAACTAATCGTATTTCACGTTACTACGTGTGCTCAGTGGACAATATATATAACATGTAGAGTAAAAATGAGATGCAACAAGTGTACAACCTCTTTGGCGAAGCCATATCGATCTCAGCATGATAGGTTTGGTCGGTGAGGATGATCCGGCTGACTTAGCTGTCGGAGGAGGGTTAGAAGATCTTAGGCATCTTGAGATGGAGCCCGGGGTACTGCTCCACTGTGATGAAGGGCTTCGTCGTTGGAGCAGCTCCAGTGAGTTGTACGACACCGAGGCTGAAGTAGGACAAGAGAGACAACGTTAACCTCAGTGGAATTATAATAGCATCTCCAATAGATGATGTAAAATACATAACCACAAAGTGCTAGATGTAAAATACATCACCCGCTCATCTCTGAACTTAACTGTCGAAACTGAACTTAACTGTCGAAACTAAATATTACTGTCAAAATTGAACGCACTAGTAGTAGGAAAGCAGTGGCAGTAGCAACAGCAGCAACGCGTGCGAGAGCCGGGGCAGCTGGTCGTGTAGCAGCATCAGGTGAGGCTACACGTCAGTCGACTGAATTTTTCATCTCTGGTCAGTCAATTTTCCAGTCGTTGGATACGAAATCAATGGCCTGCAGTCCATCCTCAACCTCCACCCCCCTGAGCCGCCCGCCACCACCGGCCAAACCGCCGCCCCCGCCAGCCGTGGCAGGCGGTGCGCCGCCCCGCCTGCCCCGAAACCACTCTCCACCGCCGGTCCGCCGCCTCCCGGCCATCCCTCTAGCCCCCCCCCCTCGCGACGAGCTTTTTCTTCGGCGATCCCTGTCGGTGTCAAAACCGGCGGATCTCCGGTAGGGGGTCCCGAACTGTGCGTCTGAGGTCGATGGTTACAGGAGACGGGGGAAACGATGTTTACCCAGGTTCGGGCCCTCTCTATGGAGATAATACCCTACTTCCTACTTGATTGATCTTGATGAATATGAGTATTACAAGAGTTAATCTACCACGAGATTGTAATGGCTAAACCCTAGAAGCCTAGCCTGTATGACTGTGGTAATGAGTATGACCTTTCCGTACTACACCCTCCGGTTTATATAGACCCCGGGGGGATCTAGGGTTACATAGAGTCGGTTACATAAGAAGGAATCTTCGTAGTTGGTCGCCAAGCTTGCCTTCCATGCCAAGGAGAGTACAATCCAGACACGGGTACAGTCTTCGGCCTTCATGTCTTCACAGCCCACCAGTCCGGCTCATTGATAATAGGCCGGACGCCCGAGGACCCCTTAGTCCAGGACTCCCTCAGTAGCCCCCGAACCAGTCTTCAATAGCGAGGTGTTCGGCACACAAATTGTCCTTGGCATTGCAAGGCGGGTTCCTCCTTTAATGATTTTCAAGTAGTGTATTCGGCCGTAGGTTCAATGTCTCCCCTCGGCTTCTGCGCGTTAATAACCTCGTCTCCCACGTGTCGAGCAAATGCGGGGGGTCAGGGTATTTTTGTAAATAACACCCCGTTTAGGCCAAGAAGAGCGCCTATTTAAAGAGATCGGATCTTAGATCCATTCAATATCTCTGTAAGTGGATCTGGTGCCACCCTAGTTGGTTTTGGAGTATTGACGACAAACCTGGTTGAGGGACTAATGTGTTTGTGAGAATTGCAGGATAACACAGGTAGTAGTCCCTCATTGATTCGGTTTACCTACCGGAGATGACCCCTAAAATGTATGAAGACATTGAAGGGAATGGTGGTATGTGAAGATATTCACACTGAAGACTATGACTAGAGAAGACATTGCGTGAAGACTATGGAGCGCGAAGACTTAGTTGTTTCGTTGTTTCCTTCTCTTCTTTGTTGAGTCATAGGAACCACCGTACTATTAAGTGGGGTCCCAGTGAACAAAGTCAGAGTGACTGAAGTGATGCTCAGCCAAATCCTATGTCTTCGAGCGAAGACAGTGAGAGCAAATCTTATCCAGAGCTGGATGAGTCGGCTTTACTTGCAGCCCAAGTAAAGTTGTCGCGTGTGTTTGAAATCTGACCGTTGGGACACGTGTCAGTTCCTTAGTGACCCAGGGTCATTTCGGACAAATCAGGTTGGGTTGCCTAGTGGCTATAAATAGCCCACCCCCTACACCATAAATTGGTGGCTGCTCAGAGTTAGTTCATGGTTTTTGTCGTTTGAGAGCAACCCACCTCCGAAGCTTTTGAGAGAGAGAAATCCTTGCGAGAACAAAGCCCAAACACCCAGAGCCAAAGAGTGTTAGGCATCACTGAAGTTTTTCTGTCCGCGTGACCTGAAGACTTGTTACACTTGAGGACGTGAATCCTCCAGCCGGTTAGGCGTCGCGTTCTAAGCATCCAAGAGTCATTGTGGATCGCCGATGAACGAAGTCTGTGAAGGTTTGGAAGTCTACCTTGAAGACTTACCAGGGTGATTAGGCGAGGACTGGGTATCCTTAGCTCAAGGGGAATAAGTTGAAGACACGGTATTCTGAGTTAAATCTCAGCCTCCCTAACCAGACATACAGTTGTCACAGCAACTGGAACTGGTCCAACAAATCCTTGTCTTCGCCAAGCGACTGGTTCTATCGTCTCCCTCTCTTTATTTACAGTTTGTCTTCGTGAAGTCATTGCTTGTTTGCATTAACTATTTGTCTTCACTGTGTGACTACTATCGTTGTTTGGCTTCATACCATCTTCCATCCTCGTCCTTACTACCTAGCTGCTATTAGTCTTCGTGCTTTCACTTCATTTCATACTTGACTATGGTTGCTTAGTGTAGTCTACCTTCCGCTGCATATCAATAGGTTCATTTCTATTGTTTATCTTCGAAACTCTCATGTTTTGAAGACTTTCATAAAAATTGCCTATTCACCCCCCTCTAGTCGATAACTAGCACTTTCAATTGGTATCAGAGCAAGGTACTCCCTTGTTCTGTGTGATTCGGTTTAACCACCTGGAGTTTTAGATATGTTGACTGCAGGGATAATAAAAGTCTCCGCTGCTTGCCCCGTCTTCGATGGAACTAAATATCCCTACTGGAAGAATAAGATGCGCATGCATCTTGAATCCATTGATGTCGACCTCTGGTATGTCGTCAAGAATGGTGTTCCCAAGACCGGTGAAGGTGTCACCGCTGCTGATGTCAAGAAGTTCGTTCAACTAGATTCTACTGCCAAGAACATCATGTGTGGTCATCTGACCAAAGGACAGTATGGCCGTGTGAGTGCTCTGGAAACGTCAAAGCTAGTCTGGGACTGGCTCTCCAAGGTCAACGAAGGAGTCTCAACCCAGAGAGATCAAAGAATCAGTGTTCTTCACAACCTCTTCAACCGCTTCAAGAGAAATGACAATGAGGATGTCCATATCACGTTTGATCGCCTCACTGACATCACAAATGAGCTTCGTGCTCTTGGCGCCACTGAGATCACCAAGCATGAAATCGTCAAGACATTGCTGAGATCACTTGACAGCTCGTTCGACACCCTTGCCCTGATGATACGAGAACACCCTGATTTCAAGACACTCGATCCGTCTGACATACTTGAGAGGCTCAACACACATGAGTTCCAGCTATCTGAGAAAAGAGATATCTATGGTCCCAACTATGCCCGAACTCGTGCTTTGAAGGCAAAAGCTGTTTCCTCATCTGAAGAAGAATCTGACTGTAGTTCTGGTGATACTGAAGACATTGGAAAGGAGCTTGCTATGCTTGTGAAGATGTTCCAGAAGTTCACTAAGAAGAAGGGCTTCAGAAAGTCTTCACGATCCAGCTCAAGAAATGATGAAGCATCCACTCATGACTACAAGAAGAGAACATGTCACAAGTGCAAGAAACCTGGACACTACATCTATGAGTGTCCACAGTGGGACAATGAGAACAAGAAGAAGAAGAAGAAGAAGAAGAAGAAGAAGAAGAAGAAGAAGAAGAAGAAGAAGAAGAAGAAGAAGAGCAAGGAATATGATTCTGATGACAAGAAGAAGAAGAAATCATCAAAGTCTTCTTCCATGTCCTCATCCAACTCTTCATCTCATAAGAAGAGCTCATCTGGCAAGGCTCGTGCTTTTGTTGGCAAGGAGATGGATTCAGAGGAGGAGTCTGCTTCTGAGGAGGCGGAGGTGGAGTCTGAGGAGGAGTCCGACCCTGGCGTTGCAAGTCTGGCACTAGCTACAGCCTACGTTGCCAAATCCATCTTCAACACTGAAGATAATGGCCCCGTCACCAACGCTGATGCTAATGACAAGGATGACTTTGCTCCCACCTACTGCTTCATGGCACGTGGTGCCAAGGTAAAATCACGCGATGCTTACTTTCAAACATCAAGTGAAGATGACTCTGATTGTGAATCCAAACCCAGCTACAAAACACTTGCTAAAATTGCAAATGTTCAACAAAAAGCTATGGAACATACTCAAAAACTGTTAGACAAAAGCAATGACCTATTGGACGCGGAAATGACCCGTTCTCAGTCCTTAATTGAAGACATAAAAAATCTTCATGTTAAGTACCAGGAACTTGAAAGTCATCATGAAACGCTTTCCTATGATTATCTTCAAAGGAAGCAAGAGCTTGAGAAATTGAGAGCGGCTCATGAAGATCTTCAAAAAGAGAATGAGTCACTTCGCGCTCAACAGATCAGTCCCGCTCAGGAAGGATTTGAACCACCATGTCTAAAATGCCTTGAGCGTGATAAAGCTACTTCTGTTGCTGAATGTTCTACTGTTGCTACTGTTGCAATATCTTCAACTGTTGATGTGGTAACTAACCCCTCTGTTGAGGATACCACTACTATTGTTGATGAAAATGCTAGGTTGAAGACATTGCTTGAAACAGGGATGTACAAAAGTCTCAAAGGGCATCACACACTGTGCGATGTCCTAAAAAAGCAGATTCTAAACCGAAACCCTAGGAAAGAGGGTGTTGGGTTCGAGAGGAAAATGAACATTGATGGTTCTTACTGGAAGCCTGAGAAGTACCCCAAAACCACATGGGTTGCTGCAAAGGAACCTTCATTGGATCCATCCACCTTATCTGGCTTCACTTGTGCTAACTCTATTATCATTGATGAATCCTTTGATGTAAACTATAAACTGTTTAGGAATCAGAATGGTGAAGTGTTTGCTAGGTATATTGGTACTAACTACAGGAATGGGCCACCTATGAAGAAGATCTGGGTTCCCAAAAGTTGTCTTGAGAATCTTCGTGTGAATGTCGTCATGACACCACCTGGGAAGAAGACAAATCCCAGACCAAAGGCTTCATATGGTCCAAAGGCTTCATACAGACAGAGGAATCACCTGGGTCACCCTAACGCCAATGTTTTGCAGGGAAACAATACTCAGACTTATGAATATGAGCGTGGTTCTTCAAACCGCTATCTTCATAAAACTAAGAACTTTTCTGCTTATTCATATGAGTACTATTCACCTCCTGCAAGGCTATTTGCTAGGACTTCAAAGCCGAAGTTCTCAGATGATGCACTTAGACTCATTGCTTCAAAGCCACCCCTGAAGATGTGGGTGGTTAAGAAGAATTAACTTTCTTTTCCAGGGAAAAGTCTCCAGCCGGAAATCAAAGGCGCCTGTTGCTATTGCTGGGGACCTAAAACATCTTGTACGGCGCAAGATCAAATGCCCAAACGGTCTTACTATGTATTTTGTTCCTGAATCACTTGCCAATCATCCTATCAGTCCTAATCTTGATCTAAGCTTTGATAATCCTCTTGCCCGTCAAATGTTTATGCTTCACATTAATCTTTGTGAAGCCTATTCCCCTAACTGTACTGGGTCTAGGTAGAGTTGCAATCTCAAAGGATCAGCACATGGATAAAGTGATGCTTGTTGAATCCCTTGGTTTCAACTTAATGTCTGTCTCAATGCTTTGTTATCTGAACATGATTGTGATATTTGGAAAATATCATTGCCTTGTACTAATGGAATCTGACAAGTCTCTAATCTTTGAAGGGTACCGGAAAGATGATCTGTACATGGTAGATTTCTTAGCAGGGCCACAGCTTGCCGTATGTCTTCTTGCAAAAGCTTCAGAGTGCTGGCTCTGGCATCAGAGGCTAGGGCATGCTGGCATGAGGAACTTACACACTCTCGCGAAGAAGAAGCATGTCATAGGCATCGAGGGCGTCAAGTTCAAGAAGTATCACTTGTGCGGTGCCTGCGAAGCTGGAAAGATGACAAGGGCCAAGCATCCCTCGAAGACAATCATGACGACATCTCAACCCTTTGAGCTGCTACACATGGACCTATTTGGCCATACTCACTACTCTACTCTCACTACTACTACTCGTCTCTATGGCTTCGTCATTGTTGATGATTATTCAAGATATACGTGGGTGCACATAATTCTCTACAAGACTAAAGTGCAGGATGTCTTCAGACGCTTCGCCAACCGTGCCATGAACAACTATGGCGTCAAGATCAAGCATATCATAAGTGACAATGGCACAGAGTTCAAGAACACCGGCCTCGATATTTACTTGGATACATTAGGCATCACTCATGAGTTCTCAGCTCCGTACACACCTCAGCAGAATGGCATCATGGAGCGCAAGAACAGAACACTCATTGAGATGGCTCGGACGATGCTCGATGAATACAAGACTCCAAGGAAATTCTGGCCTGAAGCTATTGATACTTCATGCCATGTCATCAACCGTGTTTATCTTCACAAGCTTTTGAAGAAAACATCCTATGAACTCCTCACTTGTAAGAAGCCAAATGTCAGTTACTTTAGAGTATTTGGTGCTAGGTGCTGGATCAAGGATCCACATCACACTTCCAAATTTGCACCAAAAGCACATGAAGGTTTTATGCTTGGTTACGGAAAGGAATCGCACTCCTACAGAGTCTTCAACCTCTTTCACTATAAAGTGGTTGAAACTGTGGATGTGCGGTTCGATGAGACTAACGGCTCGTAAAGAGAGCACCTGCCAAATGTGCTAGATGAAGTTCCACCTAGTGAATCCATCAAGCTCATGGGAACTGGAGAAACCATACCAAATGAAGCACAACCTGAAGAGGAACTGATCATTTCTGCACCTAATCAACCTAAAGACAATGCTCAACCTGAAGACAATCCTCCAAATGATGACAATGATCAGCAAGAGCAAAATCTTCGCCCGGTTCATCCTCGTGTTGCAAATGAAGTACAGATTGAGAAGATAATTGATAGCATCAATGAGCCTGGTCCACTCACTCATTCAAGAGCAACACAGCTAGCAAATTTCTGTGGGCACATTGCACTTGTCTCAATATCTGTACCCAAGAAAGTTGCCGAAGCCTTCATGGAACCTAAATGGATTCAAGCTATGCAAGAAGAGCTTCAACAGTTCAAGCTGAACAATGTCTGGGAACTTGTCAAGCGTCCTGACCCCCGCAAGCACAACATAATAGGGACAAAATGGATATTATCGCAACAAGCACGATGAACATGGTCAAGTTCTCAGAAACAAGGCTCGTCTCTGTAGCGACACGACCTCAGACGGTCAAGCCTCTGTGTTGCTGTGCCATCCCTGGATCAGTATGCTGGCACACACAGTACATCAATGTATATATCAAAGTGCAATCAGATGTATAATTAACGTAAAACTGATATATACCTCATAAGTCACAGCGGAAACAAATAGTCGGGTGTGGAGTCCCATCAACGCCATCGGCAGGTTGAGTGTAGACCGTAACCTCAGTATCGTAACTCTTACTGTCGAGGAAATATCTGCAACATGATACGTTGCAGCCGTGTAGGTCAAGACATTGAATGTACCGCAAAATCACAATAAGAGAAAACAGATGATAAACTATACTATATGCGGTATGGCTTTGTGGCTCTGATTTGAGTTTTGTTTGCGTAAAAGATGGTTTTATTTTCCCTACATCAAAGGAATAAATGAAGTCTGTACTATAGAGTTTTCTATCATGACATGGTTCCGCCAACCGATGTCTCATAGCCCAAATTCATCATAAGTTGCCCACAATTAAGTTATCATCCGTGTTGAGAGTTCCAGATAGACCCAAGTCCAGAGGCTCAAGTTGTCCGTGAATCGGGACACGGCTAATCGATTAGGTTTTAACCCTCTGCAGAGGTTTGTACACTTTACCCGCAAGATTCGATCCTCTCTTTACGTTCTCGCACTTCGTGGTGTTTGAGAACAAGATGACCAAAACATGGTCTTCCAAGAGTTCCCCGACCACCGTCCGGTGCTTATTCAATCCTACCGTAGTTCTACATCTGCTAGCACCGTCCCCAGCCAGATTCACCACTAAGGTCAACCAAGCCAGAGCCCATAGTGACTTGCGGTTGCATGTAAGCTTCCGGCTTGAAGTATTCTTCCGTCTCTTTGAGTCTGGGTGAAGCTTTCCGCAAGATGTCATGGCGCTTCAGATGCATCCCGCCAACCACCGGTTTCTCCAGGTGCCCACAACCGCCCTTCACCCAATAGTGTGTATTGAATTCTTGTCTCGAGTCTTGAAGTATTGAGGCTTTGAAGATGCAGTCCTTGCAGATTCCATCATGGAGTTGTCGCCATTGACGAGATCCTCCATTCTCACACCACTCCCGAGCACTCATACCAACCCCGTCTACTATAGCGTAGCATTAAAATAAATAACGTCCCGGGCTTGGTAACAGGGTGATGGGTTCCTACCTCATGCATACTACTCAACTACAAGGATTCAATATCACTACTGGAGGGATTGTTGCGAAGATGACACTAGATGCAATAAAACACATAGGTATGAAAAACATGGTCAAAGTGAACTTGCCTGGTATTACTTGATGAAGATAATAACGCTCTCAGAATAAAGACTTGGTAGAACTATTCGTCACTCCGTTGAAAATCTATATTAAACAGACAATCATATAAGCAATCATCCTAGAAATCAATTCTATCAATCGTAACAACACTCAATCAAAATAAAAGCAACAAAGAAAACCAAGTCGAAAACCAAAGGAAAAACTTCGAAAGAAAAATTCAAGGAAAAACTAGTGGTCACCAACTCACACAAATCTTAACATAACATCACTAAATTACTCTAATATTTTTTTACAGCAAAGAAAATATAAATCTAATAAAATAACAGAAAATAAATTACTAATTTAATAACTACCAAAAAGAACTAATATAAAACTACTATAACCATCTAGTTAATACTAGAACAAATATAGCAACTAGCAAAACACTAAGACAACTATAACAACAAATCATTTATTAAAAAATTAATAAACTATACTAAATAAATATAACAACTAATGTGTTCACAAATAACAGAAACAAAAACAATATAACTTGAAGTGGAAAAAGAATTACTTTTAAAACTAATAAAACTATTTTTATCCACTATCACTATGAACTAAACAAGCAATTACAAAACAGTAGCTAAACACTAATAAATAACTAAAAAATTATCTAATGTAGCTAAACATAAACATATAACAACAAGTGAAAATCTACAAAAGGAATGAACTAAAATAATTAAAAACAATAATTACATAACTAAAACAACTATATAAGCAAAATAGTACTGTTTCTACTAAAATCTAACTTAAAATACTCCAAAATTACCAAACTAAATCCTACAGCTAGACAATATCACAAGTGACCAGGAGCAAAAAGAATTAATTAAAAACCTATTTTTAAACTCAAGTTATGGCCAAAATACTAATCTGAACATAATTTATCAAATTCAAATTTAAACTACTCAAATTTGAAATCCAGAGACACTAACAGAAACTTCAGCAAATTTGTGACACATAGCAATTGGAATCACTCAAAAATACTAAAAACTCTAAAAGATATGAATTTTCTGAAATTGCTATTTTCTGAAAAAAATGAATTACGGGATTTCGTGGATCTCACCGGAGTAGCCGTCGGAGTTGGGGAAGAAGATCGGATCCGATGTTGCGGTTGCTCCTAGAGGAAAGGAGATCACGGGACGGTGGAGAGGAGATCATATAAACCTCAGGAGAGGTCGAGGCATGGCGGCAGCACTTGGCGGCGGCGGTGGCAAGCGGCGGCGGTGGTGCTTTGCTGCACTGCTGCTTGAGAGGAGAGGAGAGGTGTTGGTTTGATGTGTTGGAGGGGGCTGCTTGGGTATTTATATTGGGAGGGAGGGCTTTGCTTGGGGTAGGGACAAGAAATAGACTAGGATTAGGAAACAAAAGGGAAAAGATCTAGAAACAAATCGGAATAAACGGAAGTAGGACAAAAGTCCTACTAGGAAAAGGAAAAAGAAAAGGAGCGGCTCCCTCCTGGCTCCCTGTGCGCGCGTGGGCGTTGGCCTTGGCCTTGGGCCATGGCCCTTGGCTCGGCGGGGCGCAGCGATTTTTTTTTTTGACAGAGACAACAAAACAAAAATAAATAAAAATTTTATGTAGGCATATAATATATCAAAATTTTCAGAAAAAGATTTTCTACAACATGAACACTATTTTAGCTTCAAATAAAATACACACAAATTTTAATAATTCACAAGGTGCTACCGGTCCAATAAAATCCAATAAAAATCATTTTTAAAATACCAAAATGACTTCAAATTAATTTCTCTCCAATTTTCTGATGTAGGGAATCATATTACCCTATTTTCCATATATTTTGTTTTTGGAGAAAATAATTTGAATAAAACTCAAATAACTCCAAATTGGAAATAAATTCAAAAGAACGTTGAATTTTAATTCTTTTAAAACTCCCAACTCATATTTCATTTAATTTGAAGAAGTCATTTTATCTTCTCTCGTGAAAATCATTGAGTTGCATAAAGTTTCAGAATTGGAAATATTTTCCAAATGAAATTCAAATATTTTCAACACCCTTGTCATTTAATTAAATGGAAGAAGTCATGTCATCTTCTCTCCGTGGTTTTGTGATGAAAAGAATTTGAATTCTCAAGATCATGAAAGTTTGGGAAAGTCCTTTTATTCCCTCTCATTTAACTTTCAAAAGTTTCAAATTCACTCACTTTCACCAATTAATCAAACAATCAACCAAAACTATCTATGTGTTTATAACATTCCAAAATTTAGAATTTTGGGATGTTACAAACCTACCACCCTTAAATGAATCTCGCCCTCAAGATTCGGAGAGGCTAGAAAGAAATAGGTTAGGGTTTGGGGTCTTCAAAATCCATCGATCATCACAAGGGTCCAGGGTGCTACCACCCTTAGAAGCATTGTTACGGTTCCATCAAAACTCATATACTCCATCCTTATCGCTGATGTGTTGGTCTTCTCAGATTGTAAGATATTCCTTCTCTGGGCTCTTCCGGTAGTGGCAAAACCTTTTCCTCAATTCCTTTGTCCATTCCTCTTGGTAAGGTTATTCCAGACTGGTCTTCATAGTCGACGGTCCGGTGCCAATTCTAAACAACTATCGATATCTCATGGTGGTCAACAATTTATGGTTTCTCCTACGTAAAACGGATCTGGTTGAACCTCACCGTATAACCTACGGTTGGCAAAAGCTGCCTTGTACAAGGGTTCCATCGTCCTACCATTCTATGGTTTTATGGCTTGACGGTCGACACTCTTGTAAGGTTTTCAAGGCTCTCGATTTTCCATCTACATATGATAGTTCATGATAGAAGTCTCCGGTATGGGGCCAATCCATCCCGCATTTGAACCATTACTAACTATGCGACATTGAATCACGATTCTAACACTTGGTCATACTCACAAGCATTGCAGAATTTCCCTTGTCGAAGAACTGAGTTCGAATAAATCCTTGGTTTCTGCAAGCCAAACAAAACATCTATCGTTTCTTCACAACTCTCGGGTTTTTGCGTAACCTCCTACGTAAACGTCTGTGATCAAATCGCAGTCTTCCCAAAGTTTCTTCTTCCAATGGTACTTGACCCTTATTAATTCCTGGGCCTGTGGGTTATGAGCCCACTTCAACACATGTACCAATTTCACTCATCCTTGGAGTTACAATTGCTCCGTTTTCCAACATTACACCTCCTGTAAATCCAATAGTACTTCTTCCTTCATACCCTTGTGGTGACGGTCATACAAAACTCCAACTTATTTTGTCCAGCTTCCTTCTATGGACCGTCATGAATAACACATTTCTTTCTTCATTGATCCTGTGGCTTTACGGAGTACTACGAGACCAAAAAAATGCACTAGTTTATCCACAAATCCCATTATTTTCATATCAATCTTTTATTACATCCTTAACCTTTTTAGTAAATCCAAATTCCAAAAAGTTTATTACAAATGCTGCCACCCACATGGTTCGGTATGGTCGACATTACTTCCAACTTTATTCATTTTTCCTCCTTGAGGATTCTTCATCCCCACTGAATTGTGCAACATGCGCTTTGAAATCTTCAATCTTCTGTTTCATCGTGGTGGCCTTGAGCTTCATCTCCATCATCTCTGCATGCACTTCTCTTAGGTATTCCTGAGTATAACGAAGTCTTGCTTCGAGTATTTCTCCGATCTGGCGTATGGCTTCCATGGCTGCTTCACGAACAGTGTCGAAGAAAGTTGCTTGTGGTACACGTGAGATGAAAAAGTACTGCCCCATCATCTTTGGGCAAGCTCCTTTCATACTGTGGAGGTGTACCTCCACATACCAAAGTTCCACTCCCTTTTGCATGAAGGGGTAGCCTTTGTAGACTGCATCTCCTTCAAGGTGAATATGCTTCATCATGTCCTTCAGAATCTTCGGGTAATCATGATCACTTGTCAGGGTCATGATCGTTTCAGGGCCTTTAAGGAAAGACTCATAAAGGGTTGTCATCTGCATGTGTAGGATAAGAGGGGTGCTCAGAACAAGGAATGTATCTCCATGGGGAAATTGCAATTGTCTCCAGAAAAGTTTGGTGTTCAGTTGTCCATGGGTTCAAGATTTCGGGGTCTGGTTGAGATAGAAAGAGAAAGCAAATACCCACCCATCAACAAAAGAATCCTAGCTCAAAAGTACCGTTTGTAATGGGCCGTTCTACTATGGTTTCGTTTCTAAGTCCTCGTTTCTTCAGGTCTTCAATGCTCGGGAGTTTCCAATTCCTGATTCTTTTCCCATATGAAGACCTTCTACCATTCTTCCGTAACTTACGTCTCTCATGGTTGAAATAAATACAAGCCTACGAATGTCGCATCTATCCAACCATTCAATAAACACAAAAAATAATAGCAACCAAGCATTCATTTATTCAATCAATTCTACAGTATCGCCACCCACATAAATTGGTATGGTCAGATACTTAAATCGAGAAAGCGTTCATCTTTATTTCTCTCATGGTGGGATACTACTAAGCTAATTTATTAGGAACTTGATCATTGTCCCCACCGGGCTTCTTCGTGTGGAATTGATCTCCTCCAATTTTTCTGCTAGATTTTCCCTGTCGACGCAGAGTTTCTTGTGACGACCACAGTATGTCCCGAAGTTGTTGCTTGAGCTTACGGATCTCAACGTCCTTGGCATGAGACATGGTCCTGCTGCTTTTCAGTTCTCGACGATTCTCGAGATCTCGAGGTTCTCCTCCTCCAGGTTGTCTACCTTCATCTCTCGAGTCTTGACCTCTTCTCGTAGTGCTTCATTGGCAAACAGGGCTTCCGGAGGTCCATCTCAAGATTCTTGACGTATTGTTCTAGATCCCGATTGTACACTAAAAGTGGGAGAACTTCATCTTTTGTGCTTCCGTCAAGGCAATAGTTGCTCCATCAAACTTCTGCCATCCAATCCTTCCAAAGAAGTGTGGGTTTAGTGCAGCACGACGACGATAGCATAAACGTGCAATAGGATCATGGACGGCGGTGTTGATGCCCATAACACACCACCATTTATAGTTCAAGTTGATGTCTGCAGTCTTGGGGTCTTCTTTACGACCAAAAACTTGGGTCTTGACTCCCCATGATCTAGACGTCCTCTTAGTTGCCTTGATCTCAGGTATCGATAACTTCAGCAGCCTGACTAGCTCCACAAGGAAGGGGCCTCCAAGAACCTTCTCGTAGTGTTCTCTTTGTTCGTAATGTAGCTCTCCATCTATAGTTTGAAATAAGGAAGGTTCAGAAAAGAAATCAGGTGTTACGAGAGTAGTACAAAACAAAGGTCATTCCTATTGGGGTCTTCATATTACTAAGTCATTTTCTAGGGTCACGTCCTACAGCCAACATGTGCTCGATACCATATTCAGAGTAACCCGACCTCGAGACGGTCAAGCCTCGTGTTCTTTGTGCCATCCTCGGATCAGATATCTTTGCACACACAGACATCAATGTATATATCAAAGTGCAATCACATGTATAATTAACGTAAAACTGATATATACCTCATAAGTCACAGCGGAAACAAATAGTCGGGTGTGGAGTCCCGTCAACGCCATCGGCAGGTTGAGTGTAGACCATAACCCTGTATCGTAACTCTTACTCGTCGAGGAAATATCTGCAAAATGATACGTTGCAGCCGTGTAGGTCAGTACATTGAATGTACCGGCAAAATCACAATAAGAGAAAACAGATGATAAACTATACTATATGCAGTATGGCTTTGTGGCTCTGTATCTGAGTTTTGTTTGCGTAAAAGATGGTTTTATTTTCCCTACATCAAAGGAATAAATGAAGTCTGTACTATAGAGTTTTCTATCATGACATGGTTCCGCCAACCGATATCTCATAGCCCAAATTCATCATAAGTTGCCCACAATTAAGTTATCAGTCCGGTGTTGAGAGTTCCGAGATAGACCCAAGTCCAGAGGCTCAAGTTGTCCGTAACCGGGGACCCGACTAATCGATTAGGTTTTAACCCTCTACAGAGGTTTGTACACTTTACCCGCAAGATTCGATCCCTCTCTTTACGTTCTCGCACTTCAGGGTGTTTGAGAACAAGATGACCGAAACATGGTCTTCCGAAGAGTTCCCCTGACCACTGTCCGGTGCTCATTCAATCCTACCGTAGTTCTACATCTGCTAGCACCGTCCTAGCCAGATTCACCACTAAGGTCAACCAAGCCAGAGCCCATAGTGACTTGCGGTTGCACAGGTAAGCTTCCGGGCTTGAAGTATTCTTCCGTCTCTTTGAGTCTGGGTGAAGCTTTCCGCAAGATGTCATGGCACTTCTCCATGCATCCCGGCCAACCACTGGCTTCTCCAGGGTGCCCGTTAACCGTCCTTCACCCAGTAGTGTGTATTGAATTCTTGTCTCGAGTCTTGAAGTCTTGAGGCTTTGAAGATGCAGTCCTTGCAGATTCCATCATGGAGTTGTCGTCATTGACGAGATCCTCCATTCTCACACCACTCCCGAGCACTCATACCAACCCCGTCTACTATAGCGTAGCATTAAAATAAATAACGCCCGGGCTTGGTAACAGGTGATGGGTTCCTACCTCATGCATACTACTCAACTACAAGGATTCAATATCACTCTCAAGGGATTGTTGCGAAGATGACACTAGATGCAATAAAACACATAGGTATGAAAAACATGGTCAAAGTGAACTTGCTCGGTATTACTTGATGAAGATAATAACGCTCTCGAATAAAGACTTGGTAGAACTATTCACACTCCGTCGAAAATCTATATTAAACAGACAATCATATAAGCAATCATCCTAGCAATCAATTCTATCAATCATAACAACACTCAATCAAAATAAAAGCAACAAAGAAAACCAAGTCGAAAACCAAAGGAAAAACTTCGAAAGAAAAATTCAAGGAAAAACTAGTGGTGACCAACTCACACAAATCTTAACATAACATCACTAAATTACTCTAATATTTTTTTTACAGCAAAGAAAATATAAATCTAATAAAATAACAGAAAATAAATTACTAATTTAATAACTAACAAAAAGAACTAATATAAAACTACTATAACCATCTAGTTAATACTAGAACAAATATAGCAACTAGCAAAACACTAAGACAACTATAACAGCAAATCATTTATTAAAACATTAATAAACTATACTAAATAAATATAACAACTAATGTGTTCACAAATAACAAAAACAAAAACAATATAACTTGAAGTGGAAAAAGAATTACTTTTAAAACTAATAAAACTATTTTTATCCACTATCACTATGAACTAAACAAGCAATTACAAAAACAGTAGCTAAACACTAATAAATAACTAAAAAAATTTATCTACTGCAGCTAAACATAAACATATAACAACAAGTGAAAATCTACAAAAGGACTGAACTAAAATAATTAAAAACAATAATTACATAACTAAAACAACTATATAAGCAAAACAGTACTGTTTCTACTAAAAATCTAACTTAAAATACTCCAAAATTACCAAACTAAATCCTACAGCTAGACAATATCACAAGTGACCAGGAGCAAAAAGAATTAATTAAAACCTATTTTTAAACTCAAGTTATGGCCCAAATACTAATCTGAACAAAATTTATCAAATTCAAATTTAAAATACTCAAATTTTAAATCCAGAGACACAAACAGAAACTTCAACAAATTTGTGACACATATCAATTGGAATCACTCAAAATACTAAAACTCTAAAAGATATGAATTTTCTAAAATTGCTATTTTCTCAAGAAAAAATGAATTACGGATTTCGTGGATCTCACCGAGTAGCCGTCGAGTTGGGGAAGAAGATCGGATCCGATGTTGCGGTTGCTCCTAGAGGAAAGGAGATCACTGGACGGTGGAGAGGAGATCATATAAACCTCGGGAGAGGTCGAGGCGCCAGCGGCAGCACTTGGCGGCGGCGGTGGCAAGCGGCGGCGGTGGTGCTGCTGCTTCTGCTGCTTGCTGGAGAGGAGAGGAGAGGTGTTGGTTTGATGTGTTGGAGGGGGTGCTTGGGTATTTATATTGGGGAGGGAGGGCTTTTCTTGGGGTAGGGACAAGAAATAGACTAGGATTAGGAAACAAAAGGAAAAGATCTAGAAACAAATCGAATAAACGGAAGTAGGACAAAAGTCCTACTAGGAAAAGGAAAAAGAAAAGGAGCGGCTCCCTCCTGGCTCCCTGTGCGCGCGTGGGCGTTGGCATTGGCCTTGGCCGGTGGCTTGGCCTTGGGCCTTGGCCCTTGGCTCGGCGGGGCGCAGCGAAATAAATTTTTTTTTTGACAGAGACAACAAAACAAAAATAAATAAAAATTTTATATAGGCATGTAATATATCAAAATTTTCAGAAAAAGATTTTCTACAACATGAACACTATTTTAGCTTCAAATAAAATACACACAAATTTTAATAATTCACACGGTGCTACCGGTCCAATAAAATCCAATAAAATCATTTTTAAAATACCAAAATGACTTCAAATTAATTTCTCTCAATTTTCTGATGTAGGAATCATATTACCCTATTTTCCATATATTTTGTTTTGGAGAAAATAATTTGAATAAAACTCAAATAACTCCAATTGGAAATAAATTCAAAAGAACTTTGAATTTTAATTCTTTTAAAACTCCCAACTCATATTTCATTTAATTTGAAGAAGTCATTTTATATTCTCTCGTGAAAATCATTGAGTTGCATAAAGTTTCAGAATTGGAAATATTTTCCAAATGAAATTCAAATATTTTCAACACCCCTTGTCATTTAAATAAATGGAAGAAGTCATGTCATCTTCTCTCCAGGGTTTTGTGATGAAAAGAATTTGAATTCTCTAAGATCATGAAAGTTTGGGAAAGTCCTTTTATTCCCTCTCATTTAACTTTCAAAAAGTTTCAAATTCACTCACTTTCAGTCAATCAATCAAACAATCAACCAAAACTATCTATGTGTTTATAACATTCCAAAATTTAGAATTTTGGGATGTTACAGTCTCGTTGCTCAAGGATACACTCAAGTTGAAGGGATTGACTTTGATGAAACATTTGCTCCTCTGGCTAGGCTTGAAGCTATTCACATATTGCTAGCCTATACAAACCATCACAACATCCTGCTGTATCAAATGGATGTGAAGAGTGCATTTCTCAACGGCGAGATTGAAGAAGAAGTGTATGTTGCACAACCTCCTGGCTTTGGAGATCCAAAACATCTTGATATGGTGTACAAGCTAAACAAGGCACTGTATGGCCTCAAACAAGCCCCTCGCGCTTGGTATAAAACACTCAAAGACTTCCTGAAGAGCAAAGGCTTCAAACCTGGTTCCCTGGATCCCACACTCTTCACGAAGACATATGATGGTGAACTATTTGTGTGCCAAATATATGTGGATGACATTATCTTCGGCTGCACCAACCAGAAATACAGTGATGAGTTTGGACACATGATGCAAGAGCAATATCAGATGTCCATGATGGGTGAGCTGAAGTTCTTCCTTGGTCTTCAAATTCGTCAGCAAAGCAATGGCATCTTCATATCTCAAGAAAAATACCTCAAATACTGCCCGAAGAAGTTTGGAATGCAAGACTACAAAGGTTACACGACACCAATGCCAACTAAAAGTCATCTGGGTCCTGACGACAATTGTAAAGAGTTCGATCAAAAGGTATACCGCTCCATGATTGGTTCTTTACTTTATCCATGTGCATCTAGGCCAGATATAATGCTTAGTGTTTGCATGTGTGTCCGATTCCAAGCGGCACCAAAGGAATCGCATCACTTAGCTGTGAAGCGAATTCTTCGATATTTGGCTTACACCCCAACACTAGGATTATGGTATCCCAAGGGCTCAGAGTTTGATCTGGTTGGATTCTCGGATGCAGATTATGCTGGTGACAAGGTGGATCGTAAGTCTACATCAGGCACATGTCACTTTCTGGGACGATCATTTGTCTGTTGGTCTTCAAAGAAGCAGAACTGTGTATCTCTCTCCACTGCTGAATCTGAATACATTGCTGCTGGATCTTGCTGCGCTCAGCTTCTATGGATGAAGCAAACACTCAAGGACTATGGCATCCATCTGAAGCAAGTACCACTCTTCTGCGACAATGAAAGCGCTATTAAGATTGCCAACAACCCAGTTCAGCACTCGAAGACAAAGCACATTGAAATTCATCATCACTTTCTCAGAGATCATGTTATGAAGGAAGATATTGATATCATTCACGCCAACATCAAGAGCAATCGCGATATCTTCACAAAGCCCTTGGATGAGAAAAGGTTTTGCAAGTTGCGGTGTGAGCTAAATATCTTGGAATCCTCAAATGTCCTGTGATCAGGCACACATCCTAACACTTATGCATGTTGACTTAGATGTGCAACAAAGTAATGTATATCTTCAATCAATGAAGACTTACACTCTGAGTGTGATTACATTAATGCAGAATTTGACTTCGGAGCGCCACGATAATTGTGCGCCGTGTCTGGGTCTAATACTTCCTATACGGTGGGTAACGCCACCACCAAATTCTTATTTGGAGCGTTTTCTCTTGGCATTACATTTGCTAAGTCTTCGCATTTGATTTATCTTCAACATTGATTTGTCTTCATGATGATCTTCACTTTGATGATTTAGTTTCACTCAGATATATACATATATTTGTGTTCTGTCCTCTAAAGCATTCACTTATAGCTATGTCTTCTTGTTTGAATCTTTTGAACTAAGTGAATGTGATCGGACCCTAACCTCTTCAATGCTTCTTCCTCAAATTCTATCTATCCAAATCATATGCATTCTATTGAAACCATCAAATGTCTTCTCTGCGTCCTTGTCAGCAGAAGATACAGAGACAAACATTGAATCTGTTTTAAATGCTCAATCCTTATTGCCTGAAACCCGGAGAAGCCTGAACGACCACCCGACAGTCCAGGCGTGCGTGGGAACATGGAACAACTTCCAATGTGTTGCATGTTCGCCACGTGTCCCTCAGATGTGAGCCGCCAGGGGCACCTGCGTAATTGCGTTGTGCTGTCCCTCTCCCTATAAATGCACATCACATCGCGTTCAAAATCTTTCTTCCACCTCTTCACCTCGACAAACCCTAGCGCCACCGCTAGCTCTCGACGACGCCGGGGACGAAGCGCTTAGCTGCCGCGACCTCACCGACGCCGTCCTCACGCCGGCCGCAGACCTAGACTTCTCCGCCGCCGCCGTAGGTGTCCTCCGTCGCCAAGTTAGGGCACGGAAGATCGAACTGCTCGGCATCCTCTTCTACTCCGTCTAGCAGTTCATCGTGTGGTAATTATAAATCTCTTTTTACTTCCTTTTTGATCTGATAGATTCATATTTCTTCACCAAAAGTGGTTTCTGTGGCCACAAATTTGGATCTATCCTGTTCTGCATCTCATAATATGCCTAGTATATTCACTTATGCTTCACACATAGTTAGATTCTGTAACATCCCAAATTTTGGAATGTTAATATAATTAATTGAATTGTTTGTTTGTTTGCTTGACTGAATTAAACTTGAGTGAAATTTGAACCTTTTCAAAAACTTTTGAAAGAGAGGGAATAAAATGACTTTCCCCTTCTCCGGTAAATTAAAATTCATCCTATTAAAATCAATGAGAGAAGATGACATGACTTCTTCAACTATAAAGAATTTGAACGGAGTTTTGCAATTTAATTCTTTCAAATATTTGCACTTGCTTCTCTATTTTTCTTCCCCGAGAAATACCCCGAAAAATAAATTCTTGCAAGCAAGAAAGAGCGGAGGAAAATGACCCTCCAAAATCAGGGGCATTTTTGAAAATATTTGAGCCAAGAAAAACCAAAGTTTTTATTTAAAAATTATTTGAAAAAAAAATAAAGCCTTTAGGGATTTTCTGAAAAACATTTTTTTTAGGTTTTTATTTTGGCCGTGGAATAATGCTCATCATCTACATTTTATTTTTCGATAATTTTAGTATATAAAAACTCTTTATTCGAATTGATTTGATTTCCTTTTTATTGTTTTAGTTTCCTAATTTTAAAATAGGAATGGAATCGTTTTATTAGGAAAACCTGGCCCATTAAGCACTTTCCTATTCTAGCCCAACAAGAGATCATCTCCTTCCTCTGTTTCCTCTCACGTTCTGAAGCTTTCCATATCCATGGAGACAGAATCTCCACCTTCCGATCTCCCTCGTCTTTCCATCCCAGCGCCTCCCGAGACCGCCTATAAAACCCCTCCTCTCCTCGCTCCATTTTTCCCATCACCACGCCTCCCTGCCCGTAGCACCTCGCCACCATCCTCCTTTTCCTGCCTAGAACGCCACCAGAGCTCTCCTGAACCTCCCATCGCCCAGCGCCACCTCCCCAGCGCCGACCCCTCCTCCGCCACCCCCACCTCGGCGACCTCGCCCCCTCGCCGAGCAGCCTCCACATCGCCGTCTCCTTCCTGCCATCTCTGCCTCACGTCATGTAACTCCGTTTTCGTTTTCAGATTTATTCCTGTAACAGATTTAGTTCCGTTCTTGTTTAGCTTATAAATTTTGATCTAGAAGTCCAATGATGCTGATTCTTTTATGTTAGATCACAATTTTCTTGTAGTTTCAAAAATATATAATTTGTCTATGTTTGGATTTATAAAATTGAGTTAGATCAGATTTGAATTAAAGCTTGTTTTGCTTATTCGGGAGTTTAAAATAGATTTTTATTTGATTCCTTTTTCTACTGATCACTAGTGATCATATTTACCAGTGGTAAAAACTTCAAAATTGTTTGAGTATTTTAGCTTATTGTTTCATGTAAAACAAATTCTGTTTTAGTTCTATTCAATTATAGCTACTTCTTTTCTATAGTTGTTTTAAATTATTTTATTTTATATTTCAGAAAGTTTATGTTTGGTTTCTATTAGTTAAACAGTAGGTGTTCAACAAGTTTTTATATTTATTTTATTTTGTTATCGTGAAATCAATTCAAGTTCGCTAATAACTTGCAATGGATTTCTCTACTGTTTTAACTCCCAATTGAAAATACTTTCAAAATAGCTTTATGAAAAAAATACTTTATTTTTTGTCTTAACCAAATTTATATTTTATTCTCTGTTATTTTAGTGTTTTATTTTCCGTTAGACAAAACTATTTTTGTGAATGTTGTAGAAGAAGACTCCCTAGTTTTATTTGAAGTTCCTTCGGATTCTTATTCGCTCTCTCTTTTGTTTTGATTGTTAGTGTGAGTGCTTATGTGAATGATATGTTTGTTATATAGATTTCATCAGAGAGTGACGAGTAGTCTATCAAGTTATTTCTTGAGAACGATAATTCTTCTTCGTCAACATCACCAGGCAAGTTCACTTTGACCATGTTTTCATACCTATGTTTTATTGCATATAGTGGCACCTTTGCAACCACCCTCAAGAGTGTTATTGAATCCTTGTAGTTGAGTAGTATGCATGAGGTAGGAACCCATCACCCTGTTACCAAGCCCGGACGTTATTTATTTCAATGCTACGCTATAGTAGACGGGTTTGGTATGAGTACTGGAGTGGTGTGAGAATGGAGGATTCTACGTCAATGACGATAACTCCATGATGGAATCTGCAAGGACTGCATCTTCAAGACCTCAAGACTTCAAGACTCGAGACAGAATTCAATACACACTCTTCGGGTGAAGGACGGTTGACGGGCACCTGGAGAAACCAGCGGTTGGCGGATGCATGGAGAAGCGCCATGACATCTTGCGGAAAGCTTCACCCAGACTCAAAGAGACGGAAGAATACTTCATGCCCTAAGCTTACCCGTGCAACCGCAAGTCATTATGGGCTCGCTTGGTTGACCTTAGTAGTGACTCTGGCTGGGACGGTACTAGCAGATGTAGAACTACGGTAGGATGGGATGAGTACCGACGGTGGTCGAGGAACTATTCGAAGACCATGTTTGGTCATCTTGTTCTCAAACACCTCAAGTGCGAGAACGCAAATAGAGGGATCGAATCTTGCGGGTAAAGTGTACAAACCTCTGCAGAGGGTTATAACCTAATCGATTAGCCGTGTCCCCGGTTACGGACAATTTGAGCATCTGGACTTGGATCTATCTCGGAACTCTCAACACCGGATGATAACTTAATTGTGGGCAACTTATGATGATTTGGGCTATGAGACATCGGTTGGCGGAACCATGTCATGACAGAAAAACTCCATAGTACAGACTTCATTATTCCTTTGATGTAGGTAAAAATAAAACTAGCTTTTACGCAAACAAAACTCGATCTGAGCCACAAAGCCATACCGCATATAGTATAGTTTATCATCTGTTTTCTCTTATTGTGATCTTGCCGGTACATTCAATGTAATTGACCTACACGGCTGCAACATATCATGTTGCGATATTTCCTCGACGAGTAAGAGTTACGATCTGTGGTTACGGTCTACACTCAACCTGCCGATGGCGTTGATGGTACTCCACACCCGCTTGATTGTTTCATGATTATTATGAGGTATATATCATTTTACGTTATTTATACATGTGATTGCACTTTGATATATACATTGATGTACTTGTGTGTGCCGACATACTTGATCCAGGATGGCACAAGAATACGTAGGCTTGACCGTCGAGGTCGGGTCTCTACAGAGATGGTATCGAGCACATGTTGATCAGAACGTGACCCTAGAAAATGACTTAGTAATATGAAGACCCCAATAGGAATGACCTTTGTTTTGTACTACTCTCGTAACACCTGATTCCCTTTATCAACCCTCCTTATTTCAACTATAGATGGAGAGCTACATTTTGAACAAAAGAGAACACTACGAGAAGGTTCTTGGAGGTCCCTTCCTTGTGGAGCTAGTCAGGCTGCTGAAGTTACCGATACCTGAGATCAAGGCAACTAAGAGGACGTCCAGATCGTGGGGAGTCAAGGCCCAAGTTTTTGGTCGTAAAGAAGCCCCCAAGACTGCATACATCATCTTCGGAACTATAAATGGTGACTGTGATATGGGCATCAACACTGCCGTTCATGATGCTATTGCACGTTTGTGCTATCGTCATCGTGCTGCACTAAACCCACACTTCTTTGGAAGGATGGGATGGCAGAAGTCTGATGGAGCAACTATTGCCTTGACGGAAGCGCAAAAGATGAAGTTTCCCCCACTTTTAGTGTACAATCAGGATCTGGAACAATACGTCAAGAATTTTCAGATGGACCTCCTGGAAGCCCTGTTCGACAATGAAGCACTACGAGAAGAGGTCAAGACTCAGAGACTGAAGGTAAACCAGCTAGAGGAGGAGAACCTCGAGATCTCGAGAATGCATCAGGAACTGAAGAACAGCAGGACCATGTCTCATGCAAAGGACGTTGAAATCCAGAAGCTCAAGGAACAACTTCAGGACATACAGGGTCGTCACAAGAAACTCCGCGTCGACAGGGAAAATCTAGCAGAAGAACTGGAGGAGATCAAGTCCATACAGAAGGAACCCCAGTAAATTAGCTTAGTAGTATTCCACCATGAGAGAAATAAAGATGAACGCCATCTCGATTTAAGTATCTGACCATACCAATTTATGTGGGTGGCGATACTGTAGAATTGATTGAATAAATGAATGCTTGGTTGCTATTATTTTTGTGTGTTTATTGAATGGTTGGATAGATGCGATATTCGTAGGTTTGTATTTATTTCAACCTGGAGAGACGTAAGTTACGAAAGAATGGTAGAAGGCCTTCATATGGGAACAGCATCAGGAATTGGAAACTCCCGAGCATTGAAGACCTGAAGAAATGAGGACTTAGAAACGAAACCATAGTAGAACGGCCCATTACAAACGATAATTTTGTTGATGAGTGGGTAATTGCTTTCTCTTTCTATCTCAACCAGACCCCGAAATCTTGGACCCATGGGCAACTAAACACCAAACCTTTCTGGAGACAATTGCAATTTCCCCATGGGGATACATTCCTTGTTCTGAGCACCCCTCTTATCCTACACATGCAGATGACAACCCTTTACGAGTCTTTCCTTAAGGGCCCTGAAACGATCATGACCCTGACAAGTGATCATGATTACCCGAAGATCTTGAAGGACATGATGAAGCATATTCACCTTGAAGGAGATGCAGTCTACAAAGGCTACCCTTCATGCAAAGGGAGTGGAACTTTGGTATGTGGAGGTACACCTCCACCGTTTGAAAGGAGTTTGCCCAAAGAGGATGGGGCATTACTTTTCATCTCACGTGTGCCACAAGAAACTTTCTTGATGCCGTTCGTGAAGCAGCCATGGAAGCCATACGCCGATCGAGAAATACTTGAAGCAAGACTCCGTTATACTCAGGAATACCTAAGCGAAGTGCATGCAGAGATGATGAAGGTGAAGCTCAAGACCACCATGATGAAACAGAAGATTGAAGATTTCAAGGCTCATGTCGCACAATTCGGTGGGATCAAGAATCCTCGAGGAGGATAAATAAATAAAGTGGAAGTAATGTCTGACCATACCAAATCATGTGGGTGGCAGCATTTGTAACAAGTACTTTTTGGAATTTGGATTTACGAAAATGGTTAAGGTTGTAATGAAAAATTGATATGAGATTAATGAGATTTTATGGATAAACTTTTGCACTTCTTTTGGTCATAGTACTCTATAAAGCCACAAGATCAATGAAGAAAGAAACGTGTTATTCATGACGGCCATAGAAGGAAGCTGGACAAAATAAGTTGGAGTTTTGTTTTGATATGATGGTATGAAGAAACAGAGTACTACTGGATTTAAGGAGGTGTAACAAGAGAGTTACTCCAAGGATGAGTTAAAGCTGCACTAGTGTTGAAGTGGGCCATAACCCACAGGCCCAGGATTTTGAGAAGGAACCGTTGTAACCTTGATAAAGGAATAAATTTGGAAGAATCTGTGATCCAATCAGCCTACGTTTCGTAGGAGGTTACGCAAAAACCTGAGAGTGGTGAAGTAACGATAGATGTTTTGTTTGGCATGCAGAAACCATGGATTTATACGAACTCAGTTCGAGAACAAGAGAAATTCTGCAATGCTTGTGAGTATGCCCAAGTGTTAGAATACGTGATTCACTGTTTACGTATGTGGTAATGATTCAAGTACGGGATGGATTGGCCCCCATACCGAGGACTTCTATCATGAACTATCATATGTTGATGGAAAATCAGAGAGACTCGAAAACCTTTGAAGAGTGTCGACGCTATAAGCCCTAAAACCATAGAATGGTAGGACGATGGAATCCCTTTACAGGCAACTGAGGCCAATCGTAGGCTATACGGTGAGGTTCAACCTAGACCGTTTTCTGCAGGAGAAACCATAAATTGTAGACCACCATGAGTATTTCGAAAGTTGTCTAGAATGGACACGAGCCTATCAGCTAAGAAGATCCAGTCTCGGACGAACTTCAACTTTGACGAACCGACCCAAGCTTTTGAGGAAAACTCTATGCTTCTGACAGAAGAGCTTTAATGAAGGAGCTATTGTAAGATATGTGAAGAGACATACATTGTCAACCCTCCAGAGGAAATATCTGAGTTTATTGGAACCATGACCTTGTTTTTAAGTGTGGTAGCACCCCTGACCTTTCTGACCAAGACATTTGCTAGAAGACCCCAACCCCTAACCTTTTCTTGTTAGTTTCTTCAATCTCGAGGACTAGATTCATTTTAAGTGTAGGTTTGTAACATCCCAAATTTTGGAATGTTAATATAATTAATTGAATTGTTTGTTTGTTTGCTTGACTGAATTAAACTTGAGTGAAATTTGAACCTTTTCAAAAACTTTTGAAAGAGAGGAATAAAATGACTTTCCCTTCTCCGTAAATTCAAATTCATCCTATTAAAATCAATGAGAGAAGATGACATGACTTCTTCAACTATAAAGAATTTGAACGGAGTTTTGCAATTTAATTCTTTCAAATATTTGCACTTGCTTCTCTATTTTTCTTCCCGGAAATACCCGAAAATAAATTCTTGCAAGCAAGAAAGAGCGGAGGAAAATGACCCTCCAAAATCAGGGGCATTTTGAAAATATTTGAGCCAAGAAAAACCAAAGTTTTATTTAAAAATTATTTGCAAAAAGAAATAAAGCCTTTAGGGATTTTCTGAAAACATTTTTTCAGGTTTTATTTTGGCCGTGGAATAATGCTCATCATCTACATTTTATTTTTCTGATAATTTTAGTATATAAAACTCTTTATTCGAATTGATTTGATTTCCTTTTATTGTTTTAGTTTCCTAATTTTAAAAATAGGAATGGGATCGTTTTATTAGGAAACATTAAGCACTTTCCTATTCTAGCCCAACAAGAGATCATCTCCTTCCTCTGTTTCCTCTCACGTTACGAAGCTTTCCATATCCATGGAGACAGAATCTCCACCTTCCCGATCTCCTCGTCTTTCCATCCCAGCGCCTCCGAGACCGCCTATAAAACCCCTCCTCTCCTCGTTCCATTTTTCCCATCACCACGCCTCCCCTGCCCGTAGCACCCTCGCCACCATCCTCCTTTTCCTGCCTAGAACGCTCACCAGAGCTCTCCTGAACCTCCCATCGCCCAGCGCCACCTCCCCAGCGCCGACCCACTCCTCCGCCACCCCACCCTCGCCGGCGACCTCGCCTCCTCGCCGAGCAGCCCTCCACATCGCCGTCTCCTTCCTGCCATCTCTGCCTCACGTCACAGGTAACTCCGTTTTCGTTTTCAGATTTATTCCCGTAACAGATTTAGTTCCGTTCTTGTTTAGCTTATAACTTTTGATCTAGAAGTCCAATGATGCTGATTCTTTTTGCGTTAGATCACAATTTTCTTGTAGTTTCCAAAAATATATAATTTGTCTATGTTTGGATTTATAAAATTGAGTTAGATCAGATTTGAATTAAAGCTTGTTTTGCTTATTCGGGAGTTTAAAAATAGATTTTATTTGATTCCTTTTTCTACTGATCACTAGTGATCATATTTACTAGTGGTAAAAACTTTAAAATTGTTTGAGTATTTTAGCTTATTGTTTCATGTAAAACAAATTCTGTTTTAGTTCTATTGAATTATAGCTACTTCTTTTCTATAGTTGTTTTTAAATTATTTTATTTTATATTTCAGAAAGTTTATGTTTGGTTTCTATTAGTTAAACAGTAAGTGTTCAACAAGTTTTTATATTTATTTTATTTTGTTATCGTGAAATCAATTCAAGTTCGCTAATAACTTGCAATGGATTTCTCTACTGTTTTAACTCCCAATTGAAAATACTTTCAAAATAGCTTTATGAAAAAAAATACTTTATTTTTTTGTCTTAACCAAATTTATATTTTATTCTCTGTTATTTTAGTGTTTTATTTTCCGTTAGACAAAACTATTTTTGTGAATGTTGTAGAAGAAGACTCCCTAGTTTTATTTGAAGTTCCTTCGGATTCTTATTCGCTCTCTCTTTTGTTTTGATTGTTAGTGTGAGTGCTTATGTGAATGATATGTTTGTTATATAGATTTCATCAGAGAGTGACGAGTAGTCTATCAAGTTATTTCTTGAGAACGATAATTCTTCTTCGTCAACATCACCAGGCAAGTTCACTTTGACCATGTTTTCATACCTATGTTTTATTGCATATAGTGGCACCTTTGCAACCACCCCTCAGTAGTGTTATTGAATCCTTGTAGTTGAGTAGTATGCATGAGGTAGGAACCCATCACCCTGTTACCAAGCCCGGGACGTTATTTATTTCAATGCTACGCTATAGTAGACGGGGTTTGGTATGAGTACTCGGGAGTGGTGTGAGAATGGAGGATTCTACGTCAATGACGACAACTCCATGATGGAATCTGCAAGGACTGCATCTTCAAGACCTCAAGACTTCAAGACTCGAGACAGGAATTCAATACACACTACTGGGTGAAGGACGGTTGACGGCACCTGGAGAAACCAGCGGTTGGCGGGATGCATGGAGAAGCGCCATGACATCTTGCGGAAAGCTTCACCCAGACTCAAAGAGACGGAAGAATACTTCATGCCGGAAGCTTACCTGCAACCGCAAGTGTAGCGACCAGACCGAATGGATCTAGCGCTCGTGCTCGGTGTCATCCTGGATCAAGAATGCTTGACACCACACAAGATTTCAAGGATTTATAGCAGAGTAGCAATCACACACTTATTACATCGTTGTCCACAAGGGAACTGAATAAAATATGGCTTAAGGCCATCTAATAATAACAGCGAAGGCTTGGAAGATAAGCGAGTCCATCAACTCCAACAGCATCACTGAGTATAGAACCACGACCTAACACCTTACTGTCGTTCAAAAAGTCATAGCGTGAAAAGTTGCAGCCCGAAACGGGTCAAGACATGGAATATGCTGGCAATGTAACACATAAAGAGCAATGAATGAATAAGCCTATACTACATGCATATTTGGCTGGTGGTAAGGCTCTCGGCTACATTTGCATAAAGCTGATTTTTCCCTACATCAAAGGAATAATTTTATTTAACTATCATGGTGGTTGTTAAACATTGAAGATGATTGACATCCTCAATCCCAATTAAAAGTACTCATCAAAACCCAATAACTTTTATTAGAAGTAACATGTTGAGATTCACATGCTAATCAAGTACGGATACTCAAATTGTCCATAACCGGGACACGGCTAATCATGATTAGTTTATACACTCTGCAGAGGTTTGCGACTTTTCCCCACAAGACTCGATCGCCTCCGCTTGGTTCTCGCACTACATGGTGTTTGAGAAGCGGATGACCGAGACATAGTCTTTCAGAAGCGCTAGCACCTTACATGTGGGTAGACCGTACCAACCTACATCCCCTACATCAGCTAGCCTACCCGTAAGAGTTCGCACGACTTAGTCAACTACGCCAGAGCCCATAATTGGCTTGTGGCTGCACACGGAAGTTTCCAGTTTGACAAATCTTATGATCCCTTAGAGCACAGGTCGCGGTCCGAAGAAATACAGGCAAGTCCTGATAGAAACCAGGTGCCTCAATCCACCCAGATGTGTGTTAGGTTGCCACCTTAGATAAACCATTAACTAAACAATCTCACATCTGTCATGGATATTCACTCACCCAATCCACGTCTACTAGCATAGCATGGCATGAACAAGCAAACGTAGAAGTAACTCCCAAGGTTTCATAAGTAAAACAGGTAATAGGTACTACCTCAATCTACTTCCCAAACCCACAATTTAATTAGATCCTAATCATGCAAGTGTTTGAGGAATAGATCTAATGCATAAAAACTGGGTATGAGAAGGGTATGATCAAGTGTTACTTGCCTTGCTGATGATCCGCGAGTCCTAGAGATTCGAAGTAACAAGCGGCGCACTCCGGGTGATCTAACGCAGACAAACAACAAGCATACAATAAGTACTCATCTAATGCACAGGGAAATCTCGAATAAAAGAACTAACCAGAAAGTTCAACTTAAGAACCCTGGTTGCAAAAGAATCGAATCAAAACAAACTCCGAAAGTCGAAACTCGAGAGAGAAACCTCTCGGTTTAGCGATCCGAAATTAGGTCAAAATTTCACAGTGGCAAAACTCTGTGAAAGTAGGGTAGTCGGAACGGCGGTTTCATTATGAAACTCCAGGCGCTTGAATCACCTGATTCCGATAAACGAGCGAGAAATAAAACAGTTTTGAAAATCAGATCGAAATCAAATCGAAAAATAACGGATTAATTCCGATTAAAAGAAAACGACGAACGAGTTAAAAGCGAACGTTCGTTAACAGAACGAATCTAACGAACGCGTTCATTGAAACGAACGGTTCGGTGAACGTCCGTTAAATAAGAAAACCGAAAAAAAAAACCAATCTAGGTTTTTTTAAAAAAACCGAACATATGTTTTTTTAAAAAACCGGATCGGTCCGAGGGATAAAACCGAATCGGGGCGCGGGGCGGCGGCTACCTCCGGCGGCTTTCACGGCGAGGTCCGGCGGGTCCGCGGGGCTCAAGGGTCGGGAGGCGAGGCGGCGGGGTTCCATGCGAGGGCGGCGCGGCCCACGGCGGCGGGCCTGGCGCGCGAGGGGCGGCTCGGCGGGTTGGGGCGGCGGCGCAAGGGGCGATGTGAGAGAGAGGGCGGGGGAGTATTTAAGGGGGGGGAAGAGGCGGCGGGTGGCTTGGGAAGGGGCGACGGGAGCCGGGTCAGGCGGACTCGAGCGGCGGGGTTCCGTCTTGTGGCGGGAGACCGCAAGGAGCGGGCGGCGACATGAGGAGATGGGCCGGGCGGCTGGGCTGGCTGGGCTGGCTGGCTGGCCGGCCGGGCCTCGGTCCGAGGGGGCGCTGTTTTTTTTTTAATAAAATAAAATTTAAAACAAAACAAATAAAATAAATATCAAATGAACTCCAAATTAATTAAAACAAATTTTCTCCGACTCCTAAAATGAATCGAACAAAATGAACTTTAAAACAAAATACATGCATAAAAATTTTAAATGCTCATTTTGCCTTAGCAAAATAAATCTTCAAAACCCAAATTTGGTTTATTTATAATATCTTCATTTTTCCTAATTGTTTGAGAAAGTCATATTATTCCCTCTCAAGATATTTTTTTTAGGAAAAACTTTATGAAGATAATTTAAATAATCCAATGATCCTATTTTCAAAATTTGAGAGATCCCAAATATGAAAATTATGAAACTTCCAACTCTCTCCGAGGGTCCTTGAGTTGCGTGAAATTTCTAGGATCGGAAAAATGCGAGAAAAAAAATGATATGCATGATGACCTAATGTATAACATTCCAAATTGAAAATTTGGGATGTTACAAACCTACCCCCTTAAGATGAATCTCGCCCTCGAGATTCGGGTTGGCTAGAAAATAGGTGAGGGTGGTCCTTAAGCAAAACTTCCTCTCTTTCCTGGTGGCTTCATCCTCAGTGTGGTGGCTCCACTGAACTTTGCAAAACTTGATAACCTTGCTGCGGGTAACTCTGCTGGCATAATCGAGAATCTTAACCGGTCTTTCCTCATATGTCAAGTCATCCTTCAACTGAATTGCTTCCAGTGGTACTCAGATCTCTTAACGGTACCTCTGCTATCTCGGGTGACATTTCTTCAATCGAGAAACATGGAATACATCATGAACTCCCGACAGTCCTTCCGCAATTCCAACTTATAAGCAACTTCTCCCATGCGTTGCAAAATCTTATATGGTCCAACAAAACGGGTGCTAACTTTCCTTTAACTCCAAAACGCTTCACTCCTCGGCGGGGATACTCGAGATATACTCATCTCCAACTTCATACTCAATCGCTGCGCTTTGAATCGGCATAGCTCTTACGTATGGACTGGGCTACCTTGAGCCTGTCTCGAATCAACTTAACTTTTGTTCGACTCCTTAATCAAATCTGGTCCAAACAACCGGCGATCTCGGTTTAGTCCCATGACAACGGTGTCCTGCACCTTCTTCCATACAAAGCCTCGAAAGGTGCCATCTTTAAACTGGTTTGGTAATCATTATTGTAGGAAAATTCTGCATACGGCAAATTATCATCCCAACTAGATCCATAATCTAGTGCACAAGCTCTCGAGATGTCCTCCAAAATCTGATTGACTCTCTCGGTCATGTCCATCGGTCTGTGGGTGGAAAGTCTGTGCTGAATTCAATCGGGTTCCCAATGTTTCGTGTAACTGGTTCCAAAATTTCAAGTAAACTGGGTTCCTCATGTCGATACGATGCTCCTCGGAACTCCGTGTAAACACACAATTCTGGTCATGTATATCTTTGCCAACTTAGCACTGCTATAGGTAGTCTTGACCGGAATGAAATGGGCTACCTTGGTCAAGCGGTCGACTATGACCCAAATCGAGTCATATCTGAACGGGTTTTTGGCAAACCTGTGATGAAATCCATGCCTAGTTTATCCCACTTCCATTCGGGTATCGGCAATGGTTGTAACAATCCTGCTGGCTTCTGATGTTCTGCCTTTACTTTCTGACATACGTCGCAAACTGCTACGTACTCCATAATATCCTTCTTCATTCCGTCCACCGAAAATATTCTTCAAATCCAAATACATCTTGGTATTTCCTGGTGAATCGAATAGGGTGAATCATGGGCTTCTTGTAAAATCAACTTCCTGATCTCCTGGGTCATTGGGCACATAAACACGGTCTTCAAACCATAGGGTATCGTGTTCGTCCTCACGAAATCCTTTAGCTTTTCCTTTGCTCATTTTCTCCTTTATAGAGGCAACTTCCTTATCTGCCTTTTGGGCTTCTCGATTTTGTCCATCGATTGTCGATTGAATCTCCAATGCTGCTACATAGCCTCTCGGAACTATTTCCAAACATAGCTCTCGAAGGTCCTCGGCTAACTCATTGGGTATTCCTCCCATCATTAGGGTATTGACGTGGCTCTTACGGCTCAATGCGCCCTTACGACATTAGCCTTTCCGGGTGATAATGCAATCTCATATCGTAATCCTTGATTAGCTCTAACCATCTCCTCTCGTCCGAGATTCAATTCTACGTGTGAAGATGTACTTCAAACTCTTGTGATCCGTATATACTTCACAATGATTTCCAATGAGAAAATGTCTCCACGTCTTCAAGGCATGCACAACGGCTGCTAACTCCAAATCATGAGTGGCATAATTCAACTCATGGGGCTTAAGTTGTCGTGAAGCATACTGAAACAACTCTTCCTTCCTGCATAAGCACTGCTCCAAGTCCTCGGCGTGAAGCGTGCAATACACCTCATAATCCTTAGTTTGATCTCGCAATATCAAACTGGTGAGGTAACCAATCTTTTCTTCAACTCCTGAAAACTTGCCTCACAGTCCTCACCCATATGAATTTGTTTTCCTTCTTCAACAATTCTGTCATAGGCTTTGCAATCCTTGAGAAATTCTCAATGAATCTTTGGTAGTATCCTGCGAGTCCAAGGAAACTCCGAATCTCTCCAACTGTCGTTGGTGCTTCCCACTTGGTTACGGTCTCAACTTTTGTGGGGTCAACTGCTATTCCTTCTCCGGATATAACATGTCCGAGAAATCCAACTTCCTTTAGCCAAAACTCACATTTGCTGAACTTGGCATACAACTGGTGTTCTCTTAGCTTCTCCAAAACCAATCTCAAATGTTCCTTGTGTTCCTCTTCATTCTTCGAGAAAATCAAATTGTCATCAATGAACACCACGACGAACTTGTCCAAAAACTCCATAAACACTTTGTTCATCGTGTTCATGAAATAGGCTGGTGCGTTAGTCAGTCCAAATGACATAACGGTATACTCATACAGTCCATATCTCGTGGTAAATGCTGTCTTGGGTATGTCTTGCTCCCGAATCTTCAACTGATGGTACCCTGATCGCAAGTCGATCTTAGAGAACACTTTGGCTCCTTGCAAGCGATCAAACAGATCATTTATCATCGGTAGTGGGTACTTGTTCTTGATTGTTACTTCATTCAATCCACGATAATCAACAACCATTCTCAACGATCCATCCTTCTTCTCCACCAATAAAACGGGTGATCCCCAAGGTGAGGAACTTGGGCGAATATAACCTTTATCCAATAGTTCCTTAATCTGCTTCTTAATTTCTGCCAAATCCTTTGCGGGCATCCTGTACGGTCGCTTCGATATCGGGCCTGTTCCTGGCAACAGCTCGATCAAAAACTCAATGTCTCTATCCGGCGGCATTCCTGGCAACTCTTCCGGAAATACATCAGGATAATCCTTCACCACTGGTACTTCTTCCTGTACCACTCCTGTTAAGCAATTAACTTGTGCTTCCTAATATCACATCCAATCCTTGGGATTCCAGAACTATTAGGTCTGAGGGGAAAACATAGTGTCCGATCCTTAGTGGCAGTCGATCACACCATTTACTAGCCATGTACTCTGCTCCGGGTGAGGTTACTAGCATGGGTGACCTAAGGGCTTGGGTTGGTAACTTGTACTTATCCACAAATCCCTTGATATGTATGAATGCGATGCACCAAGATCAAAAAGAACAACTGCAGTAAAAGACTTAACCAAAACTTACCGATTCATGCATCGGGCTGATCTTCAACCTCCTCCACATCAATGTGGTTCACTTGTCCCCTGTTGAAAGGGTTGGGCTTCTTTCCAGAGCTTCCATTGCCATTTCCATTCGGCCTTCGGGCATTCATTTGCATAGTGCCCGCCTTGCGGCACTTAAAGCAAGTAATGTAACTCAGGTCTACCTTGGATGGTGTTGATGGGTTGGTGCGATTCTGTCGTTGCTTCCTCCATTCCGTTCCCATTCTTGGTGCCATTATGGTTGTGCGAATTACCTCCTCCATGGGTATGTGAAACTGAATTCCTGATTTAGGGGTATAACGTGGCCTGCTTTGGGATCTGAGTTATACTTCCCTTGTCCATACTTCCGCTTGCAGTTCTCAATTCTTCTTTGCTTTCCTCAATCATGAGAGCTCGGTCTACTAACTCCTGGTAGTTATTAAAACTTGCTACCATCAACGGCATGTTGAACTCATCATTCAGTCCTTCTAGAAACTTCTCTGTTTAGTCGCATCCGTAGTAACGCGTCATCCGGGGCATAACGTGCTAGTTTGCTAAAGTCATCCACGATCGCCAACAGTCCTTCCTCCTTGGCGTGGGTTGCGAAACTCACGCTTCTTCATGGCCATGGCTCCTGCTGAAACATGGGCTGTCTGAAAAGCTTGTCAAACTGGTCCCATGTGACAGTGTCTACGGGATAAGTGGCTGTGAAATTCTCCCACCATGCTGCTGCGGGTCCTTCAAGCTGATGTGCTGCAAACTTCACTCTTTCACCATCCGTGCATCCTGCAGTGGTCAGCTCCCTTCCTATCTTGCGGAGCCAGTCATCTGCTACAATCGGCTCGGTGCTATTGGAATACACCGGCGGGTTCAGTCTAAGGAAACGAGTCAGATGATCCGCAGGTGGTGGTGGTGGCGGTGGGTTGTTGTTGTTGTTGTTGTTGTTCTGCACCAATGTTTGAATCAGGGTATTCTGCTGCTGGATCAATTGGGTGATCTCTGGCGGGAAAACGAATCCGGGGTCGCGTCTCGGAGGCATCTGATGGGTTTAGAAAAGAAGAGAATGTAGAATAGAATGAGGTCTAAGGGGAAATCACTACCCAAATGCACAGGAGCAAATGCACACAAAATCACTTCATTCAATCAAACAAGGGTTACAACGATCTAACTATCGCAAAAGTGCGTGTACTATAATGTTTACATGGAGGAATACTACTAATATGTGGGGACTTCTACTAATTTGAACCGTGGAAGACTCCATGATGTCTGCTCCACCGTCTTCAAAATCGGGTTCACTTGGATCCGAATCGAGTCGTCGATGTTGATGTAGTCGATTGGGTGTTCGACATACTGGTCTTCATTCCTGGCGCCAACTTCTTCTTGAGTTCTTGATCTCGTACTTAAGATCGTTATTGTGTCTTGCCGTAGCTACGATCTCGCCCATGTAGTCCTTGCGTGTAGTCTTTAGTTCTTCTTCCATTCGATGATCCTTTCCTTTGTCTTCGCAACTCCAACATGTCATTGCACATTTGATTCTCTGGCGTCGGATGTGCTGATTTAACTCTGGATGAAAGCTGCAATGGATCTATCCTTCTTGGTGTTGACGACGTCCCGCTTGTCATCTCGGCGTCCGCAAATCTGGTAGATGGTATCCTTGAGATCTTCTTGATAAACTTCTCCAATGCGTCCCATGGTGATGTGAGCTGCCATGCTCTTTCCTGCACTCCAAGTGGGTGCAATCAAAACACTATCTATTGGCTTGGTGATTGGGGCGAATGTCCTTCCCGAACGTGAGCATGAATCTTCCAGCGCTCCTCTTGAGCAGAGTGGCGTTGAAAGTCCCGTGAAGCTTGGTAATCCAATGTTCGGGTAGTTGGTAACTTCCTTCAAGTGAAATCCAAAAAGGTGTGCCTTCATCCGGTTGGGTGTACTTGATCTTCGCGTCCGCCATCCTAAAGAGAGTAGAAAAGATGAGGAGTTAGAAAATGGGAAGAGAGAGTGATCTATGGCTTTAACTTAGTGGTCGTGTCCTATAGTCAGCGTGTGCTCTGATACCATTCTCTCAGAGCGACCAGACCGAATGGATCTAGCGCTCTGTGCTCGTGTCATCCTGGATCGAATGTCGACACCACACAAGATTTCAAGGATTTATAGCGAGTAGCAATCACACACTTATTACATCGTTGTCCACAAGGAACTGAATAAAAATATGGCTTAAGGCCATCTAATAATAACAGCGGAAGGCTTGGAAGATAAGCGAGTCCATCAACTCCAACGGCATCACCGAGTATAGAACCACGACCTAACACCTTACTCGTCAAATGCGAAAAAATCTGCAACGTGAAAAGTTGCAGCCAAAACGGGTCAAGACATGGAATATGCCGCAATGTAACACATAAAGAGCAATGAATGAATAAGCCTATACTACATGCATATTTGGCTGGTGGTAAGGCTCTACGGCTACATTTGCATAAAGCTGATTTTTCCCTACATCAAAGGAATAATTTTATTTAACTATCATGGTGGTTGTTAAACATTGAAGATGATTGACAGCATCCTCAATCCCAATTAAAAAGTACTCATCAAAACCCAGTAACTTTTATTAGAAGTAACATGTTGAGATTCACATGATAATCAAGTACCGGATACTCAAATTGTCCATAACCGGGGACACGGCTAATCATGATTAGTTTATACACTCTGCAGAGGTTTGCGCACTTTTCCCCACAAGACTCGATCGCCTCCGCTTGGTTCTCGTGACTACATGGTGTTTGAGAAGCGGATGACCGAGACATAGTCTTTCGAAGCGCTAGCACCTTACATGTGGGTAGACCGTACCAACCTACATCCCCTACATCAGCTAGCCTACCCGTAAGAGTTCAGACGACTTAGTCAACTACGCCAGAGCCCATAATTGGCTTGTGGCTGCACACGGAAGTTTCCAGTTTGACAAATCTTATGATCCCTTAGAGCACAGGTGGCGGTCCAAGAAATACAGAGCAAGTCTGATAGAAACCAGGTGCCTCAATCCACCCAGATGTGTGTTAGGTTGCCACCTTAGATAAACCATTAATTAAACAATCTCACATCTGTCATGGATATTCACTCACCCAATCCACGTCTACTAGCATAGCATGGCATGAACAAGCAAACGTAGAAGTAACTCCCAAGGTTTCATAAGTAAAACAGGTAATAGGTACTACCTCAATCTACTTCCCAAACCCACAATTTAATTAGATCCTAATCATGCAAGTGTTTGAGGAATAGATCTAATGCATAAAACTGGGTATGAGAAGGGTATGATCAAAGTGTTACTTGCCTTGCTGATGATCCGCGAGTCCTAGAGATTCGAAGTAACAAGCGGCGCACTCCGGGTGATCTAACGCAGACAAACAACAAGCATACAATAAGTACTCATCTAATGCACAGGGAAATCTCGAATAAAAGAACTAACCAGAAAGTTCAACTTAAGAACCCTGGTTGCAAAAGAATCGAATCAAAACAAACTCCGAAAGTCGAAACTCGAGAGAGAAACCTCTCGGTTTAGCGATCCGAAATTAGGTCAAAATTTCACAGTGGCAAAACTCTGTGAAAGTAGGGTAGTCGGAACGGCGGTTTCGTTACGAAACTCCAGGCGCTTGAATCACCTGATTCCGATAAACGAGCGAGAAATAAAACAGTTTTGAAAATCAGATCCAAATCAAATCGAAAAATAACGGATTAAATCCGATTAAAAGAAAAACGACGAACGAGTTAAAAGCGAACATTAGCTTATGAGCGAATCTAACGAACGCGTTCATTGAAACGAGCAGTTCGGTGAGCGTCCGTTAAATAAGAAAACCGAAAAAAAAAACCAATCTAGGTTTTTTTTTTAAAAATCAACATATGTTTTTTTTTAAAAAACGGATCGGTCCGAGGATAAAACCGAATCGGGGCGCGGGCGGCGGCTACCTCGGCGGCTCTTCGGGCGAGGTCCGCGGGTCCGCGAGGCTCGTGGTCGGGAGGCGAGGGCGGCGGGTTCCCGGCGAGGGCGGCGTCCCACGGCGCGGCGGCGGGCGGGCGGCGGCTCCGGCGGTTGGGGGCGGCGGCGGGCGATGTGAGAGAGAGGGCGGGGGAGTATTAAGAGGGGGGGCTTGGGCTTGGGAAGGGGCGACGGGAGCCGGGTCAGGCGGACTCGGCGGCGGGGTTCAGTCTTGTGGCGGGAGACCGGCCAAGGAGCGGGCGGCCATGAGGGAGATGGGCGGGGGGGCTGGGCTCAGGCTGGTGGCTGCCGGCCGGGCTGGGCCTCGGTCCAGGGGGGGGGGCGCGCTGTTTTTTTTTTTAATAAAATAAAATTTAAAACAAAACAAATAAAATAAATATCAAATGAACTCCAAATTAATTAAAACAAATTTTCTCCGACTCCTAAAAATGAATCGAACAAAATGAACTTTAAAAACAAAATACATGCATAAAAATTTTTAAATGCTCATTTTTGCCTAAGCAAAATAAATCTTCAAAACCCAAATTTGGTTTATTTATAATATCTTCATTTTTCCTAATTGTTTGGGAAAGTCATATTATTCCCTCTCAAGATATTTTTTTTAGGAAAAACTTTATGAAGATAATTTAAATAATCCAATGATCCTATTTTCAAAATTTGAGAGATCCCAAATATGAAAATTATGAAACTTCCAACTCTCTCCGAGGGTCCTTGAGTTGCGTGAAATTTCTAGGATCGGAAAAATGCGAGAAAAAAAAATGATATGCATGATGACCTAATGTATAACATTCCAAATTGAAAATTTGGGATGTTATAGCAAGTCATTATGGGCTCTGGCTTGGTTGACCTTAGTAGTGACTCTGGCTGGGACGGTACTAGCAGATGTAGAACTACGGTCGGATGGGATGAGTACCGGACAGTGGTCAGAGGAACTCTTCGGAAGACCATGTTTCGGACATCTTGTTCTCAAACACCCTGAAGTGCGAGAACGCAAATAGAGGGATCGAATCTTGCGGGTAAAGTGTACAAACCTCTGCAGAGGTTATAACCTAATCGATTAGCCGTGTCCCGATTCACGGACAATTTGAGCATCTGGACTTGGATCTATCTCGGAACTCTCAACACCGGATGATAACTTAATTGTGGGCAACTTATGATGATTTGGGCTATGAGACATCGGTTGGCGGAACCATGTCATGACAGAAAAACTCCATAGTACAGACTTCATTATTCCTTTGATGTAGGTAAAATAAAACTAGCTTTTACATAAACAAAACTCGAATCTGAGCCACAAAGCCATACTGCATATAGTATAGTTTATCATCTGTTTTCTCTTATTGTGATCTTGCGGTACATTCAATGTCTTGACCTACACGGCTGCAACGTATCATGTTGCGAGATATTTCCTCGATGAGTAAGAGTTACGATACAGGTTACGGTCTACACTCAACTTGCCGATGGCGTTGATGGGACTCCACACCCGTTTGATTGTTTCCGCTGATTATTATGAGGTATATATCATTTTACGTTATTTATACATGTGATTGCACTTTGATATATACATTGATGTACTGTGTGTGCCAGCATACTGATCCAGGGATGGCACAGTAACACAGAGGCTTGACCGTCTGAGGTCGGGTCGCTACAGATTCCTCACTTGTACCTATTCTTGGATTCGTACAAATCTGGAACCAACTCTCAACATATAAGTGCATGTCTTCGCGCTATGAGGTCAATGTCTTCTAAACTGATTTATCTTCAAAATCTTCTGAGAATACATATGACCTCTTCACCTTCCCTCGCATCTCTAATGCTGTCATACATGTCCGTGGGAGAATCCCTTGGTTCTCATAGTCTACATTCATTTGCAGAATTCTTACAACATCACATCAATTCTCCTGAAGCTAGTTCCTGTCTAACCAGCAGACGGAAGCCTTTGCAAGTTTTGAAGCCTTTCAGTCTGAACTTCATGGCAACAGAAAAGTCTGCAGGGAAGGGAGACAGACAATGCCGTGGGAATACATCTAAGGATTTGCCACCAGACCTCTATGAGTTGTACAAGACAGATCCATAGGAGGACTACAATCAGCGAAAAACCTGAATCCAATGGATTCAAAGATACTGGGCAGAACAATGGTACAAGTACAGGTTCATGACCCAGGAATATGCTGAGAAAAATGCCATCAAGCGACCCTGGGGAGACATCTTGTACAAAAATCTTCCACCCAGGTCCAGAGCTGAAGCCATTGAACAAGGCTTCTACCCTTGCATGGTCCGTGGACCATAGCCTGCAGATGCCAACCCATCTCCATTGCTATGGTGTCGTGACGACAATCTGTTCAAGCACAACTTCCAGTCTGCCAAGAACTCAGCCAAAGAAAACAAGAAGTTGCGGGGATTAGACTTCAACCCCGGTCCCTCTGCTCCTCGTGCCGATGGCATACACGAAGCTGAACCCAATCTTGTTGGGCTGTTCTACAACCTAGAAGGTATCATCACTCATATTATGGTTAAAGGGACAGCCGTGGATGAACCTGCAGACGATGCTGATTCTGACGAAGCGCCTGCACCACCGAATCCTAAGAAGCTGAAGAAACCCAAGGCTTCAAACCCTTCCACTGCACCAAAAGCTTCACGAGTGAAGCCTCTGGCCACTGCTCCTCCTGCACCAAGTGTGCAGTCTGAAGATCTCTCACGCATCTCCAAGTCTGAGAAGAAGAAAAAGAAGCCCATGCACACCACTGGTCCAGCTCTGACCCCTGCCGCTGTTCTGAGGAATGAGAACGATGCCATTGATCTGTCAAGTGACGACGATCTTGCTGATGACGCTCTTGAGCAGCTGATAAAGAGCAAGCAAGAGGCAGAAATATTCAATGATTTGCCTCTCTTTGATGTGGAAGTATTGAACAACTTCATTGATGAATGGTTTGATATCCCCAATCTCAGCTTTGATGATCTGCAACTTCCCGGCGGCCTAAGCGTCTCCTTCCATAGAGCCATTGCTCCTGATCTGGCTCTTGCTCAGAAAATTGTTGAGCTGAAGCACAAGATTGATTATGAAAAGGCTCAGTTCAAGAAGCATGTGGCCAAGCTCAGCGTAACAGACGTTCAGAACTTCAAGGTCATGTTGCATGAGCTCAAGGAAGCGTTTCACATGAAACGTGAAAAAGCCAAAGGTTCTCAAGAGCGCATGAAACTTCTGGCTGCAAAGTGTGTTCAAGCTTACAATGAAGCTGAGAAGCGCAAGGCACTTGGGCGTCCTGGCATCGACCCTAAGATGGCTGCCAAGCAGAAGAAGAAGCCTGCTGTGGACCAAGCTGAACCATCCAGGCGGGAAGAACCTCGCATTGTCTTCCCCACTAGTATGACAGGCGTGAAGCCTAAGGTCCCCACAGTGGCTTTAGAGATTCAGAAGACAAGGGCAGCCGAAGCCAAAGTCATAAAGCGCAAAACCAAGAACACCACTGACGATGCTCCACCCACCAAGAAGCGCAATACCAAGAAGAAAGATCGGGCTGCTCCTATAGAGCCCCTTGTCGTCGAGCCAATTTCTGTTGCTCGTCCTCCATCTGCACAACAAGAACGCTGTGTGATAGTTCACGAGCCTGCTTCCCCAGAGGCTCCTGAAGCTGAAGACATTCCAGCTGTTGACCCCACCGCAGCTGAAGACATTGGTCATCAAGACAATGTTCAAGATGATGAAGTCCTTCCTCAGATCGAGCATATTGTGGTATCATCGCCTGTTCTCACGAACTGCGAACTCATCAGCATTGGTCGTCCATTGACGCCAATTTCTCAGGATGACTCATGGGCTGATCACCCACAAGACTCCCCCCGTCAAGCAGAAACACTAGTTACTCCCCCAACTCAAGTCACCACTCTGGTGATTGAAAATGAAGACTTTGTGGCCCAACCAACTCCATCTCCACAAGCGTCGCCAGCGTTCCGCAGGCTTCGCAAAGGACCAAGGCCACATGTCACTCTGTCAAGTGTTCCAGAAGGAGAAGAGCACCAATCGGTTTCACGCCAAGTCTTTCCTGAAGCCTCTCCAACTATGAACAACCCCGAGACTGAAGCCAACATGGCTGAAGATATTCCGGCTGCATCAGCCAATGACCAAGAACAACCACGAGTTGAAGAAGAACGTGTTGCTACACCCCCAACCAATCCTGAAGTTGGTCTCGAGGAGAACGTGTCCGACCCTCCAGCTACTCAAGTGGAGGTTAACAACATTGGGGTGACCACCAACACCAACACTGAAGCCAATGACATTGTCATGGCTGAAGCTAATGTGGCGCCTGTCGGTGTCAAAACCGGCGGATCTCGGGTAGGGGGTCCCGAACTGTGCGTCTAGGCGGATGGTAATAGGACACAAGGGACACGATGTTTACCCAGGTTCGGGCCCTCTTGATGGAGGTAAAACCCTACGTCCTGCTTGATTGATATTGATATTGTGGATGTTTACAAGAGTGGATCTACCACGAGATCAAGGAGGCTAAACCCTAGAAGCTAGCCTATGGTATGATTGTAAGGATTGTTGTGATTGTGGTCCTACGGACTAAAGCCATCCGGTTTATATAGACACCAGAGAGGGCTAGGGTTACATAGAGTCGGTTACAATGGTAGGAGATCTACATATCCGTATCGCCAAGCTTGCCTTCCACGCCAAGGAAAGTCCCATCCGGACACGGGGTGAAGTCTTCAATCTTGTATCTTCATAGTCTTGGAGTCCGGTCGATGATGATAGTCCGGCCGATGATAGTCCGGCCGATGATGGTAGTCCGGCAATCCGGACACCCCCTAATCCGGGTCTCCCTCAGTAGCCCCCGAACCAGGCTTCAATGACGATAAGTCCAGCGTGCATGTAGTCTTCGCCGTTGCAAGGCGGGTTCTCCTTTAAGTTCCATGTACCTGCCGAACAGTGTCCGGCTTCCTCATCAATGTTGTGCGTCTCGGCTTCCATGCCCAATAATGGCCTTCTTCCACGCGTCGTGCGAATGTGAAAAGCCAGGGTGTCTTTTATGTTTTACCCCCTAGTTGTGCGAACAATCTGCCTATAAGGGAGGCAAGAATCCAGATCCAAATCACCATCTTCCTCTCGCAAATACTCATCGGAGCGCTTTCGACCAAGAATCCATTCCATCATGGACCGTCAACGCGGCTCCTCTTCTCGCGTTCCCAGCCCTTTGCCAGAGATTGGAGGAGATGCTCTGTCTCGCTGTGAGCTGGTGAAGCTCCAAATGGGGGATATCTCCTCCGGCCTTCATGGTTCCGGTTCGAGCCGGGCTTGCCACCTACAAAGGTGGGAAGCAAGCGAGGTTAGCCCTAATCCCAACAAAGGGGCGGGTATGCTTCCTCCCCTATCGATAAGGGGCTCGGATTTCTGTACATCCATTCCTCCGCGGGCTCACAGGAGTTCTACGGACTCCAGCTCCATCACCTCACGTCCGCCTCAATCCTGCATATTGCAGGTTACGTAGCTCTTCTTGAGCTTTTCACGGGCATCGAGCCCCACTTGCGCTGTGGAAGAGGTTGTTTTGCCTTGTACCCGCTCTCACGAGGGGTCCATATATCAAGTGGGTGGCGCCGAAATATGGCGCATTGGCGGGACCGGATATCCATCCGGAACCCCTAAGAAGGCGCCCGAAGACTGGCCTTCAGAATGGTTTTATATAGAAGACGCTCCACTCCCGGACCCTGTTCGGATCGGCCTCCCGGAGTTCAGCAATGCTCCTCTGAAGAAACGCCTTAGTTGGTGTCCGCGGAGCCCCTGACTGGAGGAAGACAAGAGCGTCCATTATCGATGGGCGAATAAGGTTCTTGGCCCATGCCGGTTGACCATGATCGGAGTCATGGCAACATGCATTACGTGGGGTGCAGCCACTACAATGAGGCCACCCCATGTGGGATTTCAACGGGAGGGCGATGCCACCCGTCATGGCCGCAAAGGGCGGAATCGGCCAAGATCTGGCGACGATCTTGTCCGCCTGTATAAGGGGAGAAGGAGGATTTCTTCCGGACGAACCCGTTAAATGGGTTTTCCATGAACAATCCCGGCCTTGGGTAAGTGAACACTCAGCGTGTCCGACCTGTGCCTTTCAAACTTAAGTTTCTTACATTGTGTTCTTCTTCGATGCGAGAACTGCGCGGACTGTGGAGGGAATGTTGAGTCGGCTCCGCAGCCCGAGGATCCAGAGATCCGGGATCCGGTCTCGAAGAGGATCCGGACATAAAGGTGGAGCTAATCGGCGGGTGTTCCACCAGCTTAGCATGGACAACGTTTTAGTCGCCATCACGGCAGACTATCCGGACTATATCCGCCTTCCTGGTAATTGCGGCGAAGCCCGATACCGTCATTCCGTCCTTGCTTATTTCGACCACCGTATATGATGGCGCTGTGTAGGAGGCGCCTCTAGGGCGAGAAGCCGAGCCCGTGGTGGCTGACCAACAAGGGCCAGTTCGGACCGGTAGGCGGAAGAGGAGCGCGGCGCGGACTGAAACGTCGCCGCAAAGGTGTAGCTCACAATTCCTTATCTTTAGAGCAACGCTTTCCTAGGAAGCTTTTAGTTCTTCATGACTTCTATAGGGAAAAAAGCGTCCGCCGGACTGCGGGCGTGGAAGTTGTCAATCCAGCCTCTACCAGCCGGGCTCCCGCACCCGGTCAGGAGGGAGGCGGCGCAAGGCGCGAGCCGGACGTTCCTCCGACGGAGGATGCCGAAAACTGTCCGCCACCAAGTCGAGGTGGAAGTGCCTGAATCACAGGCGCCGCCGGACAGTATTTCGTGACGCGTGCTTCTCCCCCGAGGCGTTGAATGCCTTTAACACGGGGGACGCGCACCTTCGTGCTGCTCAAGATAGTTTTACCAGAGCCACGGAGCAGTATGTAAAAAACATACGAGTGAGAGAATTTAATAGTTGTATATGCCAGTAGCCCCCGAGACTTAAAGTAGTTATATTAACTGATTTAAGGATCATATGAAATGCAGGATCTTACCGAGAAGAATACCCGACTGTCTCAGGAGTTGCAAGAGTGCAAGGCCCAACTGGAGGCCGCATTTTCTGGCGCAGGAGGAAACGCAAGGACCTCTCCTGGTAACGCATTATGTTTAGAAAGATAAGTGGCGCTTGGCCGTTGCGCAAGTTTAAAAATGACATTGCAGGTGCTGCCGGACAAGATCCGGACAGGCAAGAACTTCTACGCCAACTAAAGGCCGGCGAGAGGGTGCTGCATAAGGTGCAGCATGAAAGGAACAAGCTCCAGGATGCCCATGCCCAGCTTGGAGAAGAGCTGAAAGCCGTTCGGGCCGAGCTGTCGAGCTCCGTTAAGGAGAATCAATGGCTTCGTCGCGGCATATATAGTAAGTGCTTGAGCGAACTCCTTTGAAAAGAAGAGTTCGGCGAGGAAGTCAATTTGACAGAATATATCTGTAGGTATGCTCGCAGGTCGCCCTGCGGAGGAGATGCCCGTAACAACGGGTGATAAACTTCCCGAATTGTTACAACTGATCGAACGAGTTCGGCAGGCTATGAGTGGCGTCGTCCGTGCGTTATGGCCAGCCTTCTCCATACCCGAGGGTCTTGGGGAGCTTGCGGAGAAGCTGCAGGAGTCGGCAGCGCTTCCATGTATGGAAGATTTCGGCCTGCCGGCAAGGTGCCGTGGAGGCTGGGCCATGGTGAAGACGCGGTACAAGAAGGCGGATCCCAACCACATGGCGAAGTCGGACCTATGGGGCCCGATGGGAAGGAGATCCTGTGAGTTTAGTATCTGCCAAGTGGAGTTGGCATAAAATTTTCCCAACAGGACTGTAAATTAGACAACTGTTAGACGGGATTGAGGAAGAATACAATCGGTCGATTTGACAATGTATTATAAAATGACATACAAAATGCCTTCTAGCGGATTGTAGATCGTTTGTATTTGCCGACCTTTTAACTTCGACCTCGGGACCCTAGAGTCCGGAGTGTGTCCGAATACCTTCTCGGTGATGAAACAACCGGGTATGCATGGAGACCAGCGTAGGGGTCATCGGTGCTTTATCGCACAAGTGCCCAACTAGTTATGTTATATTACATGGTTAGTAAGAAACATCTTCCAGGGAGAATAGTTCCGTTAAGGGTTCCTTTCCGCTGGGGGTGGCATGCCCTAAAGTGCATGTCCGGACTGCGAAAAGAGCAGAAAACATCTGGGGGCAGATAAATAAGTGGATAAAAAATCATCTTTTAAGTCATCGACCGAATATTCCCTTAAGAACGCTAGCTTTCGGCTTCACCGAGTCTGAGGTACACATCCGGCTGACCCGGAAGTAACAATCGCAGAGGTGCTCCCTTTACCTCCTAGCCGAACAATCGGGAACGTAGGGGTAAGCACAGGAGCCAGGCAACCCAGCTTGGCCAAAACTTAAGTCATATCGATGCATATAATGGTGAATAAAAGGTACATGTGGAGGCTTGACATGTGTGCTGGGCATGAAGCCCAGATAATTAAGCTTCGGTAAAGAAGCCCCGTGTATAATGAGTGCGGGTAGCACATCAATTGTCTTGAACGTTCTGCGGTAAAGCCCTTTAAGGCTTGGATGAATAGGGTTGAGAAGAAAAAGATAAACAAAAGGCAGCTCAAAAAAAATTTGGGCGGGGAAGGGGCGAACTCTTAGTCCGCGCTAGGCATAGAATCGCCGGAGGCGGGCTCGTTCCATGGGTTCGGCTCGAGTCGGTTATCCGATGCATTTAAGAGACGGTGCGCTCCGCCGGTCAGGACTTGATCGATGATGAAGGGCCTTCCCATTTGGGCTTGAGCTTGTCCTTTTTCTTGTCCGGCAGCGTAGAACCAGTTCGCCAACGTTGTAAGTCTTGGCCCGTACTTCTACTGCTTTGGTATCTTGAGCCTGCTGTTGGTAGAATGCGGAACGAGCCTTGGCGACGTCGCTCTTCCTCAATGTGTCCAAGCTGTCCTTCCGATCCAACTCGGCTTCTCTTTCTTCGTACATGCGCACTCGAGGTGAGTCATGAATGATGTCGCAGGCAAAACTGCTTCGCGCCGTATACCATAAAAATGGTGTGAATCCGGTGGTACGGTTAGGCGTTGTCCGCAGCCCCAGTCGGAGTCGAGCTCCTCTACCCGGTCGTGTCAGATTTCGTGAGGGACCGCACTAGTGCGGGTTTGATGCCGCTCATTATTAGACCATTTGCTCGTTCCACTTGACCGTTGGTTTGAGGATGATAGACGAAGCGTAATCGAGCTTGATGCCCATATTTTTGCACCATGATTTAACCTCATCGGTGGTGAAGTTCGTGCCGTTATCGGTGATGATGTTGTGGGGACACCATAGCGGTGTACTACCCGGATATAAAGTCTATCACTGGTCCGGACTCTGCCGTTTTAACCGGCTTGGCCTCTATCCATTTGGTGAATTTATCCACCATGACCAATAGGTACCTTTGCTTGTGGGTTCCCCCTTTAAGTGGTCCAACCATGTCAAGCCCCTGACCGCGAACGCCGGTAATTGGTATAGTTTTGAGGCGGTGGGTGGCATATGGCTCGATTAGCAAAGAGTCGACAGCCGACGCATCTTTGGACTAAGTCCCAAGCATCTGCCGAGCCGTCGGCCAAGAAAATCCTGTCGGAATGCCTTTCCTACAAGGGCCCGAGCTGCGGCGTGGTGTCCGCCTAGTCCGCATGAATTTCAGCCAGAGGTTTCGCCCTTCCTCTTGGAGATACACCTTTGAAGGACTCCGGTTGTGCTTTTCTTATAAAGTTCTCCCTCATAGACCTTGTAGGCTTTAGATCGCCGGACAATGCAGCGGGCCTCATTTTGGTCTTCGGGAAGCTCCTGCCTAAGCAAGTAGGCGAGGAATGGTTCTATCCACGGGGCAATTACTGCCATTATGTCGTGGGCGGAAGGTGTTATGTCATCGGCTGGATCGCCGGTTGGTGCGGCTTGTTCCGGATTGTTGGTTCCGGCCTCCTCTTCCCATAGTATGGATGGCTTGAAGAGCCGTTCCAGGAAGATGTTAGGAGGGACAGCGTCGCGTTTTGCGCCAATGCGTGCCAGTACGTGATGGAATTCAAGTCCTTCGAATCGGGCTGACATTTTTAGGACAGCGTTGCGATATGCTGCCATTTTCGGATCTTTGGCGTCAAAGTCTCCATTTATTTGGGATATTGCAAGGTTTGAGTCCCCGCGCACCTCTAGGCGTTGAATGCCCATGGAGATTGCCATCCGGAGACCGTGTAAAAGGGCCTCGTGTTCGGCTGCGTTGTTGGAGTCCGTGTACATTATCTGAAATGCGATTGGACTGTGTCTCCGGTCGGGGCGCCAATACGACGCCAGCCCCAATCCGGCTAACATTTTAGAGCCGTCGAAGTGCATAATCCAATTGGAGTATCGCCGTATTCTTTAGGGAGTTCGGCTTTGGTCCATTCAGCGACAAAGTCAGCCAAAACTTGTGACTTTATAGCTCGCGAGGTTTGTAAGATATATCAAATGGTAAGAGCTCAATGGCCCATTTGCAATCCTGCCCGTCGCGTCGCGGTTGTTTATAATGTCGTTAAGTGGTACTTCAGAGGCCATCATTATCGAACACTCTTAAAAGTAGTGTCGAGCTTCCGGATGCCATGAACACCGCGTATGCTATCTTCTCGATAGTGCGGTAACGGACTTGCGGGGGGTTAACACAATGGATACGTAGTATACTGGTTTTGAAGAGGGAATTTATGCCCTTCATTTCTCGTTCGACGACAGTACCGCGCTTACAACTTGATGCATAGTTGCGATGTATAACAACATTGGTTCGCCTAGGTTGGGCGCAGCCAGACCGGATTTGTTGCCAATATGGCCTTTATTTCCTTGAGTCCGCGGTGGCAGCATCCGCCCACTCGGTGTTGATGCGCCGAGGAGGCGATAGAGGGTAATGCCTTTTCTCCTAGACGGAGATAAAGTGGCTTAGAGCCGCTCGCATCCGGTCAATTTTCTATTTGCTTGAGGTCTTTGGGATATCTAGCTGTGACAGAGCTCGGATCTTGGCTGGGTTTGCTTCAATTCCTCTACGGATACGATGAAGCCCAGCAGCTTTCCACCGGTACGCCAAAACACATTTTTCCGGATTCAGCTTGATGTCATATGCTCGAGGTCGTCGAATGTGAGCCTCAAGTCGCCTACTAGAGTTTCGGCGTGTTTAGTTTTGACGACTATGTCGCCCACATATGCCTCTACTGTTTTGCCGATCTGGGTAGCCAGACATGTCCGAATCATGCACTGATATGTTGCGCCGGTGTTTTTAAGTCCGAAGGGCATCGTGTTGAAGCAGAATGGTCCATATGGAGTAATGAATGCCGTTGCGGCTTGATCCGCTTCTGCCATCTTGATTTGATGATAGCCGGAGTATGCGTCCAGGAAGCACAATGAATCGTGCCCTACGGTGGCATCGATGATTTGGTCGATCTTGCGGGAGGGGAAGGGATCCTTTGGGCAGGCCTTATTTAGGTCTTTGAAATCGACACATAGGCGCCAGGATTTGTCCTTCTTTGGTACCATTACCAAGTTTGCTAGCCAATCCGGGTGCTTGATGTCTCTGATGAATCCGGCTTCCAATAGCTTGGATAGCTCTTCTCCCATTGCCTGTTTTTGGGTTCGTAAAATCGTCGAAGAGCCTATTTGACTGGCTTGAATCCTTTTAGGATGTTTAGGCTGTGTTCTGCCAATCTGCGTGGGATTCCGGGCATATCCGAGGGGTGCCAGGCAAAAATGTCCCAATTTTCCGGAAGGAATTCTCGCAGTGCGGCGTCTACATAAGGGTTCAATTGTGCCCCGATGGAGGCCGTCTTCGTGGCGTCCATTGGGTGGACCTGGAATTTGACTATTTCATCCGCTGGTTTAAAAGAGGTGGACTTGGATCTTTTATCAAGTATCACATCGTCCCTGTTTACCGTGGAGCGCATCGCGGTGAGTTCCTCGGCCGCTAGGGCTTCGGATAGTGCCTCGAGGGCTAGTGCGGCTGTCTTATTTTCAGCGCGGAGTGCTATGTTCGGATCACTAGCAAGAGTGATAATTCCGTTGGGACCGGGCATTTTAAGCTTCATGTACCCATAATGGGGTATAGCTTGAAAAATTGTGAATGCCTCTCGTCCTAATAAAGCATGATATCCGCTGCTGAATGGAGCCAGCTTGAAATGTGACCTCCTCGGACCTGTAATTGTCCGTGAGCGAATACTACGCCCAGCGTGATTTTTCCCTGTAGCATGCTTCCGGCTAGGGATTATTCCTCTAAAGGTTGTGCTGCTTTGCTCAATGCGGTTCCAGTCTATTTCCATTTTTCGGAGGGTTTCCTCATAGATGAGGTTTAGTCCGCTGCCGCCATCCATGAGTACCTTAGTAAGGCGAAAGCCGTCTACTATCGGGCTGAGGAGCAATGCGGCTGGTGCCCGGGCAGTTCGGAATTTAGGTTCGTCACTGGCATTGAAGGTAATAGTCGTGTCGCTCCATGGATTTATTGTTGCTACTTGGTAGACTTCGGCAAGGTTGCGGGGTTGTCATTTTCGCATGTTATTGGATGCGAAAGTCTCGAAGACTGTTAACACCGTACTGGTGTTGCTGGGCTGGGATTCTGAAGCTAGAAGATCTTCGCCACTTTTGGCCACCTGCCGTAGTATCGAACATGCTCGAAGGCTATGAGTTGGAGTGGCGCCCTCTGTGCTATGGATTTTACAGGGTCCGTTTAGCCAGTCTCCAGTACGGTTCTGTACCCTTTAGGGGGTTTTGGTTTTTTGGTATTCAGCCCAGGTTCTTGATAATGATGCACCCTTTGGTTCCGGACTAGGGATGTATTCGGGACCGGATTATCCCAAAATTTGCTTTCGATTTTCCAGGCGCTCTCCATCGCACAGTACTTTTGTACGATGGTCTCCAAGTCAGCAAAGCGTGTAATGTCGCGGCGACTTATGGCGTTTAGGATTCCCTTGTCCGTGCAATTATTGCAGAAGACTGAGATTGCGTTTTCCTCTCGGCAGTCCTTTATCCTATCCATAACCAAGAGGAATCTGGCCAAGTAGTGATGTACTGTCTCGGCGGGCTCTTGCCGAATTAGAGTTAGATCGCATATGTCTGGGTGGGTGGGTGGAACTAAGTCCGGAACCCTACCCATCTCAAGGCTCGAAGGCCGAGAAGTTTCCAATTTTGGAAGCTTGGATTTCTGGACGTTGTCCAACGAGTCTGGTCCGATGCCTGACTTTAAGTTCAGTGTTTGATCGAAGCCCGTCCCTCCGCGGGAATCCGGCATGGGGGTTCGGGATCGGACATGACTAGTTTTCAATACAGGAGAAGCGTCGCCGCATTGTTCCTCTACCACTGCAACGTGGTGGGTGACCTGGGGAAAGTTAATTTCTCTCAGATCGGTTTTAAGCCCAATCTGATCGTAGTCTGTAGCAACTCCCAGGGCGGCGATGCGATTCAAGAGCTCGTTTACGGACGAGAGCTCTATTGGATCTAGCCGCTCGGCGAATTCCGAGCTGACGTGAAAATTGCTTTTGACGACTTGAGAGGTCGTTGTCGAAGCGATGGCCGGACCGGCGGTCATAAGAAAACCACCTAGTCGGATAGTTTGGCCGGCGGCCAAGGCTCCTTTGGCGAAAATACCGTCCTTGAAGACGGGAGGAGGCATCCTACCTATCGGTGACGGCACAGAGGAACTCAATGAAAGCACCAATGTCGGTGTCAAAACCGGCGGATCTCGGGTAGGGGGTCCCGAATCAGTGCGTCTAGGCGGATGGTAACAGGAGACAAGGGACACGATGTTTACCTGTGTTCGGGCCCTCTTGATGGAGGTAAAACCCTCGTCCTGCTTGATTGATATTGATATTGTGGATGTTTACAAGAGTGGATCTACCACGAGATCAAGGAGGCTAAACCTAGAAGCTAGCCTATGGTATGATTGTAAGGATTGTTGTGATTGTGGTCCCACGGACTAAAGCCATCCGGTTTATATAGACACGGAGAGGGCTAGGGTTACATAGAGTCGGTTACAATGGTAGGAGATCTACATATCCGTACGCCAAGCTTGCCTTCCACGCCAAGGAAAGTCCCATCCGGACACGGGTGAAGTCTTCAATCTTGTATCTTCATAGTCTTGGAGTCCGGTCGATGATGATAGTCCGGCCGATGATAGTCCGGCCGATGATGGTAGTCCGGCAATCCGGACACCCCCTAATCCGGGACTCCCTCAGCGCCTAAAGTCAATGTGGTGCCCGACGTGATTGCACCTGAAGTCAATGCTGCACCTGATGCAAATCTGCAGCCTGAAGTCACTGCCACTGCCACTGCCACTCCTCCTGTACCGCCTCCCAGGCCACATACTATTGAGCAAGCATACAACTATGGTCAGCTGGTCACTGTCAAATGGCCTATTCTAGTTCCTCCACCTGCTGCTAGTCCGTAATTTGATTATCATGTTGAGCACAAGCCTCAGGTCCAGAAGCCAAATCCAAGATTGCCCAGGTTTCCAGGTACTGCCACTTCACCAGGGTCCTTCAATGCAAATGGCTCCATTGCACACAACACTTTCTTTGAAAGCGCCAAGAACCCCTATTCCAAGCCAAGTATTTCATCAGATCGGTTCTGGAGCTATCAGCAACGCAGTTATTATTCTTGTGTTCTTTATGATCAAGGGCGCATCTTCCCTCATATGCGTCTTGACTCTGAAGCCATTGCTGGATTGCCATGCCTTGAACAAGCCCTTGACTGCTTTCGTGATGCTGAATTGCTGAATTTTGTGACTGATAAGGAGCATTGGAATGAAGAGCTTCTGCTGCAATTCTATGCCACCCTCCACATTCGTGGCTACAACAGGGATCCGAAGACATGTGTCCTTGAGTGGATGACAGGTAACGTACACCATGAAGCTAAAGATTTTGATATTATTGAGCTCACTAGTCTGCCCACTCCAGGTGAACTATATGAACTTGGTTGTCAGCTTCACCGCAATGCTTTGGAGAGCATCTTTCAGAAGCCAGAGCCCAACATGAGCCAAATGCTAAGCATGATGAAGCCTTTGCCACATGACGCTGATTACCCAAAGGAGTTCTTTGTCGAAGACCTAGAGTATCTGCCCCGCACTATTTATCATATCATCAGGCGAACTCTATGGCCTGTCAAAGGACATTCTTTAGCAGCAAAACTTGAAGGAGCAATGAAGATTTTGGTCTTTTATGTCTTCAACGGCATCAACTTCAATGCTCAAGACTTCTTTATCAGGCAGTTGACTGCATCAGGCTCTGATCTCTTTGGACTGAAGTTCTACGCTCCATGGGTTATGCGCCTCATCAAGCTACATTTAGATGTCAACTATCAGCCCTCTGCTCACAACCATCTGATCTTTCTGCCAGAGATTGATATGTCAGTTGAAGCCATATACCCAGAGCCTGCCAAGGAGCCTGTTTGTCTTCACAATGCTAATCACCAAAGCTTCACACAACCCATTGAAGGAGTCCAGGCAGTCACTCGTGTTTATCCTTTGGCTGGCAATACACGCTTACCTCGCCGTGCTCAAACTGAAGCAACTGAAAGAACTATTGCTCAAAGGCCTCGGAAGCGATCTCGTGTTCTCAATGACCGAGAGCTTCTCGTCGCACTGCATCAGAAACAGGATAAGCATCACTACTGGCTGAAGCAGCAGATGCAAAGCCTCTTGGTGGACGTCAATCGCATTCGCAATCTTGCCACCAAGAATGCCTTTGTTACATATGAAACCTGTCGGAGGTCATGGAAGAGTTTGACATTGCTGAGTGCTGAAGCGGATCTTCAAGACGATGGCTTCACTGAAAGATTCAAGTTTGACTCCACTCCTCCAAGGAACGTTGTCTTGCATAGAACTCCCTCTCTTGAAGACTCTGATTATTCCTCCTCAGCTACAACGGTGAATGCCAGAGTGATAGATGATCAAGATGATGCTACTTCACCACCTCCGACTTCAGCGCGTATTGACACTGCACCAAGTTCTTCTGCACCGCCAAACCCCGACGCCGACCCTGCATCTTCTCCTACTCCTTTTGGGAACGAGTAGAGGTTCTATGTCTTCAAACCTTTTTGGTCCTTACTGACAAAAGGGGGAGAAGCATATGAGTTGATAGTCTTCAAGCGGGTCCATATGGGTGGTTGCTTTATATTTTGCCTAGTGTTTACAACTATCGCTTTTGATACATTTGGTTCTTTGGGTTGTAACACTTAAACTTGATGGTCGTCTGCTACTTGTTTTCTATTCTGTGATGTGATGATAAATTCCGCATGTGCGATGATAAATCCCGCACGAAGTCATACTGCAGACGTCCATTTTTCATTATGCATGTCATTATCTTCGTTATATCAAATCATGCATGATGAATTGTCTTCATAAGTTGAAGAGGATCTCCACAAGTACAACCTGCCATGTGCATTTGCATTCCAAAAGCAAATTACTTATATGCACATCTTCAGGGGGAGCCATTTGCTACTTATGAAGACAATAACTAAATCCTTTACAATTTCACATACTTCTATCCCCGTTGAAAACTTCAACTAGTTTGTCACCAATCACCAAAAAGGGGGAGATTGTAAGTGCATCTAGTGCCACCCCTAGTTGGTTTTGGAGTATTGACGACAAACCTGGTTGAGGGACTAATGTGTTTGTGAGAATTGCAGGATGACACAGGTAGTAGTCCCTCATTGATTCGGTTTACCTACCGGAGATGACCCCTAAAAATGTATGAAGACATTGAAGGAAATGGTGGTATGTGAAGATATTCACATTGAAGACTATGACTAGAGAAGACATTGCGTGAAGACTATAGAGCACGAAGACTTAGTTGTTTCGTTGTTTCCTTTTCTTCTTTGTTGAGTCATAGGAACCACCGTACTGTTAAGTGGGGTCCAAGTGAACAAAGTCAGAGTGACTGAAGTGATGCTCAACCAAATCCTATGTCTTCGAGCGAAGACAATGAGAGCAAATCTTATCCAGAGTTGGATGAGTCAGCTTTAATTGCAGCCCAAGTAAAATTGTCACGTGTGTTTGAAATCTGACCGTTGGGACATGTGTCAATTCCTTAGTGACCCAGGGTCATTTCGGACAAATCAGGTCGGGTTGCCTAGTGGCTATAAATAGCCCACCCCCTACACCATAAATTGGTGGCTACTCAGAGTTAGTGCATGGCTTTTGTCGTTTGAGAGCAACCCACCTCCGAAGCTTTTGAGAGAGAGAAATCCTTGTGAGGACAAAGCCCAAACACCCAGAGCCAAAGAGTGTTAGGCATCACTGAAGTTTTTCTGTCCGCGTGACCTGAAGACTTGTTACACTTGAGGACTGTGAATCCTCCAGCCGGTTAGCCGTCGCGTTCTGAGCATCCAAGAGTCATTGTGGATCGCCGGTGAACAAAGTCTGTGAAGGTTTGGAAGTCTACCTTGAAGACTTACCAGAGTGATTGGGTGAGGACTGGGTGTCCTTAGCTCAAGGGGAATAAGGTGAAGACACGGTCTTCTGAGTTAAATCTCAGCCTCCCTAACCAGATGTACAATTGTCACAGAAACTGGAACTGGTCCAACAAATCCTTGTCTTCGCCAAGCGACTGGTTCTATTGTCTCCCTCTCTTTATTTACAGTTTGTCTTCGTGAAGTCATTGCCTGTTTGCATTACCTATTTGTCTTCACTGTGTGACTACTATCGTTGTTTGGCTTCATACCATCTTCCATCCTAATCCTTACTACCTAGCTGCTATTAGTCTTCGTGCTTTCACTTCATTGCATACTTGACTATGGCTTGCTTAGTGTAGTCTACCTTCCGCTGCATATCCATAGGTTCATTTCTATTGTTTGTCTTCAAAGCTCTCATGTTTTGAAGACTTCCAAAAAATCGCCTATTCACCCCCCCTTCTAGTCGATAACTAGCACTTTCAATCTCGCGGAGAAAAATCCCCAAAGACTACTAAGAGAAGCCATTCCAACATGGATAGCATTCCCAGTTCCTCCTTCGACTCAGAGAGAGGCTAGTGGGAGAGGTGCTCAGTGGCCCACATCCAATTAGAGAAGCTGCAAGTGCAGGGATTCCTCCCCCTGCAAATCTGCTCCCAGTTCGAGCAGGGCAAGCTTACCTTAATGGTGAGACCCAGGCGGAGGATTTTCCCAATCCATCCGGGAGGGAGCGAGTTTGCTTCGTCCCTTATCTGCTAAGGGGCGTTGGGTTTCCAGTCCATCGGTTCCTCCGGGGGCTTCTGGAATACTATGGCCTTCAGCTACATAACTTTACTCCCGCCTCCATTCTGCATATTGCGGGCTACGTCGCTTTGTGCGAACTGTTCCTGGGCATTGAGCCCCATTTCAAACTATGTAGAAAGTTGTTCTGTCTTGTCCCACGCAACCACCAGGGGTCAATATTTGAAGTGGGCGGAGCCGAAGTATGGCACGTCGCCGATACCGGATACCTGTCCGGCACACCAAGGAAGGCATCTGAAGAATGGCCTTCCGAATGGTTCTATATATAAGACATCGCTCTTCCCGAACCAATTCGCAAGGGTATCCCAGAATTTGCAAGCGTTCCATTGAAGAAACGTCACAACTGGCGTCCCCGAAGTCTTGAAGAGGAGGACAGTGTGGAGGTTCGTCAGCTCCGAGGCAAGATAAGGATGCTTGCCCAGTCTGGTTTTACGATAGTAGAGGTAATGGTGACCTCCATAGTGCGAGGGGTTCAGCCACTTCAATACACAGGGCTCCCAATGTGGCACTACAATGGGGAGGATGATGCCTCCCGTTGTGGTCGGAAAGGTCCGGACACCCCCGCCGCTCTAGCCAAGATACTGGCCGAGCTGTTTAAAGGGGAGGAAGAAGAATTTCTCTGCATTAATCACAGAGACGGGTACTCCATGTACAACCCTCCCAGCTGGGTAAGTCCCAACCCCTTTGCTTTTATTCACTCCGCTCTCTTAGCCATCTTTAACGAATTCCCAATCCGTCTATTTTGAAATAGCACCGGCGGAACGTAACCGAGGGGCTTCATAGCCCTGCCCCACAGCTGGAGAACCACAACCGAGAGCTTGATCCTGGGTTCGAAGAGGACCCGGATATATTCGTGGAACTCGCGGAAGGGGTGTTTTACCAGGTGAGCTATGACGACACAGAAGTGGCCATCATCGCCAATTATCCTGGTTTTCTTCCAGCTTCCCACGTAAGTAATCAGGAGAAAGCCCCATCGAAAGAGTTCCCTCACACTGCCTCACCCACCGCACTGTCTCATGCTTCAGAGGGGAGGCGTTCGGCACGTCATGCTATGCCAGGGATGACTCCAAGAAGAGCGGCTCTCGTGCCGAGCAAGGCCTCGAAAAGGAAGGTCGGCGAAGACAAGGCCGGTCCTTCGTCGAAGAGGTATGGATTTGAAGGTATGATTTGGCAGTCTTATCCAACCGTGATTGTTATGTTGGTCCTGTATCAGGAAAAATGTTCATTGGACTATGTCCGGGGATTCGGCCGGTCGCACTCCCAACAACCGGGATTTAGATCCCACCGGAGAGGTGGGAGGTGCTATGGAGACAACCGGACTATCCTTCGGCCGAGGGTTCGGAAGACATGTCCGTTACCAACTCGGAAGTAGAGAGTGCCATGAATCATCGGTGCTGCAGGGCTGACTTACGAGACCCCAAGTTCTCGAGAGAGGCATTCAATGCCTTCCGCTCGGCTGACGCATACATCCGAGCTGCTTGAGATGGGCTTAGAAAAGCCACAAAGCAATATTTGACAGATGTGCAGGTAAGTTTTTCTGTGTCCAAAAAGGATAACCATATGCTCGTAGCCCCCGAGACTGAAAGCAGTTGGTACAACTGATTTAAGGATCGTTGTATAACCAGGTCCTTACAGAGACGAATGGCCTGCTAGCCCAAGAGCAGGAGTAGTGTCGGGCGCAGCTAAATGCTGCTACCGCCGAACTGGAAAACTTCAAGAAGGCGTCTTCTGGTAACATTCCCCTCCATCGAGGAACAATAATTGTATACCAACTGTACTAATACTGTTGCTGATCGCATAATAGGATCACCCGATCAACTTGAAGAGAAGTTGAAGATCGCCCAAGAGGGAGAAAAAGAGGCGAAAAGGCTACACGCCGTAGGCGAGCGTGTGCTGACCCGAGTTAGAGGGGAGAAAAACAAGCTACAGGATTCCAACACTACATTGGGTGAAGAATTGTAGGACCTTGAGAAGAGGTGTCAGAAGGGGAGGGGGGTGATTAGACACTAAGTACCAAAGTTGCAGTTTTTAAGTTTCTTTGAAGTTTGAGTGGAGTTTAGGCACAATTTTAACATTCACAACATATAGCAAGCAAGCATGCAAAGAGTATATAAGCAGCGGAAAATAAAGCATGCAACTTGCAAGAATGTAAAGGGAAGGGATTGGAGGATTCAAACGCAATTGGAGACATGGATGTTTTTGGTGTGGTTCCGATAGGTGGTGCTATCGTACTTCCATGTTGGTGGAGACTTCAACCCACGTAGGGTAACGGTTGCGCGAGTCCACGGAGGGCTCCACCCATGAAGGGTCCACGAAGAAGCAACCTTGTCTATCCCACCATGGCCGTCGCCCATGAAGGACTTGCCTCACTAGCGGTAGATCTTCACGAAGTAGGCGATCTCCTTGCCCTTACAAAATCCTTGGTTCAACTCCACAATCTTGTCGGAGGCTCCCAAGTGACACCTAGACAATCTAGGAGACACCACTCTCCAAGAAGTAACAAATGGTGTGTTGATGATGAACTCCTCGCTCTTGTGCTTCAAATGATAGTCTCCCCAACACTCAACTCTCTCTCATACGATTTGGATCTGGTGGAAAGAGGATTTGAGTGGAAAGCAACTTGGGGAAGGCTAGAGATCAAGATTCATAAGGTGGGAATGGAATATCTTGGCCTCAACACATGAGTAGGTAGTTCTCTCTCAGAAATAGGATGCTGGAAGTGTAGGTTCAGTCTGATGGCTCTCTCCACAAATGAAGAGGAGGTGGAGGGGTATATATAGCCTCCACACAAAATCTAACCGTTACGCACAATCCACCAAACTCGGTGGGACCGATTAGTTAAACTCGGTCAGACCGATTTAGCAAATAATGTGACCGTTAGGGTTTTCGGTGGGACCGAAATGCAACTCGGTGGGACCGATTCGGTTAGGGTTAGGGCATAACATAATCTCGGTAGGACCGATTACACAAACTCGGTGGGACCGATTTTGGTAATAAGCTTTCCAGAGAGTTGGTCAGGCAAACTCGATTTGACCGATTATCAAACTCGGTGGGACCGATTTTGATAATAATTTAACCAGAGAGTTTGCATTGTAATCTCGGTAGTACCGATTGCTCAAACTCGGTGAGACCGATTTTGATAATGGACATACACAGAGAGATTACAATCCCATCTTGGTGAGACCGAGATCCCTGTCGGTGAGACCGATTTGCCTAGGGTTTGTGGCAGTGGCTAAGATATCCAAACTCGGTGGCGCCGGATAGAAAGAATCAGTGGGGCCGAGTTTGACTTTAGGTTTAGGACATATGTGTGGAAATGGGAAAGTAGTTGAGGGTATTTGGAGCCTATCACTAAGCACTTTGAAGCAAGAGGCTCATTAAGCAACACCTCATCCCTCCTTGATAGTATTGGCTTTTCCTATAGACTCAATGTGATCTTGGATCACTAAAATGTAAAATGAAGAGTCTTGAGCTTGAAGCTTGAGCCAATCCTTTGTCCTTAGCATCTTGAAGGAGTTCCCACATCCTTTAGTCCATGCCACTCCATTGTTCAACTTATCTGAAACATACTAGATAAAAGTGTTAGTCCAACAAGAGATATGTTGTCATTAATTACCAAAACCACCTAGGGAGCACTTGTGCTTTCAATCTCCCCCTTTTTGGTAATTGATGTCAACATACATCAAAGCTTTAGATAAAGATATAAAGAATGGCAAGTAAAGCTTTGGAAAGACATGTAACAAGCATAGGCTCCCCCTACATGTATGCAATCATGTGAATATGAAATATAGAAGCATGTGATAGCATAACCATGATAGAGCAGGCAATGTGTTACATGTATATTGGCTATATGCATCAGAGCAAAAAGTATTAAAGAGAATACCTTCATGCCCATGAGTCCTTCTTGCAAACAATATGTACATCAGCAAGAATTCCTCATACACATGATTGTGATGCATATACTTACCTTATAGTCTTGAGTTGGCTTAGGATGGAATGAACCTGCGTAAACAAGGTTAGATAACACAGATGCATCTACTAGCCAGAGCAAACAAAAGAAACCACAAGAATACCAAGACTAGGATGACATGTAGAGAGTGAGTACTAAGTACCACATTGGATTAGACATGTCCCCAAGAGTAAAGATATGCAATGAATTTAAATGATCTCTTTCCCTTAGATGTCTTGCTCCCCGTGAATCTAACATGGGATACTAGGAGAAGATAGGGAACAAAAAATCAGAGCTGAAAGATATGAATGATGATCAGAACTAAAATTCAGAGCTAATGTATGCTAATGCAAAATTTAGCACAACAGATCACATGAACATGTCTCTCCCCTCAAGAAGACATGTGGACATCTCTCCTCTTGAACACAAAGCATCTGGGATCCTTGAGAAATACTTTCTACTAGTATTCTCTCCCACTGGAGATCTCTCTCTCCCCCTGAAGGATCTCTCTCTCCTTCTCTGATGTGATCTCTCTCTCTAAATGATAAGCTTTGATGTGATCTCTCTCTCCCCCTTTGACATCAATTTCCAAGAAGGGCTTGATAAATATGTAATCTCTCTCTCTCGCTCTGGAATTTGTCGTGAATGGGTTTGATCCTTGAGTCACAACATAAAGCAATGATAAAAATGTGATGCTTGTAGAGGACAAGATTCATTGAGTGGAGCTGGATCAGAAGAAACACAGAATATGTGGCAAAGGGTTTTTCCTGTTATGAAATCGGTGGCACCGAGTGGTATGCTTTGGTCATACCGAAAAGATTCGGTTGGACCGAAAACAACAAATCGGTTCAACCAAGTTCATCGCAGAGAAAACACTTATCACCTCAGCTCACTAGACTAGTAATATCTCACAAAGATTTGCAAGGAATTAGCTGAAAGATATGCAAGTAATTAGATGCAAAAAATGCAGAGAAAACAGAAAGAAATCTAGTTGAATTTTTTTTTTGAAAGGGGAAACACAAATGCATGAGTCAAATGCAAAAACTCAGAAAAGAACACATGAGAACTTCATCTAGAGATGGTCGGCGACAAATTCACCTATGTTAGAGTATATAGACTTAGGAGTCAAGTGAGATCACTTGATCATAGGTTATACTCATCATTTAAGCTCAAAATGGGGTTGCCATTTTTCGTTTAAGCATCTTGATGTATTCACATCTTGTCGAGTTGCTTTAACTCATGACTCGGAGTAAAGCTTCTCTAAGATGGAATGACATACCTTGGTTGGTGGTGTTGTCCATGTAATTGAACTTGCATGGGTTGCTTAAGGTTGATGTAGCTCATCAAGAATTTGGAGCACCACTTGGAATTTGAGTCCATCTACCTACATGGGTTAGTTCTTGCAAGGAAGAGCACTTGTATATCCAAAAATGACAATCATGAAACTCAACATAGAATTTTGTCAAAGGATATGTTTGAATGGTTTCGTGCTTCCTTGTCTTCAACCACCTTGTGTAGAGACTTGGTGATGTAGAGATTGCTCAAGATATGAGTAGGTTACAATCTCATGGAATTGATTCAACCAAGTACCTACATGGGTTACATAACATGCAAGATACAAATATGTCCAAGACACAAGTTTTTCATCCTAAGAGAAATATCAAGGATTAGTCATAAGCTCATGTCTTGCATGTATACAATGGAGTTTCTACTCCAAGTTTGAAGCATAAATGATGTTCAATTCTCCTCTTAACCTGCAAAACACTTTCTCATCAAGAGGTTTAGTGAATATATCCGGTAATTGCTTTTCGGTGCGAACATGCTTAAGATCAATGTCACCCTTAGCAACATGATCTCGAATGAAATGATGACGAACTTCAATATGCTTAGTTCGAGAATGTTGCACAGGATTATGACCAATTTTGATAGCACTTTCATTATCACAAAGCAATGGAACATGTCTCACATATATCCCATAGTCTTTAAGAGTTTGGGTCATCCAAAGTAATTGAGCACAACATGATCCAGTGACAATATATTCAGCTTGGTGGATAAGGATACGAGTTTTGTTTCTTGGAGGACCAAGACACAAGAGATCTACCAAGAAATTGACAAGTACCGAAGTGGACTTTCTATCAACCTTGTCTCCAGCATAGTCCGAGTTGGAATAGCCAACAAGATCGAAAGAGGCCCTTTTAGGATACCAAATGCCAAAATTTGGTGTATGGATTAAGTATCTCACTATCCTTTTCACGGCCTTAAGATGACATTCTTTAGGGGCAGCTTGATATCGTGCACACATGCACACACTTAGCATAATATCGGGACGTGAAGCACATAGATATAACAATGAACCAATCATTGAGCAATAAACCTTTTGATCAACCGGTTCACTATCTTTGGTTAAGTAAAGATGTCCACTAGTAGGCATGGGAGTAGTCATACCTTTGCATTCTTGCATATTGAACTTCTTGAATAAGTCCTTAGTGTACTTTGTTTGAGAGACAAAGGTACCTTCCTTAGTTTGCTTGATTTGCAAACCAAGAAAGAATTTGAGTTCGCTCATCATAGACATCTCAAACTTCTCCGACATTAGCTTCCCAAACTTTTCACTAAAATGAGAGTTAGTTGAACCAAATATAATATCATCAACATAAATTTGGCACACAAAGAGTTCACCATTAACCCTTTTAGCAAAAAGAGTAGAATCAATTATCCCAATTTCAAAGCCTTTTTTAAGAAGAAACTTGGTCAAGCATTTATACCATGCTCTAGGAGCTTGTTTAAGACCATAAAGAGCTTTGTGAAGTTTGTAAACATGATTGGGTTTCTTAGGATTGACAAAGCCGGGAGGTTGTTTAACATAAACTTCCTCCTCTATTTCACCATTTAGAAAAGCACTTTTTATGTCCATTTGGTACAAGGTGATATCATGGTGATTAGCATAGGCAAGTAAGATGCGAATGGACTCAAGTCTAGCAACGGGGGCGTAAGTCTCACCATAGTCCATACCTTCGACTTGTGTGTAGTCTTGGGCGACGAGACGTGCTTTGTTGCAAACTACTTGTCCATCTTCATCTTGCTTGTTGCGAAACACCCATTTGGTACCGATGATGTTGTGGTTTTTGTCGGGCTTCTCAACCAATGTCCAAACTTGGTTCCTCTCAAAGTTGTGTAGCTCTTCATGCATAGCATTTATCCAATCCGGATCTTCCAATGCTTCTTCGACCTTCATAGGTTCAATGCTAGAGATAAAAGAATAGGTTTCAAAAAAGTTAGCTAAACGAGTTTTAGAGCGAGTGATTCTCCCGGTTTGAATATCATTGTAGATTTGCTCGACGGGATGGTCTTTAGCAATTCTTGCTCGAACTCATGAAAGCTTTTGCTTGGGTCTTCGTTGAACATCTTCTTCATCTTGTTCTTCTTCTTGGCCTTCTTCATTGTTGGCGTTGTCGTTCTCTTGTCGTGGTGGAGAAGGAGGTTGTTGTCTTTCATCTTGATGCACTTCCTCATTTTCTTCATCTTGGTGTGTCCCACTTGTGGATGCTTCCATATCAAATCTTGGTTCACCTTGTCGTGAAGTAGAAGCTTCCACTTGGATGGACGAGGTACTCTCCTTCACCTCTGTTGGACGGACCTTGCCAATAGACAAGTCTTGGATTGCTTCCGAAGGATCTTTGTCTCCTACATCAATTTGCAATTGCTCTACTTGCGAGCCGTTAGATTCATCAAACTTCACATCTACCGTCTCTTCAACTTTTTGGGTGAAATTGTTGTAGACACGGTAAGTGTGAGAGTTTGAGCCATAACCTAGTAGGAAACCTTCATGATACTTGAAGGAAATATGCCCTAGAGGCAATAATAAAAGTTATTATTTATTTCCTTATATCATGATAAATGTTTATTATTCATGCTAGAATTGTATTAACCGGAAACATAATACATGTGTGAATATATAGACAAACAGTATGTCACTAGTATGCCTCTACTTGACTAGCTTGTTAATCAAAGATGGTTATGTTTCCTAACCATGAACAAGGAGTTGTTATTTGATTAACAAGGTCACATCATTAGTTGAATGATCTGATTGACTTGACCCATTCCGTTAGCTTAACACTTGATCGTTTAGTATGTTAATGCTTTCTTCATGACCCATACATGTTCCTATAACTATGAGATTATGCAACTCCCGTTTACCGGAGGAACACTTTGGGTACTACCAAACGTCACAACGTAACTGGGTGATTATAAAGGAGTACTACAGGTGTCTCCAAAGGTACTTGTTGGGTTGGCGTATTTCGAGATTAGGTTTTGTCACTCCGATTGTCGGAGAGGTATCTCGAGCCTTCTCGGTAATGCACATCACTTAAGCCTTGCAAGCATTACAACTAATGAGTTAGTTGTGAAGATGATGTATTACGGAACGAGTAAAGAGACTTACCGGTAACGAGATTGAACTAGGTATTGGATACCGACGATCGAATCTCGGGTAAGTAACATACCGATGACAAAGGGAACAACGTATGTCGTTATGCGGTTTGACCGATAAAGATCTTTGTAGAATATGTAGGAACCAATATGGGCATCCAGGTTCCGCTATTGGTTATTGACCGAGAATGGTTCTAGGTCATGTCTACATAGTTCTCGAACCCGTAGGGTCCGCACGCTTAACGTTTCGATGACAGTTCATAATGAGTTTATAAGTATTGATGCACCGAAGGTTGTTGAGTCCGGATGTGATCACGGACATGACGAGGAGTCTCGAAATGGTCGAGACATAAAGATTGATATATTGGAAGCCTACATTTGGACATCGGAAGTGTTCCGGTGAAATCGGGATTTTACGAGTACAGGAGGTTACGGAACCCCGGGAGGTCCATGGGCCTTAATGGGCCATGGGAGAAGAGGAAGGGCAGGCCAAGGTGGGCTGCGCCCCCCCCCCTCTAGTCCAAATAGGACAAGGAAGGGGGGGGCGCCTTCCCTCTTCCCTCCTCCAATCCTAGTCCAACTAGGAGAGGGGAGAGTCCTACTCCCGTGGGAGTAGGACTCCTCCTGGTGCGCCTCCCCTAGGGCCGCCACCTCCCCTTGGCTCCTTTATATATACAGGCAGGGGCACCCAAGACACACAAGTTGATCTCGGATCTTTCCTTAGCCGTGTCGGTGCCCCTTCCACCATATTCCACTTCGGTCATATCGTCGCGGGCTTAGGCGAAGCCTGCGCCGGAGAAGTCATATCGTCATGAGCTTAGGCGAAGCTCTGCGTCGGTGGAGCATCAACATCGTCACCACGCCGTCGTCGTCTTGTGGAACTCATCCCGACACTTTGCTGGATCGGTCCGGGATCGTCATCGAGCTGAGCGTGTGCAGAACTCGGAGGTGCCGTCGTTCGGTGCTTGGATCGGTCGGATCGTGGAGACGTCGACTACATCAACCGCGTTGTCATAACGCTTCGCTTTCGGTCTCACGAGGGTGCGTGGGCGGACACTCTCCCTCTCGTTGCTATGCCATCACCATGGTCTTGCGTGATCGTGGGAAATTTTTGAAATTACTCGTTCCCCAACAATGGCATCCGAGCCTGGTTTTATGCGTTGATGTCATGTGCACGAGTAGAACACAAGTGAGTTGTGGACGATACAAGTCATACTGCCTACCAGCATGTCATACTTTGGTTCAGCGGTATTGTGAGATGAAGCGGCCGGACCGACATTACGCGTGACGCTTACGCGAGACTGGTTTCACCGCTCCGAGCACTCGTTGCTTAAAGGTGACCGGCGGTGTCTGCTCTCTCACTTTAGTTGAATCGAGTGTGGCTCGCCCGTCCTTGAGAAGGTTAAACGGAGTCTATTTGACGAAATATCGTTGTGGTTTTGATGCGTAGGTAAGAACGGTTCTTGCTCAGCCCGTAGCAGCCACGTAAAACTTGCAACAACAAAGTAGAGGACGTCTAACTTGTTTTTGCAGGCATGTTGTGATGTGATATGGTCAAGGCGTGATGCTATATTTTATTGTATGAGATGATCATGTTTTGTAACCGAGTTATCGGCAATCGGCGAAGCCATATGGTTGTCGCTTTATTGTATGAAATGCAAGCGCCATGTAATTGCTTTACTTTATCACTAAGGAGTAGCGATAGTCGTAGAAGCAATAGTTGGCGAGACGACCACGATGCTACGATGGAGATCAAGGTGTCACGCCGGTGGCGATGGTGATCATGACGGTGCTTGGCGATGGAGATCACAAGCACAAGATGATGATGACCATATCATATCACTTATATTGATTGCATGTGATGTTTATCCTTTATGCATCTTATCTTGCTTTGATTGACGGTAGCATTATAAGATGATCTCTCACTAAAATTATCAAGAAGTGTTCTCCACGAGTATGCACCGTTGCGAAAGTTCTTCGTCTTTGAGACACCACGTGATGATCGGGTGTGATAGGCTCTACGTTCAAATACAACGGGTGCAAAACATTTGCGCACGCGAATACTCAGTTAAACTTGACGAGCCTAGCATATAACAGATATGGCCTCGGAACACGAGAGACCGAAAGGTCGGCGTGAATCATATAGTAGATATGATCAACATAGTGATGTTCACCATTGAAACTACTCCATCTCACGTGATGATCGGACATGGTTTAGTTGATTTGGATCACGTGATCACTTAGATGACTAGAGATGTGTCTGTCTAAGTGGGAGGTTTTAATATGATTAATCAAACTTAAATTTATCATGAACTTAGTACCGATAGTATTTTGCTTGTCTATGTTTGATGTAGATAGATGGCTCGTCTGTTGTTCCGTTGAATTTTAATGCGTTCCTTGAGAAAGCAAAGTTGAAAGATGATGGTAGCAATTACACGGACTGGGTCCGTAACGAGAGGATTATCCTCATTGCTGCACGTAAAAATTACGCCCCGGAAGCACCGCTGGGTGACAGAGCCTGCTGCAGATCTTGAGCGAGAAATTGTGAGCGTCGGCAAAGCGAGCTGATGACTACTCAATAGTTCAGTGTGCCATGCTTTACGGCTTAGAACCGGGTCTTCAACGACGTTTTGAGCGTCATGGAGCATATGAGATGTTCCAGAGTTGAAGTTAATATTTCAAGCAAATGCCCGGATTGAGAGATATGAAGTCTCCAATAAGTTCTATAGCTGCAAGATGGAGGAGAATAGTTCTATCGGTGAGCACATACTCAAAATGTCCGGGTATAACAATCACTTAATTCAGCTGGGAGTTAATCTTCCGATGATAGTGTCATTGATGAATTCTCCAATCACGCCACCAAGCTACAAGAGCTTCGTGATGAACTATAATATGCAAGGGATGACTAAGACAATTCTGAGCTCTTCGCAATGCTAAAAGCTGCGGAGGTAGAAATCAAGAAAGAGCATCAAGTGTTGATGGTCAGCAAGACCACTAGTTTCAAGAAAAGGGCAAAGGGAAGAACAAGGAAACTTCAAAAGAACAGCAAGAAAGTTGCTGATCAAGAGAAGAAACCCAAGTCTGGACCTAAGCCTGAAATCGAGTGTTTTTACCGCAAGCGATCGACATCGGAAGCGGAACTGCCCCAAGTATTTGGCGGATAAAAGGATGGCAAGGTGAACAAAGGTATATATGATATACATGTTATTGATGTGTACCTTACTAATACTCGCAGTAGTACACAGGTATTTGATACTGGTTACATTGCTAATATTTGCAACTCAAAGCAGAACTACGGATGAAGCGAAGATTGGCTAAGGACGAGGTGACGATCTGCGTTGGAAATGGTTCCAAAGTCGATGTGATCGCGATCGACACGCTACCTCTACATCTACCTTGAGGATTAGTTTTAGACCTAAATAATTGTTATTTGGTGCCGGCGTTGAGCATGAACATTATATCTGGATCTTGTTTATTGCGAGACGGTTATTCATTTAAATCGAGAGAATAATGGTTGTTCTATTTATATGAGTAATATCTTTTATGGTCATGCACCCTTGAAGAATGGTCTATTCTTGTTGAATCTCGCAGTAGTGATACACATATTCATAATGTTGAAAGCCAAAAGATGCAGAGTTGATAATGATAGTGCAACTTATTTGTGGCACTTGCCGTTTAGGTCATATCGGTGTAAAACGCATGAAGAAACTCCATCTTGATGGGCTTCGGAATCACTTGATTATGAATCACTTGGTACTTGCGAACCGTGCCTCATGGGCAAGATGACCAAAACGCCGTTCTCGGAACTATGGAGCGAGCAACTGATTTGTTGGAAATCATACATCTTGATGTTTGTGGTCCAATGAATGTTGAGGCACGCGGGTATCGTTATTTTCTCACCTTCACAGATGATTTAAGCAGATATGGGTATATCTACTTAATGAAACACAAATCTGAAACGTTTGAAAAGTTCAAAGAATTTCAGAGTGAAGTGGAAAATCATCGTAACAAGAAAATAAAGTTTCTACGATCTGATCGTGGAGGAGAATATTTGAGTTCTGAGTTTGGTTTACATTTGAAACAATGTGGAATAGTTTCAGCAACTCACGCCACCCGAACACCACGGAGAAATGGTGTGTCCGAGCGTCGTGTCGTACTTTACTAGATATGGTGCGATCTATGATGTCTATTTCTGATTTACCGCTATCGTTTTGGGGTTATGCTTTAGAGACGGCCGCATTCACATTGAATAGGACACCGTCAAAATCCGTTGAGACGACGCCTTATGAACTGTGGTTTGGCAAGAAACCAAAGTTGTCGTTTCTTAAAGTTTGGGGCTGCGATGCTTATGTAAAGAAACTTCAACCAGATAAGCTCGAACCCAAATCGGAAAAATGTGTCTTCATAGGATACCCAAAGGAGATGTTGGGTACACCTTCTATCACAGATCTGAAGGCAAGATTTTCGTTGCTAAATTCGGGTCCTTTCTAGAGAAGGAGTTTCTCTCGAAAGAAGTGAGTGGGAGGAAAGTAGAACTTGATGAGATAATCAGATCTGCTCCCTTATTGGAAAGTAGTTCATCACAAGAAATGGTTCTGTGACAACTACACCAATTAGTGAGGAAACTAATGATGATGATCATGAAGCTTGAGATCAAGTTGCTCTTGAACCTCGTGGGTCAACCAGAGTAAAATACGCACAGAGTGGTACGGTAATCTTATTCGGAAGTCATGTTACTTGACCATGGCGAACCTACAAACTATGAAGAAGCGATGGTGAGCCCAGATTCCATAAAATGGCTGGAAGCCATGAAATCTGAGATGGGATCCATGTATGAGAACAAAGTATGGACTTTGGTTGACTTGCCCGATGATCGGCAAGCCATTGAAAATAAATGGATCTTTAAGAAGAAGACCGACGCCGATGGTAATGTAACTGTCTACAAAGCTCGACTTGTTGCAAAAGGTTTTCGACAAGTTCAAGGAGTTGACTACGATGAGACTTTCTCACCAGTAGCGATGCTTAAGTCTGTCGAATCATGTTAGCAATTGCGCATTTTATGATTATGAAATTTGGCAAATGGATGTAAAACTGCATTCTTGAATGGATTTCTAGAAGAAGAGTTGTATATGATGCAACCAGAAGGTTTTGTCGATCCAAAAGGTGCTAACAAAGTGTGCAAGCTCCAGCGATCAATTTATGGTGCAGTGCAAGCCTCTCGGAGTTGGAATAAACGCTTTGATAGTGTGATCAAAGCATATGGGTTTGTACAGACTTTTGGAGAAGCCTGTATTTACAAGAAAGTGAGTGGGAGCTCTGTAGCATTTCTAATATTATATGTGGAAGACATATTATTGATTGGAAATGATATAGAATTTCTGGATAGCATAAAAGGATACTTGAATAAAAGTTTTTCAATGAAAGACCTCGGTGAAGCTGCTTACATATTGGGCATCAAGATCTATAGAGATAGATCAAGGCGCTTAATTGGACTTTCACAAAGCACATACCTTGATAAAGTTTTGAAGAAGTTCAAAATGGATCGAGCAAAGAAAGGTTTTTACCTGTATTACAAGGTGTAAGATTGAGTCGGACTCAATGCCCGACCACAGCAGAAGATAGAGAGAAATGAAAGATGTTCCTATGCTTCGCCATAGGCTCTATCATGTATGCAATCTGTGTACCAGACTGACGTATGCTTAGCTGTAAGCTTGGCAGGAAGGTACCAAAGTAATCCAGAGTGGATCATCGGACAGCGGTCAAGAACATCTGAAATACCGAAAAGGACTAAGGATATGTTTCTCGATATGGAGGTGACAAAGAGCTAGTCGTAAATGGTTACGTCGATGCAAGCTTTGACACCGATCCGGACGATTCTAAATCGCAAACCGGATCGTGTTTTTATTAAGCGGTGGAGCTGTCGGTTGGTGCAGTTCTAAACAAAGCGTCGTGGCGGGATCTACATGTGAAGCGGAGTACATAGCTGCTTGAAGCAGCGAATGAAGGAGTCTGGATGAAAGAGTTCATTTCGATCTAGGTGTCATACCTAGTGCATCGGGACCGATGAAGATCTTCTGTGACAATCTGGTGCAATTGCCTTGGCAAAGGAATCCAGATTTCACAAGAGGACCAAGCACATCAAGAGACGCTTCAATTCCATTCGGGACCAAGTCCAAGTGGGAGACATAGAGATTTGCAAAATACATACGGATCTGAATGTTGCAGACCGTTGACTAAGCCTCTTCCACGAGCAAAACATGATCAGCACCAAGACTCCATGGGTGTTAGGATCATTACTTTGTAATCTAGATTATTGACTCTAGTGCAAGTGGGAGATGAAGGAAATATGCCCTAGAGGCAATAATAAAGTTATTATTTATTTCCTTATATCATGATAAATGTTTATTATTCACGCTAGAATTGTATTAACCGGAAACATAATACATGTGTGAATATATAGACAAACAGTATGTCACTAGTATGCCTCTACTTGACTAGCTTGTTAATCAAAGATGGTTATGTTTCCTAACCATGAACAAGGAGTTGTTATTTGATTAACAAGGTCACATCATTAGTTGAATGATCTGATTGACTTGACCCATTCCGTTAGCTTAACACTTGATCGTTTAGTATGTTAATGCTTTCTTCATGACCCATACATGTTCCTATAACTATGAGATTATGCAACTCCGTTTACGGAGGAACACTTTGGTACTACCAAACGTCACAACGAATCGGGTGATTATAAAGGAGTACTACAGTGTCTCCAAAGGTACTTGTTGGGTTGGCGTATTTCGAGATTAGGTTTTGTCACTCCGATTGTCGGAGAGGTATCTCGAGCCCTTCTCGGTAATGCACATCACTTAAGCCTTGCAAGCATTACAACTAATGAGTTAGTTGTGAAGATGATGTATTACGGAACGAGTAAAGAGACTTACCGTAACGAGATTGAACTAGGTATTGGATACCGACGATCGAATCTCGGGTAAGTAACATACCGATGACAAAGGAACAACGATGTCGTTATGCGGTTTGACCGATAAAGATCTTCGTAGAATATGTAGGAACCAATATGGGCATCCAGGTTCCGCTATTGGTTATTGACCGAGAATGGTTCTAGGTCATGTCTACATAGTTCTCGAACCCGTAGGGTCCGCACGCTTAACGTTCGATGACAGTTCATAATGAGTTTATAAGTATTGATGCACGAAGGTTGTTCGAGTCCCGGATGTGATCACGGACATGACGAGGAGTCTCGAAATGGTCGAGACATAAAGATTGATATATTGGAAGCCTACATTTGGACATCGGAAGTGTTCCGGTGAAATCGGATTTTACTGAGTACCGGAGGTTACGGAACCCCGGGAGGTCCATGGGCCTTAATGGGCCATGGGAGAAGAGGAAGGGCAGGCCAAGGTGGGCTGCGCCCCCCCCCTCTAGTCCGAATAGGACAAGGAAGGGGGGGCGCCCTTCCCTCTTCCCTCCTCCAATCCTAGTCCAACTAGGAGGGGGAGAGTCCTACTCGGTGGGAGTAGGACTCCTCCTTGCGCGCCCCCCTAGGGCCGCCACCTCCCCTTGGCTCCTTTATATACGGGGCAGGGGCACCCCAAGACACACAAGTTGATCTACGGATCTTTCCTTAGCCGTGTCGGTGCCCCTTCCACCATATTCCACTTCGTCATATCGTCGCGGGGCTTAGGCGAAGCCTGCGCGCGGAGAAGTCATATCGTCATGGAGCTTAGGCGAAGCTCTGCGTCGGTGGAGCATCAACATCGTCCCACGCCGTCGTCTTGTGGAACTCATCCCGACACTTTGCTGGATCGGTCCGGGATCGTCATCGAGCTGAGCGTGTGCGTAACTCGGAGGTGCCGTCGTTCGGTGCTTGGATCGGTCGGATCGTGGAGACGCGTCGACTACATCAACAGCGTTGTCATAACGCTTCGCTTTCGGTCTCACGAGGGTACGTGGACGGACACTCTCCCCTCTCGTTGCTATGCCATCACCATGGTCTTGCGTGATCGTAGGAAATTTTTTGAAATTACTACGTTCCCCAACAATACTTAGGAGCAAATTTAGAACGACGATGCTTATCAAGAATGTAGCACTTTGAGCCAAATACTCGAAAGTATCCAACTTGGGGTTTGTTACCGGTGAGTAGCTCGTATGCCGTCTTGCCGAGTAGCTTGTGAAGATACAAGCGATTTGTTGCATGACAAGCTGTCTCAACCGCTTCTGCCCAAAAGTGCTTCGGCGTCTTGTACTCATCAAGCATCATTCTCGCCATTTCGATGAGCGTCCGTGTCACGCCCAATATGCGACCCTATCCAAAAGGAACTCGACGGTCCCACCAAGGATAGACCCGCATATTGAAACGCTTTTGCAAGGTGGATATCATTACATCAACAGTACATAATAGATGGGGATACATACATAAGGCACCAATGCCACAAGAATACATCAACATCATATACAAGAACAACATCCGACTACCGATGAAACATAAACAGAAACTCAAACGACATCCACCCTGCTAGCCCAGGCTGCCGACTGGAACCTATCCCCGATCGAAGAAGAAGCGTAAGAAGAACTCCAACACAAATAAACATCGCTCTCGCGTCATGATCATCGCAACTTGTACACTGCAATGGTGGTGTAGTAACTCAGTGAGCCACGAGGACTCAGCAATCCCATTACCATGGGTAACAAGACTAGCAAAGCTTAAAGGGAAAGGAAGGGGTAAAGTGGTGAGGTTGCAGCAGCGACTAAGCATATATGGTGGCTATCATACGCAAATGAGGGCGAGAAGAGAAACAAAGGAACGGTCGTCAACTAGCAATGATCAAGAAGTGATCCTGAACTCCTACCTACGTCAGACATAACCCAGAAACCGTGTTCTCCTCTCGATCAACCCGAAAAGAGACACTCACGATTCGCATACACGTTGTTGTATTTTAATTAAGATCAACTTCGGGTTTCTACAACCGGACATTAACAAATTCCCATCTGCCACATAACATGGGCACGGCTTTGAAAGTTTATACCACTGAGGGGTGTCCCAACTTAGCCCATGATAAGCTCTCGCGATCAACGAAGAATAGACCTTCTCCCGGGAAGCCCGATCAGTCTCGGAATCCGGCTACAAGACATTTCACAGCAATAAAACAAGACCAGCAAAGCCGCCTGAATGTGCCGACAAATCCTGATAGGAGCTGCACATATCTCGTTCTCGGGCACACGGATTGTCCAAACTTCCGTGGCGAACCCAGAGTTGCCCAGGTACCACCGGGGGTGACGGTTTGGACCAGCACTCACGACGAGCATTGGCCCGGGGGGGTAAAATAAGATGACCCTCGAGAGCGCGACTCCCAAGGGAAAAAGGGCTAGGTGAGGCAAATGTAAAACCAAGGTTGGTCCTTGCTGGAAAAGTCTTATTCAAAGCGAACTGTCAAGGGGGTCCCATAAATCACCCGACCGCGTTAGGGACGCAAAATCCGGGAACATAATACCGATATGACGGAAACTAGGGCGGCAAGAGTGGAACAAAACACCAGGCATAAGGCCGAGCCTTCCACCCTTTACCAAATATATAGATGCATTAATTAAATAAGATATATTGTGATATCCCAACCAGTAAACATGTTCCAACAAGGAACAACATCTCCATGTTCCAACAAGGAACAAACTTCATCTTCACCTGCAACTAACAACGCTATAAGAGGGGCTGAGCAAAGCGGTAACATAGCCAAACAATGGTTTGCTAGGAAGGGTGAAAAAAGGTTAGAGGCTGACATGGCAATTAGGTAGGCTTGAGCAACAGGTAATAGGTAGCGCAGCATAGCGATAGAACGAAGCAACTAGCATAGCAATGATAGTAGTGAGATCCAGGGTAGCGGTCATCTTGCCTGAAATCCCGCAAGGAAGAAGAACGAGTCCATGAAGAAGACGAACGGATCAGCCGAACCAAGCGTAGACGAACGAATCCTCACGATCGCAACGAAACAGGAACTAACAAGAAGAAACACACAACATAGTAAACACTCCACACATAGGCAAGACATGATGCACAACCAAGCATGATGCATGACAAAGCTACATGAAGCTTCTCATGGCAAGGGATGATGCAAACAAGAACAACACATCAAGGCAAGTTTAAATGAGGCCGGGAACAACATATAACAATTCCGGTAAGTCCTCATATGCAAATTTCGAAATTGGTCCAGATCTGAATAAACATTATGTTCAAGTTGTTAAACAGCAAGTTAAGATGCACCACGAAGATCTACACGAAATTCTAGTCAAGTTACATATAAAGTTCATTAGATTCGGAGCTACGGACTAGAAGATATGAGCAAAACAAGGTAAGCATGGCATTGATGCAAAATGCATACAACCATCAAGAAAACACCTCAAAACAAGGATCCAACATGATAATATGAAACTACATGCAAAATCAAGCAAGTTTCATATAGAGCACACTCAAAACGGAGCAACGGTTCAACACATACACCCTATACAAGTTATAGCAACAATCTGCCCAAAACAGCAACTAAGCATATTGCAAGCATCAAAACAACATGCTACAGGACCTCAACATGAAAACAAAAGGCATGGGCATGATGTACAGGTAAAGCATTACAAAACATGATAACTGAGCTACCTCCAGAAATGACTAGAACATGCTCAAAATGACATGGCAAGATTGCAACTAATAACAGTTTCAGGCATTGGCAGAAATTAACATCAGGTTGCAATGTTTAGAGCTATGAAACAACATGTTACAGGAACTTATCATGGCAAACAAAGGCATGGCATGAATCTACTCAAAGCATAGAACAAAAGTCCTTTAGTGACCATAAGCCAAAAAGGATCAGAAAATATAGTAACACTCATGTCAATATTGAAAGTTTCGTTAACAGATTCAGCAACATGGCATGTCAAAAACTGATAACAAGTAGGCATGTTTACAAGCTCAAAGCACTCACTACAGAGCATTATATGAAAAACTAAGCATACATACATAAAGAAGACATGGCATAGAAGACATACATGGCAAGAACAATAACATAGCATACATGGATCAACCACAACAACCTAGGCAAAATTGAATAACATGTAAACAATCTGCCAGGAAACATTTGATAGCAAAAGTAGAGCTCGATTGACTCAAGCTATGGCACTCCATAATTGCAAACAAGGGCATGGATGGATAGAGGAAGACATTCTTTACAAAACACCCTTACTGAAGTATCTCAAAATATGCATGGATCTCTCGGTAGCATCAAGTTAACATGGCATCAAAATAACAGCAAACAGGGCTGAAATCAGCAACAACAAGACACCTAGTTTGCATGATTGTGCTAGTCACCACATAGATCACAAAAATACATAGCAAGCACCACTGGAAAGAAGGCATGGCATATTACAAAACACATGTAGGACTCAAGTCCATAGGATGCACACATCAATCATGGCAAAAATGACAAAAGTGCATGTCCTGATAAAAATCAGAAACTAACATCACATAGCACTCTTCCAACAGCATTTCGGGCATCAATATGGGCTCAAATGAAAATGATGCAATGAGATGAAATGATCTACTCTTCGAGGCTAACATTTTGACATATTACACGCGCAAAACGAACCTACGGATGCGGAGATACGATGCAATGAAAAATGCATGAATATAACAAAATCCTGGGACTTAGACGATTTTGAGGTCAACCTTAGGGTTCCAGATCTGGATCGGGGAGCGGTTCGAGGCGGGGCCGGGCTCGGGCCGCCGGAGAGGAGGGAGAATGCCGGAGGCAGGCGGCGGGCGGTTGATCCGGCCGGGCGGCGGGCGCTCGAGGTCGGTCGCGGGAGAACGGGCGATGGCTGTCTGCCGAGAGCCGAAGCGCGGGACGCGGCGCAGGCAGCAGCCTGCTCTGCCGGCGCGCGCGGCGGCGGCGCCAGCAAGCGCTGGCGCGCCGGGGAGGCGGCACGGCGGCGGGCACGGGCGGGCGGCGCGGTCGCCGGCCGACGAGGGCGGCGCAGGTCGGCCGGGACGGGCGGCGCAGGTGGCGGCGAGCCGGGCGCGGTGGGCCAGGCCAGCGGGCCTGCCCTGGCCGGGCGGCGCTGGGTGTCCGGCCAGGCGCGACATGTCCGAGCAAGAGGAAGAGTAGACTAGGGTTTCATCCGAAATTTTCGGGAGACACAAATTTATAGGTAGAGGAGCTAGGAGAGTCCAAATGAGGTGCGGTTTTGCCACGCGATCGTGATCGAACGACCGAGAGCATGGAGAGGAGTTTGGTGGGTTTTGGGCCACTTATAAAGGGAGTTGGGCTGCAACAAAGAGAGCTTTGCGGTTACCCGTTAACTGTTGGAGTACCAAACGACCTCCAAATGATCCGAAACTTGACAGCGGTCTACGGTGCTATACCAAGGCCGCTTGACAAACCTCGGTCCATTCGAGACCGTTTAACACCCTTTACGAAAAGAGGTAAAAGGGGCGCCGGAGACATAGGAGTGCCGGATTGCAAAACAGACAACGGGGAAAATGCTCGGATGCATGAGACTAACACGTATGCAAATGCGATGCACATGATGACATGATATAAAATGCAGATGATGACATGATATGAAATGCAGATGATGACATGGCAAAGTGCAACACGCAAGCACACGACATGGCAAAGACGACGAATAACTGGCAGTCACCTGGCGCATCGAAACCGGGGCGTTACAACACTCCTCCACTAACAAGAGATCTCGTCCCGAGATCTTAGGACCCAGACGGAAGGGAAAAAGGAATGAGGTGAAACAAGAACTCAAGAGAAGAATCAAAGAATCGAGAGCACTCGAGAAGAAGAGAGGAACGATGAGAATGACGAGAATCAAAAACTCACGGAAATCAGATAGACTATGAAACAACTCGTTCTAACCGGAGTGGTTAGAATGGAAAAAGAAACGGATAAGACTGAAACGATTTAGGCAGCACTCCGGCTAAAACATGGAGGAATAGAGCATGAACTTGAGAGGATGGAATGATACTTGATGAAGACATGACACAAAATCTCCGGAAAGAATTGAAAGAGAATTGAATGGAAAGAACTGGTAAGACTATGACAACTTGTGCCACGAATGAAATAGAAAGCAACCTTAGAAGAAAAGATTGAATGGAGTTGTTGAGAAAATCAACAACGAAAGAATAAGCTTGATGTGGACTTATGGATAACATCTCAAAATTATGAGGTGAACGCCGACCAGAAACGGAAAGGATTGGATAACTTAGAAGAACGAAGAAATGCAAAACTCCACTTCAAAACAATATGGAGAATTAATTGCGCTTCGAGAAGCAAGAAGGAAAGATATTTGAGCTCCACCAACAAAATCTTGATGAACTCTTGAAGAAATGAATTAGATCATGAAGAACCACCATGAAGAACTCCGGTAACAATAGGATGACGAGATAAAATGAAGGATGAAAAGAATAAGATGAGCCTGTGATGAATTAGATGGAGGATTCCGACGAGATGGACGAGGGAAATTTGAACTCCGGAAAAGAAAAGATGAAAAGACTTGGAACTAGAATTTATTCATTACGAACAAACTCCGAAGAAAAAGATTAATCACTTTGAGGAAATAAGAATAAGATTTATTGTATGCTTATCCTTCATCAAATTAAATTGATGACCACCAATGGATTTTCATACTACTTATTCTCGTTGAAAAAGGATTAAGAAGGGATAGCACTAAACTTGAGAAAGTCTTCATAAACCGCCGGTAGGATTGAAAAGAACGAATGAAGTAAAATGATAATCAAGGAAAAGAAACTTGAACGAACCACCGTAAGAATTCGAAAAGACTGATGAAAAAGAAATAATCACCGGGAAGAATTAGAGAAGCACGAAGATACTTGAGGAAAATTTAGAGAAAAGAGATCGAAGAGATCCCGAGCTGATTAACGAATGCTTGAACGCAGCACCGGAAGAATATTGAGACAAACGAAAGGGCACGGATATAGAATAATTGGAGAACGACTTTGAAAACTTAGAATGAATAAATCTTCTGAAAAGATGGCCTCCGGATGATCGAGATAGAAAGCAACTCCTGAAATGCTCCGGATGGATGAAAAGAATTTGCACAACTGGAAACAATTAGATAGGATAACATCGAGCTAGCACCATGAATCTCCGGGAGAACGGACAAGATTTAAGAGAAAAATCTACGACGGTCTTCAAAGACGACGATAAACATCACCAAAATTAATGGGATACTCCGGGAGAAAGAAAAAAACAGAGAGGTTGAGCCAACAATGAAAATGATTTTGAAAGAGATATCGGGAAGGCGTCTGACTGATGAAATTCATTCTTACGTCAAACTTCAAAAGAACTTTAGAATAACTCCGGAATAATTAGAAGAGTCAGGTAAGATCCTGGGAAAAGACATGTGGGTTAGGGCCCACTAAAAGAAAACACCGTTGGAAAGGGATGTTGAACAGATAGATGATGCACCGGATCAATTGAGATATTAGAATGAGGTGACAACCTCGAATTAATTAAAAGCAAACACGAATCTTCTGAGATGTCTTGCACACTCCGGAAGGATAAACTGGCGAGAGGCGAACGAGCAAGATAAACACTTGAGCTGAGGAAAAGAATATGATCAACCGAAAAACTTGAATTGAGTGCACCGAAAAAGAAAGAGATGAAGAATGACGAACTAGACGAGAATTCACCGATTGAAATGATTGAGGGAAGAATGAAGAAACTCCACACGAATGGAATTGATGGTCGAAAGAAACTCGAACTCCGGGAATAATAGGGTGGGAGGGCGGGAAAAACAAAGGCAACTTGGAAGGGGAAACCGACGAATATCTTGAAGAGAAAACACCAGTTGAAATCATTGAGGAAAGAAAGCAAAGACTTCACACGAGTAGGATGGATACTCGATTACGGACTCCGGTTCGGAAAAGAAGAAGGGAGGGCGGGTAGGAAAAACAAGGACAACTTCGGACAAGGAAAAAAAACAACGACGTCGGAGGAAGAACTGAGGATAGAACTTTCAAAGATGAAGAGGCTCGAGTCGACTTGACGAGAAATGCACCGGACAAAAGAGTAGAGGAACAACGATCGGAAAACCAACTGCGTGATCCTAAAGAAAAATTTTGAAGGGGAAGAGAAGTAATTCAAAACACCTACGTCAAAATTCCTTACCAGAGCGACGAAGGGACTGAGGAGTAAAAAGAATTCCTACTCTCCGATATAACTAGACTCAGAAATCAGTTTTCTTCTAGACTCCACAACGGCCAAACTACACGATCAATCAAGGGGGCTCCTAGGGTCGGTCGAGGCTCTGATTACCAACTTGTCACGCCCAATATGCGACCCTATCCAAAAGGAACTCGACGGTCCCACCAAGGATAGACCCGCATATTGAAACGCTTTTGCAAGGTGGATATCATTACATCAACAGTACATAATAGATGGGGATACATACATAAGGCACCAATGCCACAAGAATACATCAACATCATATACAAGAACAACATCCGACTACGGATGAAACATAAACAGAAACTCAAACGACATCCACCCTGCTAGCCCAGGCTGCCGACCTGGAACCTATCCCCTGATCGAAGAAGAAGCAGAAGAAGAACTCCAACACAAATAAACATCGCTCTCGCGTCATGATCATCGCAACTTGTACCTGCAACTGGTGGTGTAGTAACCTGTGAGCCACGAGGACTCAGCAATCCCATTACCATGGGTAACAAGACTAGCAAAGCTTAAAGGGAAAGGAAGGGGTAAAGTGGTGAGGTTGCAGCAGCGACTAAGCATATATGGTGGCTATCATACGCAAATGAGGGCGAGAAGAGAAACAAAGGAACGGTCGTCAACTAGCAATGATCAAGAAGTGATCCTGAACTCCTCGTCGTCGACATAACCCGAAACAGTGTTCTCCTCTCGATCAACCCCGAAAAGAGACACTCACGGTTACGCACACGGTTGGTGTATTTTAATTAAGATCAACTTCGGGTTTTCTACAACCGGACATTAACAAATTCCCATCTGCCACATAACCGCGGGCACGGCTTTCGAAAGTTTATACCCTGCAGGGGTGTCCCAACTTAGCCCATGATAAGCTCTCGCGATCAACGAAGGAATAGACCTTCTCCCCGGGAAGCCCGATCAGTCTCGGAATCCCGGCTACAAGACATTTCACAGCAATAAAACAAGACCAGCAAAGCCGCCCGAATGTGCCGAAAAATCCTTATAGGAGCTGCACATATCTCGTTCTCAGGGCACACCGGATTGTCCAAACTTCCGGTAGGCGAACCCAGAGTTGCCGCTGGTATACCACCGGCGGTCGACGGTTTGGACCAGCACTCACGACGAGCACCGGCCGGGGGTAAAATAAGATGACCCTCGAGAGCGCGACTCCCAAGGGAAAAAGGGCTAGGTGAGGCAAATGTAAAACCAAGGTTGGGCCTTCTGGAAAAGTCTTATTCAAAGCGAACTGTCAAGGGGTCCCATAAATCACCCGACCGCGTTAGGGACGCAAAATCCGGGAACATAATACCGATATGACGGAAACTAGGGCGGCAAGAGTGGAACAAAACACTGGCATAGGGCAGAGCCTTCCACCCTTTACCAAATATATAGATGCATTAATTAAATAAGATATATTGTGATATCCCAACCAAGTAAACATGTTCCAACAAGGAACAACATCTCCATGTTCAACAAGGAACAAACTTCATCTTCACCGCAACTAACAACGCTATAAGAGGGGCTGAGAAAAGCGGTAACATAGCCAAACAATGGTTTGCTAGGAAGGGTGAAAAAAGGTTAGAGGCTGACATGGCAATTAGGTAGGCTTGAGCAACAGTAATAGGTAGCGCAGCATAGCGATAGAACGAAGCAACTAGCATAGCAATGATAGTAGTGAGATCCAGGTAGCGGTCATCTTGCCTGAAATCCCGCAAGGAAGAAGAACGAGTCCATGAAGAAGACGAGCGGATGAGCGAACCAAGCGTGAGCGAACGAATCCTCACGATCGCAACAAAACAGAACTAACAAGAAGAAACACACAACATAGTAAACACTCCACACATAGGCAAGACATGATGCACAACCAAGCATGATGCATGACAAAGCTACATGAAGCTTCTCATGGCAAGGGATGATGCAAACAAGAACAACACATCAAGGCAAGTTTAAATGAGGCCGAACAACATATAACAATTCCGGTAAGTCCTCATATGCAAATTTCGAAATTGGTCCAGATCTGAATAAACATTATGTTCAAGTTGTTAAACAGCAAGTTAAGATGCACCACGAAGATCTACACGAAATTCTAGTCAAGTTACATATAAAGTTCATTAGATTCGGAGCTACGGACTAGAAGATATGAGCAAAACAAGGTAAGCATGGCATTGATGCAAAATGCATACAACCATCAAGAAAACACCTCAAAACAAGGATCCAACATGATAATATGAAACTACATGCAAAATCAAGCAAGTTTCATATAGAGCACACTCAAAACGGAGCAACGGTTCAACACATACACCCTATACAAGTTATAGCAACAATCTGCCCAAAACAGCAACTAAGCATATTGCAAGCATCAAAACAACATGCTACAGGACCTCAACATGAAAACAAAAGGCATGGGCATGATGTACAGGTAAAGCATTACAAAACATGAGAACTGAGCTACCTCCAGAAATGACTAGAACATGCTCAAAATGACATGGCAAGATTGCAACTAATAACAGTTTCAGGCATTGGCAGAAATTAACATCAGGTTGCAATGTTTAGAGCTATGAAACAACATGTTACAGGAACTTATCATGGCAAACAAAGGCATGGCATGAATCTACTCAAAGCATAGAACAAAAGTCCTTTAGTGACCATAAGCCAAAAAGGATCAGAAAATATAGTAACACTCATGTCAATATTGAAAGTTTAGTTAACAGATTCAGCAACATGGCATGTCAAAACTGATAACAAGTAGGCATGTTTACAAGCTCAAAGCACTCACTACAGAGCATTATATGAAAAACTAAGCATACATACATAAAGAAGACATGGCATAGAAGACATACATGGCAAGAACAATAACATAGCATACATGGATCAACCACAACAACCTAGGCAAAATTGAATAACATGTAAACAATCTGCCAGGAAACATTTGATAGCAAAAGTAGAGCTCGATTGACTCAAGCTATGGCACTCCATAATTGCAAACAAGGGCATGGATGGATAGAGGAAGACATTCTTTACAAAACACCCTTACTGAAGTATCTCAAAATATGCATGGATCTCTCGGTAGCATCAAGTTAACATGGCATCAAAATAACAGCAAACAGGGCTGAAATCAGCAACAACAAGACACCTAGTTTGCATGCTTGTGCTAGTCACCACATAGATCACAAAAATACATAGCAAGCACCACTGGAAAGAAGGCATGGCATATTACAAAACACATGTAGGACTCAAGTCCATAGGATGCACACATCAATCATGGCAAAAATGACAAAAGTGCATGTCCTGATAAAAATCAGAAACTAACATCACATAGCACTCTTCCAACAGCATTTCGGGCATCAAGATGAGCTCAAATGAAAATGATGCAATGAGATGAAATGATCTACTCTTCGAGACGAACATTTTGACATATTACACGCGCAAAACGGAGCTACGGATGCGGAGATACGGTGCAATGAAAAATGCATGAATATAACAAAATCCTGGGACTTAGACGATTTTGAGGTCAACCTTAGGGTTCCAGATCTGGATCGGGGAGCGGTTCGAGGCGGGGCCGGGCTCGGGCCGCCGGAGAGGAGGGAGAAGGCCGGAGACGGGGCGGCGGGCGGCTGATCCGGCCGGCGGCGGGGGCGCTCGAGGCCGGTCGCCGGAGAACGGGCGACAATGGCAAAGCCGCCGAAGCCGAAGCGCGGACGCGCGACGGGCTGCAGGCGGCGCGCGCGGCGCCATGCGGCGCGCGGCGCCGGGGGAGGCGGCACGGCGGCAGGGCACGGGCGGGCGGGCGCGATCGCCGGTCGACGAGGGGCGGCGCAGGGGGCCGGGACGGCGCGCCGGCGGCCGGAGCCGGAGCGCTGCGGAGGCCAGGCGGGCTGCCCCCTGGGCCCAGCGGCCAGGCGGCGGCGGCTGGCGGCGGAGGCCACGTGGCGGCCAGGGAGTGGTGCGGACGCGGCGGCGCGGGGTGTCCGGCGGGCGCGGACATGTCCGCCGGGCAAGAGGAAGAGTAGACTAGGGTTTCATCCGCGAAATTTTCGGGGGAGACACAAATTTATAGGTAGAGGGAGCTAGGAGAGTCCAAATGAGGTGCGGTTTTCGGCCACGCGATCGTGATCGAACCGAGAGCATGGAGAGGAGTTTGGTTTGTTTTGGGCCACTTAGAAAGGGGAGTTGGGCTGCAACAAAAGAGAGCTTTGCGGTTACCCGGTTAACCGTTGGAGTACCAAACGACCTCCAAATGATCCGAAACTTGACAGGCGGTCTACCGGTGCTATACCAAGGCCGCTTGACAAACCTCGGTCCATTCCGAGACCGTTTAACACCCGCACACGAAAAGAGGTAAAAGGGGGCGCCGGGAGACATAGGAGTGCCGGATTGCAAAACGGACAACGGGGAAAATGCTCGGATGCATGAGACTAACATGTATGCAAATGCGATGCACATGATGACATGATATAAAATGCAGATGATGACATGATATGAAATGCAGATGATGACATGGCAAAGTGCAACACGCAAGCACACGACATGGCAAAGACGACGAATAACTGGCAGACACCTGGCGCATCGAAACCGGGGCGTTACAGTCCGGTTCTTCCTCTCAACAACTCCACTTTGTTGAGGTGCGTACGTAGCCGAGAACTCGTGTGAAATCCCTTCTTCATCAAGAAAGGTGTCCACATTTGCGTTCTTGAACTCCGTTCCGTTGTCGCTGTGAACCTTCTTGATCTTCACTTCAAATTGGTTTTGGGCCTTCCTAGCGAAGTTTTTGAAGATCTTTTGGACCTGCGATTTATCATCGAGAAAGAACACCCACGTAAATCTGGAAAAATCATCAACTATAACTAGACCAAAAGAATTTCCACCGAGACTCTTATAGGAGTGGGACCAAAGAGATCCATGTGAAGTAGCTCGAGTGGCCTCTTCGTGGTCATGATGTTCTTCACGGGATGCCTTCCTCCAACCTGTTTACCTACTTGACAAGCACTGCAAAGTCTATCCTTATCAAATATGACATCATTAACTCCAAGGATATGATTCCCTTTAATAAGCTTGTGAAGGTTTCGCATACCAACATGACCTAATCGTCTATGCCATAACCAGCCTTTTGAGGATTTAGCAATGAAGCAAGTTTTAGGTTGAGCCTTTTTAGTGAAATCAACAATGTACAGATCACCTCTACGCACACCAGTAAAGACCATTTTATGATTATCTCGACGAAACACTTGGCAATCTACTTTAGTAAATAGAACTTTGAAACCGAAATCAGCAAGTCTAGATACTAAAAGTAAGTTGTAGCCAAGAGATTCAACGAGCATGACATTTTGTATGGAGCTATCATGTGAGATGGCCACCTTACCGAGGCCAACCACCTTACCCTTTGAGTTGTCACCGAAAGTGACAAACTTTCGAGGACCATCATTTTCAGCAAGCTCACGAAACATGTCTTTATCTCCGGTCATGTGATCGGTACATCCTCTATAAGAACCCATTCCTTTCCTCCTGACATATATCCTCGAAGATTTTCCATAAGACCAAAATGTCTCATTGCATCATCAAGATCGAAGTCACTGTCATCATCCTCATCATAGTATCCTTGTTCAACATCGTCATGTGGTGGATCAAATCCTAGAGAGGGTGATTCATTAGAATGAGTTTGACAATAATCTTGTCTATGAATTCTTATAGCTTCGGAAATAATGTCACTAATAATACCAACATTTCCTTTGGCACGCATAAGGTTTGTAAGCTCAAATAGACGATCACCAAACATAGGATCACTAGTATTCATCTTACTCAAAGCAATAGACTTATAGAGAATTTCATCTAGATTTTTCAAGGAATAATCTGGAAATCGTTCCTCAAGAAATTTCCATATAGTGTAGGCACACTCAAAAGTAGGCAAGATTCTAATCAAGTTTCTAGGCAAGCCTCTAGTGATAAGATTAACAGTTCTAAGATTCCTAGTCATGTCAATAGCTTCATCAAGGGTAGGATGCATAGGATCAACACAAGGTGCACAAGGACTAGCAATGTACTTGTTAAAATGATATTGATTGAAAATAACAAGCATCTCATTTTTCCACGCACGAAAATACTCTCCATCAAGAATAGGCACTCTATGACTAAGACTCCCCAAAGTAGACTCATCCATCTTCCTCCAATGGTGATTAAACCAAAGCAATGGAGACCAATGCTCTGATACCACTTGTAGGACCTTGAGAAGAGGTGTCTAGAGGGGGGGGTGATTAGACACTAAGTACCAAAGTTGCAGTTTTTAAGTTTCTTTGAAGTTTGAGTGGAGTTTAGGCATAAGTTTAACATTCACAACATATAGCAAGCAAGCATGCAAAGAGTATATGAGCAGCGGAAAATAAAGCATGCAACTTGCAAGAATGTAAAGGGAAGGGATTGGAGGATTCAAACGCAATTGGAGACATGGATGTTTTTGGCGTGGTTCCGATAGGTGGTGCTATCGTACTTCCACGTTGGTGGAGACTTCAACCCATGTAGGGTAACGGTTGCACGAGTCCACAGAGGGCTCCACCCATGAAGGGTCCACGAAGAAGCAACCTTGTCTATCCCACCATGGCCGTCGCCCACGAAGGACTTGCCTCACTAGCGGTAGATCTTCACGAAGTAGGCGATCTCCTTGCCCTTACAAACTCCTTGGTTCAACTCCACAATCTTGTCGGAGGCTCCCAAGTGACACCTAGCCAATCTAGGAGACACCACTCTCCAAGAAGTAACAAATGGTGTGTTGATGATGAACTCCTTGCTCTTGTGCTTCAAATGATAGTCTCCCCAACACTCAACTCTCTCTCATACGATTTGGATCTGGTGGAAAGAGGATTTGAGTGGAAAGCAACTTGGGTAAGGCTAGAGATCAAGATTCATAAGGTAGGAATGGAATATCTTGGCCTCAACACATGAGTAGGTAGTTCTCTCTCAGAAATAGGATGCTGGAAGTGTAGGTTCAGTCGATGGCTCTCTCCACGAATGAAGAGGAGGTGGAGGGGTATATATAGCCTCCACACAAAATCTAACCGTTACACACAATCCACCAAACTCGGTTGGACCGAATAGTTAAACTCGGTCAGACCGATTTAGCAAATAATGTGACCGTTAGGGTTTTCGGTGGGACCGAAATGCAACTCGGTGGGACCGATTCGGTTAGGGTTAGGGCATAACCTAATATCGGTAGGACCGATTACACAAACTCGGTGGGACCGATTTTGGTAATAAGCTTTCCAGAGAGTTGGTCAGGCAAACTCGGTTTGACCGATTATCAAACTCGGTGGGACCGATTTTGATAATAAGATAACCAGAGAGTTTGCATTGTAATCTCGGTAGTACCGATTGCTCAAACTCGGTGAGACCGATTTTGATAATGGACATACACAGAGAGATTACAATCCCATCTCGGTGAGACCGAGATCCCTATCGGTGAGACCGATTTGCCTAGGGTTTGTGGCAGTGGCTAAGATATCCAAACTCGGTGGCGCCGGATAGAAAGAATTAGTGGGGCCGAGTTTGACTTTAGGTTTAGGACATATGTGTGTAAATGGGAAAGTAGTTGAGGGTATTTGGAGCATATCACTAAGCACTTTGAAGCAAGAGGCTCATTAAGCAACACCTCATGCATCCTTGATAGTATTGGCTTTTCCTATAGACTCAATGTGATCTGGGATCACTAAATTGTAAAATGAAGAGTCTTGAGCTTGAAGCTTGAGCCAATCCTTTGTCCTTAGCATCTTGAAGGAGTTCCCACATCCTTTAGTCCATGCCACTCCATTGTTCAACTTATCTGAAACATACTAGATAAAAGTGTTAGTCCAACAAGAGATATGTTGTCATTAATTACCAAAACCACCTAGGGAGCACTTGTGCTTTCAAGAATTGAAAGATGTGTGAGCCCAGCTAGCCGACTCCGTGAATGGAGAACAAGAAGTTGCGGGGCGGCATATTCAGTATGTGTCTGAACTATTTTTAAAGTAGTTCGGAGATAAATGGAACTGATATAGTTATGATTGCAGGTATATTGACGGGCCGTCCTGAAGAGGAGCTGTCCGGATCATCAAGTGATCTGCTGCAAGGGCTGTCATAAGTGCACGAACAGGCTCGGCTGGCGATGCGGAGTGTTGCCAAGGCCCTATGGCCATCCGCCTCCCCTCCAGGAAGTATGGAGGAGCTCGTAGAGCTGTTCAAAGGAGCGCGGCGGCGTATCCTACTATGGAAGATATCGGCCTGCCGAGAGGGCGCGCGAGAGGCCTGGGCCATGGTGAAGACGCGATATACCAAGCTGGATCCTAATCATATGGCCCGTGTCGGACCGCTAGGGTCGAGTGGGGAAGAAATTCCCGTTAGTTTAGTATATGACCAGTAGAGGTGGCCGCCAAATATTCCCAACAGGATTATAAGTTAGACCGCCTTTTGGACGGTGTAGAGGAGCAAGTGTTTGAGTCCAAGTGACTATGTACTTTCCTTGATATATGTAACTCTAGCTGAATTGTATATCATTTGTCACGGCAGAACTTTTCACTTCAACCTCCGGACCCGAAGGTGCGGAGTGTTTCCGAATACCCGCACGGTCGAATAGACCGAGGTATGCGCGGAAACTAGGCGTAGGGTCATAGTTGCTTGAACAGACAAGTTGTATCCGACTAGCTATGTTATATTACATTGAGATTGTAAGAAACATCTTCCAGAGAGAACAGTTCCGTTAAGGGTTCCTTTTCCTGGGGGTGCATGCATTAGTGTACATGTCCGAATTGTGATGTGAAAATCACAGTGTGTATAGCTTCTGGGGTTCGCAATGGAGTGAATGCAAAAAACATCTTTAATTCACCGACTGAATATTCCCAAAGAACGCTAGCTTTCGGCTTCACCCAGTCTGAGGTACACATCTGGATGACCCGGCAGTAACAATCATAGAGGTGCTCCCTTTATGGCCTAGCCGAACTAACGGGAACATAGGGCATAAGCACAGGAGCCAGGCAACCCAACTTGGCCAAAACTTAAGTCATATCGATGCATATAGTGGCGAAGAAAAGGTACATATGAAAAAACTCATATGTGAAGAGCTTGATGCTCAAGGTGTAATAAAAAGCTTCTGTCCAAGAAGCCCCCAGGTATAATGGACGTACATCTGTAAAGATGTATGCGTTAGGGGTGTGCGGTCTAGCCATACAAAAGCTTTAAAGCGAGAAAGAAAAAAGTAATCAGAAAAGAGAGAAAAAATAATGGAAACTACAAGGGAGAAGGAGAAGAACAAGGAGTTTGGCGCTAGGCATAGAATCTTCGGAGTCTGGCCGCGTTCCAGGGGTTCAGTTCGAGGCGATTGTCTGATGCATCGCGAAGACGGTACGCCTCTCCGGTGAGAACTTCGTCAATTATGAAGGGACCCTCCCATTTGGGCTTGAGTTTATCCTTTTTCTTCTCCGGCAGGCGTAGAACGAGTTCGCCAACGTTGTAAGTCTTGGCCCGTACTTCTGTGCTTTGATATCTTCGAGCCTGCTGTTGGTAAAATGCTGAACGGGCTTTTGTGAGATCACACTCCTCTTACAGGGCATCTAGGTTGTCCTGCCGATCAAGCTCGGCTTCTCTATCTTCGTACATACGCACTCGAGGTGAGTCGTGGATAATATCGCAGGGCAATACAGCCTCCGTGCCATACACCATGAAGAAAGGTGTGTATCCGGTAGTACGGTTGGGCGTGGTCACAGCCCCCAGAGTACGGAGTCGAGATCCTCAACCCAGTGCGTGTCTGATTCTCTCAAAGACCGCAATAGTCTGGGCTTGATGCCGCTCATAATAAGACCATAGGCTCGTTCGACTTGACCGTTGGTTTGCGGGTGGTAGACGGAGGCGAAATCGAGTTTAATGCCAAGATTAGTACACCAGGTTTTTACCTCATCGGCTGTGAAGTTAGAGCCATTGTCGGTGATGATGCTATGTTGGACACCATAACGGTGCACAACACTGGATATGAATTCTATCACCGGGCCGGACTCAGCTGTTTTGACCAGTTTAGCCTCTATCCACTTAGTGAATTTGTCCACCATAACCAGCAAATATTTTTTCTTATGGCTTCCCCCTTTAAGGGGTCCAACCATATCCAGTCCCCAGACCGCGAAAGGCCAAGTAATGGGGATAGTTTGTAAGGAAATTGGGGGCATGTGGCGTTGGTTGGCGAAGAGTTGGCATCCGACGCAGTGTTGGACAAGATCCTGCGCCTCTGCTCGGGCTGTCGGCCAATAAAACCCAGTAAGGAAGGCCTTGCTAACAAGGGCCCGAGCTGCGGTGTGGTGTCCGCCGAGACCAGGGTGAATTTCCGCTAAAAGCTGTCGCCCCTCTTCCTCGGAGATACATCTTTGAAGTACCCCGGTAGTACTTTTCTTTTAGAGCTCTCCGTTGTGAACCTTGTAGGCCTTCGAACGCCGGACAATGCGGTGAGCCTCATTCTGGTCTTCGGGAAGCTCCTTCCTATCAATGTAGGCCCAGAAGGGTTCGGTCCATTGGGCAATGATTGCCATAATGAGATGGGCCGACAGTGTTATTTCGGTGGCTGAGTCCCCGATACTATCGGTGTGTTCGGGATTTGGGGTTGTATTCGAATCTGGACTGTTGTTGCCGCCCTCCCCTTGCCACACAACGGATGGCTTGAAAAGCCTTTCCAGGAAAATGTTGGTGGGACGGGGTCGCGCTTGGCGCCAATGCGAACAAGGACGTCCGCTGCCTGATTACTTTCCCGGGCAACATGATGAAATTCGAGCCCCTCGAACCGAGCTGACATTTTTAAGATGGCATTACGATAAGCTGCCATCTTTGGATCTTTGACATCAAAGTCTCCATTTATTTGAGATATTGCGAGGTTTGAGTCCCCGCGCACCTCTAGGGCGTTGTATGCCCATGGATACAGCCATCCGTGGACCATGCAATAGGGCCTCATATCCGGCTGCGTTGTTGGAGTCTGTGTATAGTATTTAGAGTACATACTGGACGACATCTCCAGTGTGGGATGTTAACACAACTCCCGCTCCTAGCCCCTCCAGCATTTTGGAGCCGTCAAAATACATAACCCAATTGGAATATGCGTCGTACTCTTTAGGGAGTTCGGCCTCTGTCCATGCGGCGATGAAGTCCGCCAGTACTAGGGATTTGATGGCTCGACGTGGCTTGTACGTTATGTCGAATGGAAGTAGCTCTATGGCCCATTTGGCGATCCGTCCCATGGCGTCGCGGTTGTTTATTATGTCATTGAGTGGGACTTCAGAAGCCACCATGATTGAACACTCATGGAAGTAGTGTCGTAGCTTTCGGGATGCCATGAAGACCGCGTTTGCTATCTTTTGTTAATGGGGGTACCGGTATTTGCATGGTTTGAGGACAGTAGATACGTAGTATACTAGTTTTTGAAGCGGGAATTTGTGTCCATCCTGCTCTCGTTCAACAACGAGCACGGCGCTCACCACCTCATGTGTTGCCGATATGTATAGCAGCATGGGTTCGCCAGCGTTTGGTGCGGCCAGGATAGGGTTGCTTGCTAGGAGGGCCTTTATTTCCTCCAGTCCGCCAGTCACCGCGTCTGTCCATTCGAAGTTATCGGTCCGCCATAAGAGGCGATAGAGTGGTAGTGCTTGTAACACCCCAAAATTTTAACCTTTGCTTTGTTAATTAAAATCTTGCCAGGAAATCTAACTTTTCTTTTTCTTGGTTTTCTTGATTTCAAAACCATTCTTTTCTTGGTTATCTTGGAGTTACTCCCAAATTTTTTTTGAAAACCTTTCACTTATGATATTGGACTTGTTTTCCCTCTCAAGAAAATCTTCTCTTTTATCAGGAGAATTAATTATATAATATTCTCCCTGATCCTTATTTTCTTTAAAAAGGTTTCGCATAGCTTCATGGTTCCATTTGTACTACAACCCTTTTATAAATTCATTCAAAAATCCCACCAAAATTTGGAGATGTCAGGTGATGTTTTTAAATCACTTTTGTGCAAAAATATCTTCTGCCCATTAATTATTTTGAGCTCTACACCATATTTTCAAATCTGGTCCGAGAGCATTTTTGCACTACAACCTATTCAGATATTTCTTTAATACTTCTACCAAATTTTGGGATGTGAACAGGAGTATATTAATCAACTTTGTGCAAAAACCTAATGATGTTCTTTGGAAAATTTGAGTAAACCATCCTCTTTTCCATTCTGGTCCATCTGGAGGTTTTGTACAGCAACCACCTTTTCAGTTGCTCTTTGATCCATGATTCCTTTTTCTTCTGATAGTCCTCCTTGCCAAACCCTAAAGTCCAGGAGAGTGGACCTATGGAATGATTCTAAGTGCTTGCAACATTGCCTTTTGCCTTCTGTCCAGAACTGAGGTTTTGCAAAGCTTGCACTAATAAGTTTCTTCTGTTGTCAAACTAACCTCACCACCCTCTTGTCCATCCAAAGAGACCCTGATCTGGAGAATTTGGCCACCCCAAGTATTGCCTAGATGGCTTTGGCATTTTGACAAACACCCTGAGTGCATAGCCAGATTTGGCATGGTTTCAAGTTTACTTTGTGAACTTGGCCACCTGACCTAACCACCATGCCTATTTACCTTCTGACTAACCCTACCCTAGCCCTGTCTCTTGCCAGCCTCACCCGCTACCTCTAGCATGCCTTGGCATTTTGTCGAGCACGTCCTGTGCGTGCTCTGGGCGCGAGCAGAGCACGCATATTGCACGTGTCGTGCATGAGCTGACGTGTCGCGCCCTTGGTTTGCCACCGCCCTGCGGAGCCACGCCACTCACTAGCCCTCTCCCCGCAACGCGCCAAGCCGCCCTGGCAGCCTACAGCACCGCCGTCAGAGCCCTTGGCGGCACACCGGCGTCCGCAGCGCGTCTCGGCCATGTCGGCGCCGCCCAAGCCGTCAGCACTCGCCACCTGCCCCTTTGAGCAGTGCGAGCTCATCCGCAAGCGTGTCCTTTAGCTCCCGTCGCCGCCACGTCGCCCAAGCTACAGGGAGGCGGTTCGCCGGCGATCTTATCCCCACTGCCGCGGAACCAACCTCGTCGCGCTATAAAAAGGAGGCCGCGAGCCCGTTTCGTTAGCTGCGTAGCCTCAGCATGCTCCCCTAGCTCTCCCATGTCAGCCAATCGACCCGGGGAGGCCTTCTTCCCCGTCTCCGGCAACTCCTTCTGCCGCCACTGCCCCAGCCACTCCGGCACCACCAGGCCTCCCCTCTCCACTCTCTACACGAAGCTCTCTCTTTCTCCCGTAAGCCCGTCCCCCTGCTCGATTTTGATCGGGAGCCACCGTAGCCCCAAACCCACTTTGCTCCCGAATGCCTCCTCCGCCGCGAAGCTCACCGCCGGCAACTCACTCCGTCCCCGCCGACCCAACGACTACCGGGAGGACCGCCCCGGTCTTGCGGATCCATCCCGACCCTCTGGAGCCCGCGGAGAGCCGCTGTTCGCCGGCGTTGATCGCCGTTGCCTCGCCGCCGTTCGGGCAGAGGAAGAGGAGGAGGATGGACTGGTCAAACCTAACCAATGGGCCCCTAGACCCACTTGTCGAGACCCAGCCCGCCTCCACGTGTTTAAGTGGAAGCATAAAACCCAGTATGTCTCCTTTTTGAAGACGTATTCTGCCCAAAATGTTTTCTTTTACATTTTATTTTAAAAGCGATTTTGATCAAATCTTTGACTGGCTATAACTTTTTAAATATAACTCCAAATGAATTGATTCTTTTTCCAACACCTCTAAAATTCTGTCCAGTTTATTTTAAGATTTATTTGAAAAAATTTCAAACAAATTTTTTGTGCTGTTTTGAAATTGTGTGTTAATTCCAATATTTTCAAAATAGGATTTTGGAGAGAGGAGAAAACTTTCGAAAGTTTTGGAGAGTCCCCCACCTCTCCACACCTTGAAGGCAAGCATTCTGAACCCCGGCATAATACTTTTGGTGTGTTAGTCGACACGTATATCACACCACCTCCTTTTGAAGAACTCGTTATTTCATGTGATATGATCATTTGTATGAATGCATATTTGTGATTTTCCTTGCTGTTGGAAATGAATATACTTATGATGGTAATCATCCTCATGCGCCTTACATGCATACCGGAAAGGAATCTGGGAAGGCCTCTGCCTTGGGTAGGCGTGAGCTTGTCGCCGGTCATCGTTGGGACGGTTATGTCCGGTATGGCATAATAAGGTATAATGAGTGGTGATCCTGTTGTTTCAAATATTTTTGTTATGCTAATCATACAGGTAATGCTTAAACCTCCTGAGTCGACCATAGATCGAGTCTTGTTCCAGTAACCCCATACTTGTTTCGTACTACCACTTGTCCCTGCCATACGTGGGGTGCGGTTCGATCGATTATCAACCCCTTTCAAGCACACACCGCATGAGAGGCCATGGTGGAAGATATCGGTTGAAGCCGATAGGCATGCCACCTGGTCCGGGGGCATGGGTGTTTCCTGTTGAGACCGAGAGGGGAGGCCACCCCTTAGAGCACGCGATACAAATTTGATCCCATGCTACGCGAGGTTGTAGCCTCCCCACTTAGAGTTTTGCTTAACAAGTGTCATGGGTGATTCCATACACTGGTAAGTTGAGCTGGTGTGTGCAAGTCTGGTGTTTTCAATTAAGAGGCCATAGGCGGAATTAGTCCCGATGGACTAAAGAAATCCGTTACTCGTGGATAAAGAGTACACCCTCTGCAGAGATTAAACCTATTCGGATAGCCATGTCCATGGTTAAGGACTACAGTCTGGGTCAGGTCTAGTGTAGGTCTTAGTGTCGGTCTTCGGAGGAGAATCTGCTAAACAAGAACATGGATCATGATTTATGACTTGTGTTGAGTATGATGATATTGATTATTTTTATCATGGACTGACTATTGTCGTTACTTGATTTATTGGGTATCCCTGGGACGGTTCTACCTCCTGGATATTCACTATGAATATATTTTTATTTATAAGCCCTTTATGTGGTGTCGCTCAGACGCCCGACTGTGGCATTGCTTTTATTTTATTTATAAGCCCTTTATGTGGTGTCGCTCGACGCCTTATCGCGTAACATTGCTTTTATTTTATTTATAAGCCCTTTATGTGGTGTCGCTCAGACGCCTGGATAATAACATTGCTTTTATTTTATTTATAAGCCCTTTATGTGGTGTCGCTCGACGCCTTCGATAATGTGCATGCTTTTATTTTATTTATAAGCCCTTTATGTGGTGTCGCTCAGACGCCCGACTGTGGCATTGCTTTCTGCTCCGTCGTTACATATTTGTTGTCTCTTATTAATAACCTACATGCATGCATCAAGGATTTCATTTTTTTTATGACTGACGTTGTGATCATAGAATATTTTCAAGGCATGATTGTCGGTTGTTATATATTATACCTGTGTTCATAATGTTTGCGAGTACATTCAAAAGTACTCACTGGCTTATCCCTGGCTATTGTCTTGGCCAGATTTTCTCGCGTGAAGTGGAACGTTGCGACGACAGCCCCAGAGACTAAGCAACGACGATAGCAACCCCGCGAAGATAGGAGTTATCCTGGTCAGCTGTTCCTGTGGGAAATGGAGGCCCGTAGATAGTGATGTTTCCACAAACCGCTTCCGCCATCAACCACTAGAAACCATTTGTTGTACTCACAGACCAGAATGGTCTTGTACCACATATTTTGTATATTGCTTGGAATTTCTGTATCAAGTTGGTGCCTCATTAGCTAATAGTAATCCTGGGGCTGGTGAGCATGACGGCCATTTTCTGTAATTTATTAACCGGAAAACCGGCCGACACAGACTTGGTATCAGAGCCAGGCTGACCATTGGCTAATCCTATCTTAGCCAGGTCAATAAACTTAGGCAACCAACCCACCAGACCATAACCGGACCCCCCCCAAGCTTCTCGTGCAAGATAGCCACACAGTGACCCGACGCTTTTTGGCAGTTGGTGCCCAACCTATCAACCTAGCCCGTCTATCACGCACCCGTGACCAGCACCCAAGGTGTCTCATTCACAAGCGCAGAGAGAAGACTCCGTCCCTTTTACGATAAAAGGGCACGCTAGCTAACACAAAGACAGCCGCTACCACAAACCGAGCCACAATGCCTGGTCCCATCGTGCACAATGAGACCACAGCAACCAACCTTGGAGGCTTTGTGACCATACTTGCAAACCTCACCCACCGTGCCTACGCGTTAGAAGAGCCACCCGAATATGTTGTTGTCGGTGTACTAAGGTAGGGGTACCTTAGTACCCCGAACCTGTGCACGGGCAGTCGCAGCGTCCCCGTGGCAAGCCTTGCCGGGCGTCTATCAAGACCCTCCGCGGCCCCTTCAGAAAACAAGACTCCGGCAAGAGGAGCTTGCCGGTGAGCCATTCAAGAACAAAGTAATCAAGACCCCGGCAAGAGGAGCTTGCCGGGAAGGCCACTCAGGCGCCGAAGGGAGCAAGGCCCGGCAAGAGGAGCTTGCCGGGAAGGCTCGATGGCGCCGAGCCCCTAAGCGACAAGGTTCCTGCCGCGGCAAGGCGCTTGCAGGCGGGCAACCTCTCTTCATCTCCGCTCCAGCTCACCCGCCAACGTGTCACCACGGGCTCTCTCAAGCACGCGTCGACGGGCTGTGCAGCCAGCGGGAGCAGCGATAAGCGGCCGACAAGCTACCATCGTGGCAAGCGGAGGCGCACTTGACGGTCCTGTTACACTATTCGGGCGGCGAGGCGGGCATTGATGACTCTTGTCCCTTGCCGTCAGAGTTAGGTATAGATTACTGTACACTGTACAAAGCGGTGTACCAACCTATGTTTTTACCATCATACCATTGTCTACTTGCCACATGTGGTGACCCCTTGTTCCTATAAAAGGAGGCCCAAGGGCAACGTAGAAGGGGTTCGGCCCAGCTCCGGCTTAGTTCATCCTACTCATACGAGACCACACTCAGGCTAGGTTTTGTAGCTCCCATTGCTCCCTAGCAAGAACACAAGATAATCCACAAAGCAGCAGTAGGAGTATTATCTCTCCGGAGAGCTCCGAAGTTGGGTAAATCCGCTCGTGTGCATCTCCTCAATCCGCTCTTTGTGCAATCTCCGCCCCCCTCCGCACCACAAGGGACCTAGGTCCCGTAGGTGCTCGTGGGACACGATCAGTTCTCCCCCGACATCTTTGGCGCGCCAGGTAGGGGGCGTCGAGGCTGTGTGAACCCGATCTGGCGGTCACACGGGCAACTTCATCGACATCTTCGTCAACATGGCACCGAAGAAGAAGTCTTCGGCAGCAGCAGAGCCGTCTGCGTCGAACCCACCACCACCGGAGCTGTCGGGAGGTGGGGGAACGCGGCGGAGGAACCGGCGTCGTCGAAAAGCCCACAATGCCGCCAGGTCCAAGGACAAGGCAACACAAGCGTCGGCGTCCGAAGTCCGCACCGCGTCCCTTGCGAGGCAGCGCGGACCGACAGCGTCATGATGCTCGCGGCACCATCGCTCGTTGGATCAAGGCCAAGCTGGAGGATCCCGAGGCCCTCGAGACCGCATGCGCCTCGGCATGCCGGTCGCGAGTGGAGTACGCTTAGGCGGGATGCTGCTCCTCCTAATTTGGTTAGGAGTCCGAGCACATGCCGTTCTTCGCTCCGTCGCCGTTGCCGCCAACCACACCAGCGGAAGCCTTGGCAATAGCTCGATTACTTCTAGATTACCCTCCAACGGCCGATAAGGTAGACGAATGGAGGCCACAATTCAGAGTCTCATCGGCCGCCAGCGGCGGCGTCCCCGCAACAACCGAGTGCTTCGCAGCCACGGCGGCGACAAAGCGCGAGCCGATGGCGGCGAGACTTGCGAGGTGCACCCACCGTACCTCCCCTTCCCAAGGCCAAGATCGCCGACTTCGCCGGATCCACCTCGACAGCGACTCCACAGCGTCGCCGGATCCGTGAGCTCGTCGCGACCAACGCCAAGTTCTTGAGCGGCAAGAAGAAGACGCTTCGAACCCGTATTGGCGCCCGAAGAGAAGCGCGCCGTCAATCGACTCTGCGGCGCCGGGCCCATCGTTGATATGCATGCGCCCGAAGGGAACCAGGCGACTTGCAGTCGTGATGGGTTGCCCTGCGTTCACTCGTGAGCTGCGGCAAGTCCGGTGGCCCGACAAGAAAAACTTCAAACCAGACGTGCGGAGAAGTATGGCGGCAGACACACCATCGGAGTTCCTCAGCATCTACACCATCGCGGTGCAAGCTGCGGGGGGACGAGACGACAAGATCCTCGCCAACTACTTTCCCTTGGTGCTCAAGCCAAACGTCAGATCTTGGCTCATGCACTTGCCGGATGGCTCTATTTCTTCTTGGGCAGATTTGTGCCACCAGTTTGTTGGCGCCTTCACAGGCGGCCACAAGCCTCATGGCCAGGAGAGTGATCTCCACCTGCCTGCCCAGAAGGAGGGAGTCTCTGCGCAAATTCATCCAGAGATTCAGTCGAGTGCACTACAACATCCCAGACGTCCACCCTGCTGCGGTGATCAGTGCATTCCATCAGAATGTACGAAATCGCAGGATGAGGGAGGAGATGGCGATGTGCAAAGTAAAAACGTCTGAGCTCACGCCTGGACGACAAGTGTGCACGCACCGAAGAAGGAAGAAGACTCGGGGAGAGAATGTGGGAGTAGAGTCGACGAGGAGGGATCGCCCGACAAGAAATAGCCGTGGCGGAACAACGGGAGGAAGAAAAACCAAGAAGTACTAGTTGTCGAGCAGTCCGGCAAGGATGGTGCCGCCAACAAAGCCAAGGCTGGTGGCTCCGGCAAGAAGGATGCCGTTGACGCCGACCGCCAAGCCGTGGCGGCACCGACAAGCCCGACAGCTCAACAAGCAAGATCTTGTAAAATCCACCGCACCAAGGGCCACGATCTCGAGCTACAAGAAAGTCGAGCAGCTTGTTGAGCTACAGAGCTGAGTCTGAGCGGCGAGACAAGGAGAAGGCCCAAGAAGGTGCAGGTGCAGCAAGTAAGAAGAGACCCGGTCGGGAGGGCGCCAGCCACAAAGCCAAGCAGCGGCAAGGAGACAGACCTCCCGTGGCGCGACAAGGAAGAAGATGAAGATGAAGATGACGAGGACGATGAAGATGATGAAGCTGATGAGCAGGAGTTTCAAAAGGCAACAGAGGTCCTTTGCGCCGACGGTGGTGCGTCTCTGCTAACCTCGCACCGCCAACTCAAGCAATGGATGCGTGAGGTCAATGCAGCAGAACCATCCATAGAGTCACGCAAACCTCTGAAATGGTCCAGCACGCCCATCATCTTTGACATTGAGGATCACCCTGATCGCATCACTACAGTCGGGTGCCTGCCGATGTTGGTCTCACCAACCATCCGCGACCTCAAAGTCACAAAGATGCTGGTTGATGGCGGGGCCGGCCTGAATTTGATCTCCTCTGCAGTGCTCCAGAAACTTCAAATCCTCGACAATGAGCTCGAAGAAACTGGTACTTTCAAGGAATCAACCCGAGGAGGAGCAAGCCCAAAGGGAAGATCACGTTGCCGGTAACATTCGGCAGCGAGCTCAACTTCAGAACTGAGAGGGTCACGTTTGACGTCGCCGATTTCCCATTGCCCTACAATGGCATACTTGGCCGTCCAACACTCGCCAAGTTCATGGCCGCCTCTCATTATGCTTACAACCTACTCAAGATGCCCGGCCCGATAAGCGTCATTTCTGTCCATGGCGACAAGAAAGATGCACTTATCTGCTACCGACAAGATTTACGGGATGCAGCAGCATGACGGATAACAAACCACTTACCATGAAGCTCCGGGGAAGAAGAAGACCACCAGGTCCGCAAGAGCTCTGTTGCCCACTCGGCAAGCGCACCTCTTGGTGCTGCGCTACCGTCGAGGACGCACCATCGAGCTCCACCGGCAAGTGCAACAAGACGATGGCAGCTCCGCCAAAGACCAAGAAGGTGCCCGCCAAGGAGGGCGACACTGGTGGTACCTTCACCATCGCTGCCACGCTTGATCCTAAATAGGAAGGCGAGCTCGTTGCTTTCTGCGGCGAATGTCGATGTGTTTGCATGGCAACCATCGACATCCCGGTGTTCCTGTGAAGTAATTGAGCACCACCTAGCTGTCTGTCCTCACGCCGCCCGTCAAGCAAAGAGTTAGGAAGCAGCAAGTGGGCGCCAAGAGTTCATAGCGAAGAAATCAAGAAATTAGAAGCAGCGGGGCTTGTCGAGGAGTCCTCCACCCCATGTGGTTGGCCAATCCGGTAGTCGTCACGAAGGCTAATGGGAAATGGAGACTTTGTATTGACTTCACTTATGTTAATAAAGCTTGTCCCAAAGACCCATTTCCCTTGCAGCGTGTCGAATGTGATTGTTGACTCCACGGCTGGATGCGATCTGCTTTCGTTTCTTGATGCATATTCAGGATATCATCGAGATCTTCATGGCGAAGAGGATGAAGAAAACCGCATTCATTACACCATGTGGCACGTCTTGCTTTATACGGATGCCTTTCGGTTTGAAGAATGCTGGTTCAACCTTTGCAAGGGTAGTCCATGATGCCTTTGGACCACGATACACGAAAATGTAGAAGCTTACATGGATGACATAGTGGTCAAGAGCAAAGACAGAGCGACTATGGTTCAGGATTTGATGAGGCGTTTGCAAATCTGCGCAAGATCAACCTCAAGCTCAACCCCGAGAAGTGCGTGTTTGGAGTCCCTTCCGCAAGCTTCTCGGTTCTTTATGTCTCAGCGGGAATTGAAGCCAATCCCGACAAGATCAAGGCCATTGAGCAGATCGAAGCACCAAAGCGCGTCAAGGATGTCGAGAGACTTGCGGTTGTGTGGCTGCTCTCAAGAGTTCATCTCTAAGTCTGCTGAACGCCGCCGTTTTCAAGATTTTGAAAAAGGCAGGTCAATGAAATGGACTCGAAGCGGAGGCTGGGCTGCAGGACTTGAAGGGATACCTGTCCTCCGCTCCAATACTTGTCGCACCTAGGCCACAAGAGAAGTTGCTGCTGTATATAGCGGCAACCAATCAAGTGGTTAGTGCTGCGTTAGTAGCGGAGAGGGAGGCAGATGATGAGCCGGCAACCGAGGCAAGCGCATCCAGCGAAAAGCAAGGGGCTTCGCCATCAAGCTCTGGTCCCGACAAGAACAGATCAGCGCAGGGTTGCAACAAGATACAGAAAAAGATGGTGCAACGCCCAGTCTACTTTGTTAGTTCCCTTCTGCAGGGGGCTAGATCAAGGTACTCTGGTGTGCAAAAGCTGCTTTTCGGCCTCCTCATGGCCTCACGAAAGCTGCGCCACTACTTCCAAGCACACGAGATAACAGTTGTCACTCGCTTTCAATGAAGAGGATATTGCAAAATCTGAAGCAGGCAGGATTGTCGAGTGGGCCTTTGGAACTGTCAAGCTTTGGTCTCAAGTTCGAAAAGCACTTCAACTATCGAGCAGGGGCATTGGCAGAATTCATAGCGAGTGGGCGTAACGCAAGATGAGGAGATTCCGGAGATGAGCATCCCCGTCAAGGAGGCAAATAAAGAGTGGCTGATGTACTTTGACGGTGCCTTCTCGCTGCAAGGCGCCGGTGCCGGCGTGCTGCTCATCGCACCCACCGGAGAGCACCTCAAGTACATAGTCCAGATGCACTTTCCCAAGGAACAAGCAACAAATAATACTGCTGAGTATGAAGGCTTGCTTGCCGGTCTCAGGATTGCGGTGGACCTTGGGATCAAGAAGCTCATTGTCAGGGGGGACTCGCAACTTGTCGTCCGCCAAGTAAATAAAGATTATCAGAGTCCGTTGATGGAAGCATACGTCGATGAAGTGAGGAAGCTGGAAGAGCGCTTTGAAGGCCTGCAAATGGAACACGTTCCAAGAGCACAGAATGATATAGCTGATGGCCTCTCCAAATGTGCCGCACTTAAGTTACCTGTGGAACCAGGGATTTTTGTGCTCAAGCTAACTCAGCCAACCGTAACACCATCAACAGGACAGAGCAAGAAAAGAAAATTGGTTTCCGGAGACTACTTTCCGGCAGAGCTCTCTGAAGCCGCCGCCAAGAAGGTCCCTAAAACCAACGCAAATATCACTGAGGAGCAGTCTGCTCCGACAAACCATGCAGTTTGTATCGTTGAAGCAAACGCTCCCGACAAGTTTTGCTCCGGCAAGCTTGCCGGGGATCATCAAGCTCCGGCGGACCCACAGGTTCTTGCCGCAGAAGCTGATGTTCCCGCAGTGATAGATGAGCCTTTAGTTCTTGTTGTCGAGCCACAGGCTCCAACATGGGCACATCAAATCGTCCATTTCCTTCGGACAGGAGAACTTCCCGAAGAGCAAGAAGAAGCGGAAAAAGTAGCCCGGCGGTCAAGTATGTACCAGTTTGTTGACAACATCCTGTACAGAAGAAGACTCAACGGAGTGAAATTGAAGTGTATTTGCGGAAGATGGATGAAGTTGTTGGCGGAGATACACGGAGGCATATGTGGTCACCACATTGGCGCAAGAGAACTTGCCGCAAAGCTTTCCGGCAAGGTTTCTTCGCCGAAGCCCTCCAGATGCAACCGCACAAGTAACCAAGTGTGAAGCGTGCAGTTCCATTCAAAACAGATACACCAACCAGCTCAAGCTCTCCAGGCGATCCCTTTATCCTGGCCCTTTTGGTCAGGGGCTCGACATCCTCGGCCCCTTCCCCGAGCTGTCGGGGCTTTGAATACTTGTACGTCATAATCGACAAGTTCACAAAGTGGCCGAAGTGGAACCCGTGAGGAAGGTGACAACCGAGTCAGCCGTCAAGTTCTTTCAGTCAATTGTTTGCCGTTTTGGGATTCCTAACGGATCATCACCGACAACGGCACACAGTTCTGAGCCGCACCTTCATGCAATCGCCCAAGATCTTGGCGCAAAGATCTGCTTTATTCATTGCTCATCCAAGAAGCAACGGTCAAGTAGAGAGAGCCAACGCTGAAGTGCAGTGAGGACTCAAGACCAGAACTTTCGACAGGCTGCGCAAGTGTGGAAGGAACTGGATCGAGGAGCTGCCGGTGGTTCTTTGGTCGATCAGGACGACGCCAAATCGAGCCACTGGCCAGACACCCTTTGCTCTAGTCTACGGAGCAGAGGCAGTTCTCCCCACGGAACTTCGTGGTACGGGTCACCTCGAGTGCTCGCTTATGATGAGCTTGAGCAAGAGCAGCTGCGACAAGATGACGCTACTCCTCGAGGAAGATCGTCTTGAGGCTGCAGACGAGCTGCTCGTTACCAGCAAGCTTTGCGTCGCTACCATAGCCGCAGTTAATGCCGAAGCTTCGAGGAAGGCGACCTTGTTCTTCGGCGCGTTCAATCCGCCAAGAATTCCAACAAGTTGACGCCAAAGTGGGAAGGCCCTTATCGGGTGAAACGAGTCACTAGGCCCGGCGTTGTCCGCCTTGAGACCGAAGATGGTCTTTCGGTGAGTAATTCCTGGAATATAGAGCATCTTCGCAAGTTTTACCCATAAGGCGCGGTTGCTGGAACCCGTTCCGGCAACCACCCCTTTGTACAAGTCTTTCCGCTGTTGCATGTAATCCTTTGTACAAAGCCGGGCGCAGACCCAGTGCATCAGTAAAGCCTATGTGTTGCGCACATTTTGTCAATACATGCTTTCATAATCATATATGCATGTGTTTACTAACATCTTGTGCAGCACCCGCACCCGGTAAGCGATAATGAGCCACTAGGCTCCATAACTTTATTTTCTCTTCTTTCTTCTCAAACAAGAAGAAGGTTCATCCACCCACAAGTTAACCGGGGAGGAAGAGATAATGGTGTGGGCTGCCAAGCATCGCTCGAGGAACTGTCGCCTTGCTGGAAAATGGACAACAGAAAAGCTAAGTTGCTAAGTTTAAACGACCAGTTTTAAATTTTTAAGTTATCTTCCTCGAACGATAGTACTTTGTATGGAAAACCTGTGCGCGGAGGAACCAAATCGTGACTGGTCGCGCCCTTACTTTGTTTCGAGTCCGCTCAACAACTTAAGTGAGCTGCGGCTAGTCCGCGACAAGGTTGCTTGTCGGTAGCGACCCTTGCCAGAAAGCTGCTTGAAGTTCCGCACTCGGCGCTCGCGGCAAGGGTGCCTGCACCGGCAAGTTTCCCTTAAAAGCATAGGGCAGTAACATACAAGGGAAGAAATCGAGTAAAGGAAATAACATTGCATTCGATTGCCTAAGATAGTGTATATTACAAAAATAACTTATTGCGGCACTAGCTAAATTGTTCTCAGAACTGAAATAACAGCGAAGAGGAGAAGAAAGGTGCGCCGGCATCCAAGCCCCGGCGAGCTAGAGTTGCCGGCGGCTGCGGCAAGCCAGAGTTGTCGGAGGCTGCGGCAAGCCAGAGTTGCCGGGGGCTGCGGTATCAGATAAGCCTTTCATCCCTTCTCAAACATCCTTTTTTTTCATTAAAAACATTCTACTCGGATACAGTCCGTGGAGAATGAAAAACATGAAAGAGAGGATTACAATTTTTTAAATGCGGATAAGGCCCGAAGGCTTACAAATTAAAAAGATAAGATGCCCGTAATCCTTTTCCTGTCCCTCTCTTCAGGAGGTAGGTCAAGGAGGCGGAAGGGCAAAGGAGCGCCTCGCTGAGCTACAGGTGCGAAGGCACCAAGGAACATCCCGGGGGCTCTCCGAGGGCTTAACGGGGACGGCGGTGCCGGAAGCGGGGCTCGAAGACGGGGCGGCAAGACGTCAGCACACTGTCGAGGGCACTACACCCTCGTACTCCGACTTGACGGCCTTGTCGCCATCCCTCTTCCCCTTCCGCAGCCTCCCTACGCCAGTCGCCCAAGGAGACGACCCGGGAGTTCAAGGAGCCGCGACGCGATGATGGGGTCGCCGGTGACGCACGGTGGCGCCCGACAACTAATCGGGCCCGCTACCTCGTCGTCGCTTATCGCCCCCTCCTCGCCACTCTTGCTCGAGGGGAATCTTCGCTGTCGGAGGAGCTATCCACGCAGCACTTCGCCCGAGTGCCGAGATCCCCGAAGACCTTGACGGAGAGGAGATCACCCTCCATTAACTTAAAATGGAGAGTAAACCCCGCCCTCAAGCTGTGGATGCGAGTGAACTTCTTCCACCCACGATCAAGATACATCACATTAGGGGCTGGGAATACAACACGGACTCGCATGCCGCTGATTCCACAGCCCCTCATGTGCAGTCTCAAGTCTCGGCGGATCCGACTCCATCGCGCTTTCATGAACGGAGATGGAAGCCGAGGCGACGACGAGGCGCCCAGCGCAGCCTGACGAAGAACTTCGCAAGGGTCGTCCCTCAGATGGACCGGCGCAGGGAGGGGAACCGGCGGAGGCGGAGACGTCGCGCCTGGTCCGCCTCTTCCCAGCGCCTCGACCTCGTCATGACCTCGCCCCCTCCCTCTTCCTCTTGTGGCTGGTCCCGCCACCCGGGCGTGGGGTTGGGAGGCGCTGTCTAGCGCGACCCTCGCCGCCACCGATGAAGAACCAAGGTTCCCTTTCTCCATGACGAATGAGGGAAAGGGGAGCAGAAGCTGAGGAAAGGAGGAGATGGGAGAGTGCGGGCTTCTGCGCCCCTTCCGCTCTTTTTAAGGAAGCAAGGTGGGGGCTCGGCCGCCCCGCTCAGCGAATCAGGGCGGGGAATCAGGGCCGACCTGCTGCCTCTGCTCGCAACGGCCCAGTTTCCCATTTCCACCGTCCATGCACCCGAGAGCATGGGAGCCACGTGGGCGGGATGCGGAACCGAGGCGACAGTGAGGCGACCTCGCGCGCCACCTACCTCCCCCACGACGCCGCAATTGACACGCGTGCGTTCTGGGAACGCGGGCGGATCTGAGTGGATTTGGTTTGGACCCAGGCCGCGCGTGCCCGTGCCCTGTTTTGGGCCTTGCCCAACAACGCTCGGCACCGTGTATGGCCCAGACCCGGGGGCTCCTGTCGGTGTACTAAGGTAGGGGTACCTTAGTACCCCGAACCTGTGCACGGGCAGTCATGCGTCCCGTGGCAAGCCTTGCTGGGCGTCTATTAAGACCCTCCGCGGCCCTTCAGAAAACAAGACTCCGGCAAGAGGAGCTTGCCGGTGAGCCATTCAAGAACAAAGTAATCAAGACCCCGGCAAGAGGAGCTTGCCGGGAAGGCCACTGTGGCGCCGAAGGCAAGGCCCGGCAAGAGGAGCTTGCCGGAAGGCTCGGTGGGCGCCGAGCCCCTGCGCGACAAGGTTCCTGCCGCGGCAAGGCGCTTGCCGGGCGGGCAACCTCTCTTCATCTCCGCTCCAGCTCACCCGCCAGCGTGTCACCATGGGGCTCTCTCAAGCACGCGCGTGTCGACGGGCTGTGCAGCCATCGGGAGCAGCGATAAGCGGCGCCGACAAGCTACCATCGTGGCAAACGGAGGCGCACTTGCGGTCCTGTTACCTTTGTTGAGGCGATCGAGGCGGGCATTGATGACTCTTGTCCCTTGTCACGAGTTAGGTATAGATTACTATACACATGTACCTGGCGGTGTACCAACCTATGTTTTACCATCATACCCTTGTCTACTTGCCACATGTGGTGACCCCTTGTGCCTATAAAAGGAGGCCCAAGGGCAGCGTGAAAGGGTTCGCCCAGCTCCGCTTAGTTCATCCTACTCATACGAGACCACGCTCAGGCTAGGTTTTGTAGCTCCCATTGCTCCCTAGCAAGAACACAAGATAATCCACAAAGCAGCAGAGGAGTATTATCTCCGGAGAGCTCGAAGCTGGGTAAATCCGCTCGTGTGCATCGCCTCGATCCGCTCTTTGTGCAATCTCCGCCCCCCTCCGAACCACAAGGGACCTAGGTCCCGTAGGTGCTCGTGGGACACGATCAGTTCTCCCCCGACAGTTGTGTACCAAGGACCCATGAGTGGTGAGAGCCATCAATTCTAGGCCACTGTACACATCTACGGTAGGGGTCTAGCACCCGAGCTCCCCTACAGGTTCACCAGAAGAACAACTTCCTTTGAGCCACAAGCCATCCAACTAGCTGCTCGAGAGGCTATAGTTCATCTCAGGCACCTGTCACCCAGAGTTAACTATCGCTCGTTCCACTACTACCCCACGCGTGAAGGGTATGGTAGACCACCCCAACTTGCCAATGGAGATCACGAGACGGATCCTGCTTTGCTGCACCTAGTGCGTTATGTAGGTGCACTGGAGGAACTGTTCGATCAAATCACCATTGATCTGATCGTAGCTCGTGGAGAGCTGGTTCGTCGAGCCCCGGCGAGAGAAGAGATCGAGCACAATGCCGACAACCTAGTCGTGCTGTTCGAACAGCCGATCGAGACCCTGAGGTCAGTCCCAGCCGTCAGCCAAGGTGCTTTGATGACCCCAGAAGTGCTTCGTCGCCTCTTGGGGGCACACTCCAACGGGGTTGTGACCAACAATCCCCGTGATGGTCATCATCACTACCCCGAGCCTGCAGCCCCTCAACCCTCTCCAGCTAATTCCGATGGGGAGAACCGTGGAGAAGCCTCGACATCCACAAGGCACGCCCACTTGGATGTAAACGGTAGACTAAGTCACTCGAGTAGTGTCGAGTCGGTGTATCCTCGCTTTGTAATCCTGTGACCACTTAAGTTAACGCGCACGTCATCGTGCCTCTGCTTTTATATAGTAGCCTTGCATGGATATATTAGCATGCAGTGTGATTTCTCTATCCTTGGTGCAGCTACCAATAACCACCCGACAAACCCCACAGTGATACGTCACTTTGGTGAGATATGTATCTGTGGCTTTGACCCCGACTCCCGGAGCCGAGCTGGCAAATTTACTACCTTTCACCACGGTAAAATGACCCAGCTCCATTGCTATATAAGGACCCCCGCGTGACCTTGGCAAGCATCCCTCGCCTTGTGCACCCTCCTCACAACCTTTTCTTGCCATGCCGAGCCCTAGTATTTATCTGAGAACTCCAGATGCGACCCCCGGTAGTTTTGTCAAGATATTGTGGGATTTTACCTGCAGTACCATGGGCGCTACCCAACCGCCCCAATATGAGTAGTTCAAATCAAGGATCACCCCTTCCACCTCGAGATATTGGGCAGCCGTGCACATCCCTCCTGCAAACCCAAACCAAGTCCCAACAGAGGTCTCCTTTGTGGGGAAATCCATGCCGAACCCACATATGGCCGTAGAAGCTGCGGCATACGAAGCGCTCGCTCGCCTTCGATTCGCGGTACCCTATGCCAGCGAACGAGGGTATTATTACTTTCCGAGTCGTGCAACACCCAGAGGAGTAACATCTTTTCCAGGTGGACGTATTGAGAGAGACCCAGTCTTGGCCAACCTCGTCCAGTACGTCATCGCTCAAGAGCGTTTAACCCAACGCGTGATGGGTTATCTTCAGACTCTCGCGGATTTAAATCCTCAGATCGCCATCGGCAGATCATTGAGGCCCGACCAGGAGAGGCACATTCATCGTCTGGTCAATCCACTTTCCCCCATAGAAGAAGAGTGTATTCCAGTACCAGAGACGTTTTCTCGGGACCCCGTCCAGTTACCGTTTTTAGTTTAGGTATCGCCGCCGTGTTTATTGCTGTGACTTTTATTTTTGTGTTGTCACCTATGCGTGGTTGAACGACAAGTAAATCAGTTAGTTACTGTTACTGTGAGTAGTTCTGTTGCAGTTTGACTCTAATGTATTACTGTGTTCTCTCGCGAGAAATCCTGGAGTGAGATTTCTTTTCCCTGTGTTGCTGCATCATTCATCTCCTCATGACATGGATTATTTTATTTCTCGAAGCACGCGGCATGCAGACTCACAACCACAACTACTCGAGCTCACACACACACTGCTTGCAAATTTTTTGCAAACGGTGTTACATCCAACTAAGCACCTCCCGACAACGGTCAGCGCTCGACACACCCCACCTACTCCTCGTGATCACCACCACCGCAGAGAGCCAACACCCGAGCAGCAGCATCGCGACGTTCATCGAGGATCATCGCGCAAAGAAGCACGAAGAGCCCCAGCACCGCTGCCAGCCCTCCGCACAACAGGATCACGTACCAGTCCGGCACCACTGCCGCCATTAGAGCCTCGCCTCAGCTTCGGCAAGCGGAAACAGAGGAGAAGGAAAGAGGAGGAGGAGCAAGGCCAGGTGTGAGGAAAAGAGGAGAACACCTCGGCCGTTTTATAACTCGAGCTCGGTGTACGGTGGGCGAGGTCCACCAGCTCCACTCGTCGCCCGATCGCCGGTGTTGGGCGAATCCTCGGCGAAGCCGGCGATTGCAGCGCCCGTGGCGTGAGTGCACGCTGCACCGGCAGCTAGCACGCCGCGCACTACCGCAGTACGGCCTAGATGCCCTATGCGCTAGGCGTCGCCCGTGGAGAAAGCGCGGGAAAGTATGCGGGAGGGAGGAAGAATAAAGAGCCGGAGGAAGAAGAAGAGGCTGACAGTGGGCCTGGGTCCACCTGTCAGCCAGAGAGAGCACTGTGCTCTCGGGTGCGACCAGCGTATTTTAAGATTTAGAATTTATTCTAAAACTATATCCGGCATAGAAATCTCTCATTTTTGCTCCTAACCGTGCATTTTTCCACGCCACTCCAGTGTTCCACACTGTAATTTTTGCACCACTTATTGCCCTCTCACTGTAGCCGCTTTTGTTTTGATGCAAATTTTGCTATAGAGATAACTCTTAGCAAATATCAGGACTAGATTTTTCTTTAGGGGGGTAGTGTTGTAACACCCCAAAATTTTAACCTTTGCTTTGTTAATTAAAATCTTGCCAAGAAATCTAACTTTTCTTTTTCTTGGTTTTCTTGATTTCAAAACCATTCTTTTCTTGGTTATCTTGGAGTTACTCCCAAAAAAAATTGAAAACCTTTCACTTATGATATTGGACTTGTTTGCCCTCTCAAGAAAATCTTCTCTTTTATCAGGAGAATTAATTATATAATATTCTCCTTGATCCTTATTTTCTTGAAAAAGGTTTCCCATAGCTTCATGGTTCCATTTGTACTACAACCCTTTTATAAATTCATTCAAAAATCCCACCAAAATTTGGAGATGTCAGGTGATGTTTTTAAATCACTTTTGTACAAAAATATCTTCTGCCCATTAATTATTTTGAGCTCTACACCATATTTTCAAATCTGGTCCAGAGAGCATTTTTGCACTACAACCTATTCAGATATTTCTTTAATACTTCTACCAAAATTTTGGGATGTCAACAGGAGTATATTAATCAACTTTGTGCAAAAACCTAATGATGTTCTTTGGAAAATTTGAGTAAACCATCCTCTTTTCCATTCTGGTCCAACTGGAGGTTTTGTACAGCAACCACCTTTTCAGTTGCTCTTTGATCCATGATTCCTTTTTCTTCTGATAGTCCTCCTTGCCAAACCCTAAAGTCCAGGAGAGTGGACCTATGGAATGGTTCTAAGTGCTTGCAACATTGCCTTTTGCCTTCTGTCCAGAACTGAGGTTTTTCAAAGCTTGCACTAACAAGTTTCTTCTGTTGTCAAACTAACCTCACTACCCTCTTATCCATCCAAAGAGACCCTGATCTGGAGAATTTGGCCACCCCAAGTATTGCCTAGATGGCTTTGGAATTTTGACAAACACCCTGAGTGCATAGCCAGATTTGGCATGGTTTCAAGTTTACTTTGTGAACTTGGCCACCTGACCTAACCACCATGCCCATTTACCTTCTGACTAACCCTACCCTAGCCCTGTCTCTTGCCAGCCTCACTCGCGACCTCTAGCATTCCTTGGCATTTTGTCGAGCACGTCCCGTGCGTGCTATGGGCGCGAGCAGAGCACGCATATTGCACGTGCCGCGCCCGAGCTGACGCGTCACGCCCTTGGTTTGCCACCGCCCTACGGAGCCACGCCACTCACTAACCCTCTCCCCGCAACGCGCCAAGCCGCCGTGGCAGCCTATAGCACCGCCGTCAGAGCCCTTGGCGGCACGCCGGCGTCCGCAACGCGTCTCGGCCAAGTCGGCGCCGCCCAAGCCGCCAGCACTCGCCACCTGCCCCTTTGAGCAGTGCGAGCTCATCCGCAAGCGTGTCCTTTAGCTCCCGTCGCCGCCACGTCACCCAAGCTACAGGGAGGCGGTTCGCCGGCGATCTTATCCCCACCGCCGCGGAACCAACCTCGTCGCGCTATAAAAAGGAGGCCCCGAGCGCGTTTCGTTAGCTGCGTAGCCTCAGCATGCTCCCCTAGCTCTCCCATGTCAGCCAATCGACCCGGGGAGGCCTTCTTCCCCGTCTCCGGCAACTCCTGCTGCCGCCACTGCCCCAGCCACTCCGGCACCACCAGGGCCTCCCCCTCTCCACTCTCTACACCAGAAGCTCTCTCTTTCTCCCGTAAGCCCGTCCCCCTGCTCGATTTTGATCGGGAGCCACCGTAGCCCCAAACCCACTTTGCTCCCGAATGCCTCCTCCGCCACGAAGCTCACCGCCGGCAACTCACTCCGTCCCCGCCGACCCAACGACTACCGGGTGGACCGCCCCGGTCTTGCGGATCCATGCCGACCCTCTGGAGCCCGCGGAGAGCCGCCGTTCGCCGGCGTTGATCGCCGTTGCCTCGCCGCCGTTCGGGCAGAGGAAGAGGAGGGAGGGATGGACTGGTCAAACCCAGCCCCGCCTCCACGTGTTTAAGTGGAAGCGCAAAATCCTGAGTACGTCTCCCCTTTTCGAAGACGTATTCTGCCCAAAACGTTTTCTTTTCTGTTTTATTTTAAAAGCAGATTTTTGATCAAATCTTTGACTGGCTATAACTTTTTAAATATAACTCTAAATGAATTGATTCTTTTTCCTACACCTCTAAAATTCTGTCTAGTTTATTTTAAGATTTATTTGAAATTTTTTCAAACAAGGTTTTTGTGCTGTTTTGAAATTGTGTGTTAATTCCAATATTTTCAAAATAGGATTTTGGAGAGAGGAGAAAACTTTCAAAAGTTTTGGAGAGTCCCCCACATCTCCACACCTTGAAGGCAAGCATTCTGAAACCTGGCATAATACTTTTGGTGTGTTACTCGACACGTATATCACACCACCTCCTTTCGAAGAACTCGTTATTTCATGTGATATGATCATTTGTATGAATGCATATTTGTGATTTTCCTTGCTGTTGGAAATGAATATACTTATGATGGTAATCATCCTCATGTGCCTTACATGCATACCGGAAAGGAATCCGGGAAGGCCTCTGCCTTGGGTAGGCGTGAGCTTGTCGCCGGTCATCGTTGGGACGGTTATGTCCGGTATGGCATAATAAGGTATAATGAGCGGTGATCCCGTTGTTTGAAATATTTTTGTTATGCCAATCATACAGGGAATGCTTAAACCTCCCGAGTCGACCATAGATCGAGTCTTGTTCCAAGAACCCCATACTTGTTTCAGTACTACCATTTGTCCCTACCATACGTGGGGTGCAGTTCGATCGATTGTCAACCCCTTTCAAGCACACACCATCAGAGAGCCATGGTGGAAGATATCGGTTGAAGCCGATAGGCATGCCACCTGGTCCGGGGGCATGGGTGTTTCGGTTGAGACCGAGAGGGAGGCCACACCTTAGAGCGCGATACAAATTTGATCCCATGCTACGAGGTTGTAGCCTCCCATAGAGTTTTGCTTAACAAGTGTCATGGGTGATTCCGGACACCGTAAGTTGAGCTGGTGTGTGCAAGTCAGGTGTTTTCAATTAAAAGGCCGTAAGCGGAATTAGTCCCGATGGACTAAAGAAATCCGTTACTCGTGGATAAAGAGTACACCCTCTGCAGAGATTAAACCTATTCGGATAGCCGTGTCCATGGTTAAGGACTACAGTCTGGTCAGGTCAAGTGTCGGTCTTAGTGTCGGTCTCCGGAGGAGAACCTGCTAAATCAGAACATGGATCATGATTTATGACTTGTGTTGAGTATGATGATATTGATTATTTTTATCATGGACTGACTATCGCCGTTACTTGATTTATTGGGTATCCCTGGGACGGTTCTACCTCCTGGATATTCACTATAATGTATTTTAATTTATAAGCCCATTATGTGGTGTCGCTCAGACGCCCGGCTGTGGCATTCCTTTTATTTTATTTATAAGCCCTTTATGTGGTGTCGCCGACGCCTTGACTATAACATTGCTTTTATTTTATTTATAAGCCCTTTATGTGGTGTCGCCGACGCCTTGATATGGCATTGCTTTTATTTTATTTATAAGCCCTTTATGTGGTGTCGCTCGGGCCTTGATCGTGGCATTGCTTTCTGCTCGTCATTACATATTTGTTGTCTCTTATTAATAACCTACATGCATGCATCAAGGATTTCATTTTTTTATGACTGACGTTGTGATCGTAGAATATTTTCAAGGCATGATTATCGGTTGTTATATATTATACTTGTGTTCATAATGTTTGCGAGTACATTCAAAAGTACTTACTGGCTTGTCCCTGGCTATTGTCTTGGCCAGATTTTCTCGCGTGAAGTGGAGCGTTATGACGACAGCCACGAAGACTAAGCAACGGCGATAGCAGCCCAGCCAAGATAGGAGTTATCCTGGTCACTGTTCTGTGGGAAATGGAGGCCCGTGACACCGATGTTTCCACAAACCGCTTCCGCCATCAACCACTAGAAACCATTTGTTGTACTCACAGACCAGAATGGTCTTGTACCACATATTTTGTATATTGCTTGGAATTACTGTATCAAGTTGGTGCCTCATCAGCTAACAGTAATCCTGGGGCTGGTGAGCACGAAGGCCATTTTCTGGAATTTATTAACCGGAAAACCGGCCGCCACAGTGCCTTTTCTCCTAATCTGGAGATAAAGCGACTTAACGTTGCCACGCAACCAGCTAGTTTTTGGACTTGTTTGAGGTCTGTTAGCGTAGCCAACTGTGACAGAGCTCGAATTTTGGCTGGATTTGCTTCGACTCCTCTATTGGAAACGATGAAGCCCGGCAGTTTTCCAGCGGGGACGCCGAAGACACACTTTTCCAGGTTGAGGTTAATGTCATACGCACGGAGGTTGTCGAATGTGAGACGTAAGTCGTCTATTAGTGTTTCGACGTGCCTAGTTTTGATGATGACGTCATCAACGTAGGCTTCTACTGTCTTGCCGATCTGCCTCTCCAGGCATGTTTGGATCATGCGTTGGTATGTGGCGCCGGGGTTCTTGAGCCCGAAGGGCATGGTGTTGAAGTAGAATGGCCCGTATGGGGTAATGAATGCTGTTGCAGCTTGATCGGACTCCTTCATTTTGATTTGATGGTATCCGCAATATGCATCAAGGAAACACAGTGAGTCATGTCCTGCGGTGGCGTCGATGATTTGATCAATGCGGGGGAGGGGTAAGGGATCCTTAGGGCAAGCCTTGTTGAGGTCTTTGAAATCGACACACAGGCGCTAGGATTTGTCCTTCTTTGGTACCATCACCAGGTTTGCCAGCCAGTCCGGATGTTTGATTTCTCTAATGAATCCGTCCTCGATAAGCTTGGCCAGCTCCTCCCCCATGGCTTGTCGCTTGGGTTCGGAAAAGCGCCGCAGTGTTTGCTTGACCGGTTTAAATCCTTTTAATATGTTGAGGCTATGTTCGGCCAGCTTGCGTGGGATCCCTGGCATATCGGAGGGGTGCCAGGAAAATATGTCCCAGTTTTCGCGCAGGAATTTTTGTAGTGCAGCGTCTATCATTGGGTTAGTTGTGCTCCGATATATGCTGTCTTCTTGGGGTCCGTTGGGTGGACCTGGAATTTGACTATTTCTTCATCTAGTTTGAAGGAGGCGGATTTGGGGCGTTTGTCGAGGATCACATCGTCCCCGTCCACCATGGAGCGCAGTGTGGTTAATTCTTCGGCCGCGAGGGCTTCGGATAGCGCCTCAACGGCCAGGGATGCGCGTTTTTTTCAGCGCGTAGTGTTATGTTCGGATCACTGACAAGAGTGATTATACCATTTGGTCCGGGCATTTTGAGCTTCATATACCCGTAATGAGGTATATCTTGGAAGCGTGTGAAAGCATCCCGCCCCAACAGGGAGTGGTATCCATTGCTGAAAGGGGCCACTTGGAAGGTGATTTCTTCAGACCGATAATTCTCCGGCGTGCCGAATACCACGTCAAGAGTGATTTTTCCCGCGCATCGCACCTCTCGAATGGGAATGATTCCTCGGAAGGTGGTGCTACTTTGCTTGATGCGGCTCCTGTCTATTTCCATTTTATGGAGTGTGTCCTCGTAAATGAGGTTTAGTCCGTTGCCGCCGTCCATGAGGACCTTGGTAAGTCGAAACCCGTCCATGATGGGACTGAGGACTAATGCGGCTGGCACTCGAACTGTCCTGTACTTCGGTTGATCACCGGCATTAAATGTTATAGTCATATCGTTCCAAGGGTTTATTGCAGCGATTTGGCAGACTTCGGCGAGGTCGGGAAGTGCCCTTTTGCGCTAGTTGTTTGAAGCAAATGTCTCAAAGACCGTCAATACTCTTGTGTCGTCGTTTTCTGGACGGTGTTGTTCTGGGGTGTCCTTGATAAGGATGTCCTCGCCGCTCTTGGCTACCTGCCGGAGTATCCGACACGCTCTAAGGCTATGGGTTGCCACGGTATCTGGTGTCGTGTGTATTTTGCATGGGCCATCGAGCCGTCCCTCCAGAACGGTGTCGTGCCGCATAATGGGTTTATGTTTCTTGACTGTTGGACTGGGCGTACCACGAGGGTGCGCCCTCTTCGCCTGTAGGAGGAGTTGAGTTGGGACCGACGGTTCCCAACAAGCTGCCTGAGTTTTCCAGGCGCTTTCCATCGCGCTGTACTTCTGTATGATTGATGGCGTTGAGGATTCCTTCGTCCGCGCAATTGTTGCAGAACGCTGATATTGCGTCCTCGTCGTGGCAATCTTTTACCTTGTCTTTTACAAGGAGGAATCTGGCCCAGAAGTGGTGGACCGTTTCCTGAGACTGCTATTTTATGCTCATGAGAGCATCTATATCCGGGTGGGTGCTGGAATTAAATCCGAACCCTGACCTGACCGATTATCCGGAGTCTGAAGACCTTCCAGACTCAACATTCTGGGCTTCGGAGTATCTTCTGATTGTTTAGGACTGCCGTCCGATTCTATGTTTGGAGGGTCGCATCCTTTTGCTGGTGGAGTGGTGGGTATCCGGTTCTTCCTGATCGATGATCCGAACATAGTCCGTCTTCGATATAGAAGAAGACTCGCCGTCCTGCTCCTCGACTACCCCTATCTGGTGGGTGACCGGTGGCGTTTTGATTTATCCTTGATCGGTTTTAGGCCCGATCCGATCATAATTTGTGGCGATTCCCAAAGTGGCGATGCGATCTAGGAGCTCGTTCAAGGGAGAAAACTCTGCCGGATCCATTTGCTTGGAGTGTTCGGAGTTGATGCGAGGGGGGTTTTCGATGGCCCGAGAGGTCCTCGTCGGCTCAACGGCCGAACGGGCGATCATGGTTAAGCCGCCCAGCCGGAGGGTTTGGCTTGGGGCCAGGACTCCCCCAGAGGTGATGTTGTCTTTAAGGACAAGGCGAGCCATCGAACCTTTCGTCGACGTCACAGTGGAACTCTCAATGAAAGCACCAATGTCTGTGTCAAAACCGGCGGATCTCGGGTAGGGGGCCCCGAACTGTGCATCTGAGGTCGATGGTTACGGGAGACGGGGGACACGATGTTTACCTAGGTTCAGGCCCTCTCTATGGAGGTAATACCCTACTTCATGCTTGATTGATCTTGATGAATATGAGTATTACAAGAGTTGATCTACCACGAGATCATAATGGCTAAACCCTAGAAGCCTATCATGTATGACTATGGTAATGAGTATGACCTTTCTGGACTACACCCTCCGGTTTATATAGACACCAGGGGGATCTAGGGTTACATAGAGTTGGTTACATAAGAAGGAATCTTCCTAGTTAGTCGCCAAGCTTGCCTTCCACGCCAAGCAGAGTCCAATCCAGGCATAGGTATAGTCTTCGGCCTTCATGTCTTCACAGCCCACCAATCCGGCCCATTGATAATAGGCCGGACGCCCGAGGACCCCTTAGTCCAGGACTCCCTCAATCCCCACGCCACCGCCCCACCACCGCCGGCGACCATCGCCCCACCATGAACCCTAAGATAGATAGTGGGGTACCTCTCCAGCGAGCCCCCCTCCCCGCGGCGGCTGGTTCTTCCTTAACTCCGGCAAGGCCCCCCACCCCCTGAAAATCGACTAACCCAAAAGTCGATTATGTCGACTGAAGTGTAGCTAAATCGGAGCAGCATCGCAAGCAAGAGCAAGAGCGAGAGCAGCAGCGCGAGCAAGAGCAAAAGCAATAGCAAGAGCAGACTAGGCAGGGGACCGAGAGCAAGAGCAGAGCAATAGCGCGAGTGAGAGCTAAAGCAACATTAGCTCCTACTGATGTGGACGTCGCTGCCGAGTGAGCGACGCCGTGGAGGAAGTGGCCAGGGACACCGCCGTGGATGGAGTCGCGCCATGTCGGCTCGGGACCGAGCGCCGGCAACACCGTGAGATTGAATCAAGAAGAAAATGCGGCGATTAGTGTACAACCTCTTTGGTGGCGCCGATTAGGCCTTAGCTTCATCCTAGGAAATGGTGATGATGCTGCTCTTCCGGTGGTGCAGGTGAAGACGGCGGTGTGGAAATGGAGGTGGTGCAAAGACGAGGGGAACATCGGGGCAGCTCCTTGGAGGTGGAGGACGGGGTAGCCAAACTGGCAGGATGACGAGATCGGCGACTGATCCTCATCCGGTACGGTGGATGAGGTACGTCGAGGTGTTTCTATGGATGACATCGTCGGGGAAGAGGCTCCGGCGGGGTGGCGGACGGAGGAGGGTGTGGGGCTTCGCAGGTTTTTGCGGCCTCGGTGTACGAATGGGTGGGCGGATGGGATGGGAGTGGGGAACCATGGCTTAGGGACACGCTTGTCCGAAGTGTGGGGTAAGTTACGAAAGTACCCCCACCGATTTGAGCTAGGCGGTTCTTTCGGTTCAGGGGTATCACGGGCGTTTCGCGTGTCGGGATTTCACAGGAGGTGGGAGTTTTTGCGCGCGTTGTAATTTTGGAATAGCAAGGCGCGAGTTAGATGGAGGGAGTTGTCGGAGCACAACGAGACAAAGGTATATCGGGATAACAAGGCGCGGGTTGAAATTTCCGGACAAGCCTAACATGTACTATACCAAATCAATTCGCACTTCCGTCGACGAAAAAAAAAAGAAATCAATTCGCAACACACAAGAGAGTCTAGTTCCGTGTACTGTACCAACTCAATTCGCACTACAAATGTCTTTCAAAACTTTGAATTCATGTTATGTTCAATTAAAATATTTCGCTACGTGTATAATGCATGCAACCTGCTACTCAAATGAACGTTTTAGTGCATTCCAAACGTATATACTACCGCTTCAATATGAACTAAATTTGAATTCGTTTCTCTATTTGAATAAGATCTACAATAATGATTGTTGTGAAGTCAAACCATTTGAATTCATTTCTCTATTTTAATAAGATCTACAATCATCATTATTGTCAAGTTAAACCATTGTTTGTGTATTAACTTCACAGCACACCACATGATTACTCTCGAGTTAGATATGAACTATGTGTACTATATGAAGTCGAACTCGATTTTTTGAATCCACTTTATGTTGATTTCAAATCATAGTACATTTCAAGCTCTAGCTAGATCTTCATAATCTAAACCATGTCTCATATGTATAATGTGTTTATCACATAATGTATGGTGCCCCGCCCCCTACGCCTACAAGTATTTAGATGTGAGTTGCAAACACCACACATTACCACAAACTCAAATAAAATGTGAGATTGTTCGATATATATTATTGTTTAGATTGTTTGATATTTAGATGTAAGCTGCAAACGCCACACATTATCACAAATTCAAATAAAATGTGAGATTGTTCAATGTATAGTATGGTTTAGATTGTTCGACATTTAGCTGTGAGTTGCAAACGCCATGCATTATCACATTATGGTATAACATGTGCAAAACCACAGCACGCGTATCATCGCTATATTCATGTATGCATATGTTTATAACACTATGATCTCATATTCAAATATATAAATCCACTTTCATACCAAATTATGATCTTTGTTAGTCTCTTACACCCACACAATCCTCTAACCTTTGTAGCTAGCACTAACTTTCTCTCGTGCATGCACACGCCCTCCTCGCCCTCCCTCTCCCTCAGCATTCTATCCATCGCGCACATTTTTTTTCTTTAGGTTGTTCTCCCAGAGTCACCACAACTCCTTTCCGACACACACCTATCGATAAACCTCTCCAGCGATGTCTGCCTACAACATACACACGCACCTTCCATCTCCTCCTTTCTGTGTCCATGCCTCGTGTCTCTCATACGGTCCCACACACGTGTCAACTCCCGCCCCTCTTTTCATCGATCTCACAACTGCACACTCCTCCCCCTATCTAGCTAGTAGCTCGGCCTCTCGCCACCTCCTAGCTCCATTCTCTCTGTCTATCCGTCTCGCTGGTTCTTATTTGTCTCTAACAAATGGATGTACACCGACCAATCTCCCGCTATACATATAGCTAGCTAGGTCCTTATAACTCGTTTTTCCCCATGTGTCGATCGATCTACCTCATTAGTTATGTCTCTCCCTTCCTACGACAAACAACAATTGATCTACCGATATAGTTAGGTTTGCTTACCAAACACATGGTGTCGGTGTCAAAACCGGCGGATCTCGGGTAGGGGGTCCCAAACTGTGCGTCTAGGCGGATGGTAACAGGAGACAAGGGACACGATGTTTTTACCCAGGTTCGGGCCCTCTCGATGGAGGTAATACCCTACTCCTGCTTGATTAATATTGATGATATGGGTAGTACAAGAGTAGATCTACCACGAGATCAAGGAGGCTAAACCCTAGAAGCTAGCCTATGGTATGATTGTTGTTCGTCCTACGGACTAAAACCCTCTGGTTTATATAGACACCGGATAGGTTAGGGTTACACAGAGTCGGTTACAATGGTAGGAGATCTACATATCCGTATCGCCAAGCTTGCCTTCCACGCCAAGGAAAGTCCCATCGGGACACGGGACGAAGTCTTCAATCTTGTGTCTTCATAGTCCAGGAGTCCGGCCAACGGTGAGAGTTCGGCTATCCGGCCACCCCCTAATCCGGGACTCCCTGAGTAGCCCCCAAACCAGGCTTCAATGACGATGAGTCCGGCACGTTGATTGTCTTCGGCATTGCGAGGGCGGGTTCTTCTCCAAATTCCATATACTTGTCAAATAGTGTTCGGCTTCTGATAAATGCTGCGCTCCTTGGCTTCTACGCCCAATAATGGCCATCTTCCACGTGTTTGAATGAATGCGAAAAGCCAGGGTATTTTTACAATTACCCCCCTAGCCGCGCAAATGAGCCGCCTATAAAAGGGGCAAGGATCTAGATGTGAGTCACCTCATCCCCCCTTTGCGAGCTTTCATCGGAGCGCCTCTGACCAAAGCCCATTCCATCATGGACAGTCGACTCGGCTCCTCCTCCCGCGCTCCCAGCCCTCAGCCCGGAAATTGGGAGAGATGCTCAGTCCCGCATAGCGAGCTATTTATACTCCAAGCCAAGGGATTTCTTCCCCCGGCCTTCATGGTTCCGGTTCGAGCCGTGCTTGCCACCTACAAGGGCGGAAAGCAAGCGGAGGCGTCCCGGTCCCTCTAAAGGAGGCGGGTATGCTTCATCTCTTATCTAGTAAGAGGACTCGGATTTCCAATCCATCCGTTTCTCCGGGGCTCCTGGAGTTCTCTGACCTCGGTTGCACCATCTTACTCCTGCCTCCATCTTGCACATCGCGGGCTTCGTGGCCCTATCTGAACTGTTCTTGGCGTCGAGGCTCATTTGGGCTGTGGAAGAGAATATTCTGCCTAGTACCCCGTTCTCATGAGGGGTCAATATATCAAGTGGGCGGAGCGAGCTATGGCGCATCGCCGAAACGGATACCTATCCGGAACCCCAAAGAAGGCGTCCAAGGCGGCCTTGAATGGTTTTACATGGAGGGCGTCCGCTGCGGATCCTGTTGGATCGGCCTTCGGAGTTCAGCGGTGCTCCTCTGAAGAAGCGCCTAAGCTGGCGCCCTCGGAGCCGGAGAAAATGACCGGGATGTCCTTTATTTAATGAGCGAATAAGATTCTTGGCTCATGCGGATTGACCATGATTGGAGTCATGGCAATCTGCATTATGAAGTGCAGCCGCTCCAATCTGAGGCCCCCATGTGGGACTTCAACGGGGAGGGCGATGCCACCCATCATGGCGCAAAGGGCGGGATCGGTCACCGAACTGGTGAAGATCTTATCGCCATGTATAAAGGGAGGAGGAGGTTTCCTCCGCATCAATCCACTGAAGGAGTTTTCTTCGAATAATCCTCGAGGCTGGGTAAGCAAACATCTTTGTGATCTGTCCGATCCATGTTCCCGTGGTTAAATATCTCATTTCATGGTTTCTGCGAGAACTGCGCCGGATTATGGAGAAGATACAGCCCGCCCCACAACCCGAGGATCCGGAATGGTCCCTCGATCCGGCCTCGAAGAGGATCCGGATATAAAGGTGGAGTTGATCGGCGGGTGTTCTACCAACTTAGCATCGACAATGCTTTGGTTGCCATTACGGCTGATTACCGGAATACTTCCACCTCACGAACAAATCGAGACCGAGATCCCAAAACCACGATAATGACCCATCCATGCTTATTTTTATCACCGTATACCAATGGTGCTTCGTAGGGGTACCTTGAGGCAGGAAGCCGAGCCAGCGGCTGGCCAACAAAGGCGTCTTGCCCCGCGAGTTAAAAAGAAGTGCGGTCGGATCGAAACTCCGCCCAGCGGTATGGCGTGTCACCATACTCCCGAGATTGATTCTGGAGGGTGTACTAACGCTGGTGCTCTTTTCAGGAAAAAGAGCGCTCGCCGGACTGAGTCCGGAGAGGTTGCCAATCGAACCTTCACCGGCCAGGCTTCAAAGTCGGGTCCGGAGGCTGAGGCAAGCACGAGACGTGCGTCGGATGCTCCTCCGATGAAGGATGCCGACAGGTTGTCCGCCACCAACTCCGAGGTGGAGAGCGCCTTGAATCACAGGCGCCGCTAGACAGTTCTTCGTGATGCATGTTTCTCCCGGGAGGCCTTGAATGCCTTGATTAGGAGATCGCACCTTCGATGCCGCTCAAGATGGTCTAGCGAGCCATGGAGCAGTATGTAAAGGACATACGGGTAAGGAGATTTGTGATTATATATGCGGTAGCCCCGAGACTTAAAATAGTTAGAATAACTGATTCAAGGATCATTTGTTATCTGAGGATCTTCTGAGAAAAGAATACCCGATTGTCCCGGGGAGTTTGAAGAGTGCAAGGCCCAACTTGAGGCTGCACTAGCCGCTTCTGAGGGAGCCGCGAGACCCCCAGTAATATCGCTTTGAAAGATAAATAGTTTATGAAGTGCAGCGGGTTTGTAAATCTGACAAAAATATTGCAAATGGCGCCGGACTAGATCCGGACAAACAGCAGCTCTTGCGCTAGCTAAAGGCTGGCGAGAGAGTGCTTACGAGGATGCGGTAGAAGAAAAATAACCTCCAAGACGCCAACACCAAGCTGGGTGAGGAACTAAAGGATGTTCGTGCCCAGTTGTTTGACTCCGTAAAGGAGAATCGGCGGCCGTCGCGGCATTTTCATAAGTGCTTGGCGAACTTTAAAGAGTTCGGCGAGGAAGGCGACTAACATAAACATGTATGTAGGTTTGCTCACAGTTAGTCACGAGGAGGAGATGCCCGATTCTTGGTGATCTTCTTCCCGAACTACGTCGGCTACTGCGAAACGAGTCCGGCGGTGATGAAAGGCATCGGCCAGCCTTGTGGCCATCTATCTCCCTGCCGAAGGCATTGGGGAGTTGGCGGAGCGGCTTCAAGGAGCACGGCGCTTCCGACTATGGAAGATATCGTCCTGCCGTCAAAGGCGCCGAGAGGCTTGGGCGTGGTAAAGGCAGCGGTACAAGGCTGACCCAAACCACATGGCGAGGTCGGACTTGTGGGGCTGATGGGATGGAGATCCTGTAAGCAGTGTCGGCCAAGTAGAATTGGCATAAGTATTCAGCAAGATTGTAAATTAGATAGCCTATTAGATGGCATTGAGGAGGAATACAATGAATCGAGTTGACTATGTAAAATGTGACATGAAAAAATGTCTTCTAGCGGATTGTAGATTGTTTGTCATAGCGGACCTTTTAAGCCGACCTCGGGACCCAATAGTCGGAGTGTGTCCGAATACCTTCGTGGTTGTATAAGAACCGGGAATGCATGGAGACCAGCGTAGGGGTCATTATTGTATCGGACAAGTGCCCAACTAGTTATGTTATATTACATGGGTAGTAAGAAACATCTTCGGGGAGAATAGTTCCGTTAAGGGTTCCTTTATTTGGGATGCATGCCCTAAAGTGCATGTCAAAGCTGCTATGAAAGCAGAAAATCATCAGGGGCAGATGGGTAAATAGTTAAAAGCATCTTTCAGTTCACCGACCGAATATTCCCTTAAGAGCGCTAGCTTCGTCTTAACCCGATCGAGGTACACATCCTGCTGACTGGCGGTAACAATCGTAGAGGTGCTCCTTTACCACCTAGCGAACAATCGGGAGCGTGGGGGTAAGCACGAGAGCGAGCAACCCAGCTTGGCCAAAACTTAAGTCATATCGATGCATATAATGGTGAATAAAGGTACATGCGGAAGTTTAGCATGTGTTGGGCATAAAGCCCGTATAAATAAGCTTACATTAAAGAAGCACCCGGGTATAATGGCGCGAACAGCGCGTCAAGTGTGTCTTGAAAAAAGCGCCAAGCGAGCCTCTAGAGGCTTCAAGAAGAAGAAGGAGGAAGGTGAGAAATAAAAGACAGCAAAAATAGAAAATGTGGGCGGAGGAAGGAGGCGAACTTGGAGTCCGGCACTTAGGCGTAGAATCTTCGTAGGCGGGCTGCGTTCCATGGGTTCGGCTCAAGTCGGTTATCCGATCGTTTGCAGACGGTATGCTCCGCCGGTCAGGACCTGGTCGATGATGAAGGGACCTTCCCATTTTGGCTTGAGTTTGTCCTTTTTCTTGTCTGGCAGGCGTAGAACTAGTTCACCAACGTTATGAGCTTTGGCCCGTACTTCCCTGCTTTGATATCTTCGAGCCTGTTGTTGATAGAATGCGGAACGAGCTTTTGCCACGTCGTGCTCCTCCTCCAATGCGTCCAAACTGTCCTGCCGATCAAGCTCGACTTCTCTTTCTTCATACATGTGCACACGAGGTGAGTCATGTATTATGTCGCAGGGCAAGAATGCCTCTGCGTCGTACACCATGAAGAATGGTGTGAATCCGGTAGTGCGATTCGGCGTGGTCCGCAGCCCCTAGATCTGGTCGAGCTCCTCAACCCGGTGCATGTTAGATTCCTTGAGGACCGCACTAGTGCGGGTTTAATGCCGCTCATGATTAGACCATTTGCTCGTTCGACTTGGCGTTGGTTTGAGGTGATAGGCGAGGCGTGTCGAGCTAGATGCCCATGTTTTTGCACCATAATTTGACCTCATCGGCCGTGAAGTTGGTGCCGTTATCGATGATGATCTTGTGGGGACACCGTAACGATGCACTACCCTGATATGAAGTCTATCACCGGTCCGGATTCGGCCGTTTTAACAGGCTTGGCCTCTATCCATTTGGTGAATTTATCCACCATGACCAATAGGTATTTTTGCTTGTGGGTTCCTCCCTTAAGGGGTCCAACCATATCAAGCCCCGGACCATGACGACCAGGTGATGGGTATAGTTTTAAAGGCGGTGGGTGGCATGTGGCTTTGGTTAGCAAAAAGCTGGCAACCGACGCATCGTTGGACTAAGTCCTGCGCATCTGCCCGGGCCGTCGGCCAATAAAATCCTGTCTGGAAGGCCTTGCCTACAAGGCCCGGACTCTGGCGTGGTGCCCACCCAGTCCGGCATGAATTTCAGCCAGGAGGTTTCGCCCTTCCTCTTTGGAGATACACCTTTGAAGGACTCCGGTAGTGCTTTTCTTATAAAGCTCTCCCCAGTGGACTTTATAGGCTTTAGAGCGCCGTACTATGCAGCGAGCCTCATTTTGGTCTTTGGGGAGTTCCTGCCTAGTTAGGTAGGCTAGGAATGGTTCCGTCCACGGGCGATAACCGCCATTATTTACGTGGCGGAGGTGTTATCTCGGGGCGAGCCTCCGGTTGTGTCGAGTGTTGGCCTCGGCGGTGAGGTTGGGTCGGTTATATTGCGGACTCCCTTCCCATAATGCGGATGGCTTGAACAGCCGTTCGAGAAAAGATATTTGGTGGGGCGGCATCGTGTTTTGCACCGATGCGTGCCAATATATCCGCCGCTGGTTGTTATCCGGGCTATATGATGAAATTGAGCCCTTGAACCGTCTTGACATTTTAGGACCGCATTGCGGTATGCTGCCATTTTCGGATCTTTGACATCAAAGTCTCCGTTTATTTGAGATATTGCGAGGTTCGAATCCCCGCGCACCTCTAGGCTTTGAATGCCCATGGAGACTGCCATCCGGAGGCCGTGCAGAAGGGCCTCGTATTCGGCTGCGTTGTTGTAGTCCGTATACATTATCTGAAGGACGTATTGGACTGTGTCCCCGGTTGGGGACGTCAGGATGACGCCAGCCCCCAGGCGGCCAACATTTTGGAGCCGTCAAAGTGCATGATCCAATTGGGTATCGCCGTACTCTTTAGGGAGTTGACTTGATCCATTCGCCGAAGTCGGCCAAAACCTGCGACTTAATAGCTCGTCGTGGCTTATAAGTTATGTCGAATGGAAGGAGCTCTATGGCCCATTTAGCAATCCGGCCCGTCATGTCGCGGTTGTTTATAATGTCGTTAAAAGGTACTTCGGAGGCTACCGTTATCGAACACTCTTGAAAGTAGTGTCGCAGCTTCCGGGATGCCATGAACACCGCGTATGCTATCTTTTGATAGTGTGGGTACCGGGACTTGCATGGAGTTAGGACAGTGGACACATAATAAACCGGTTTTTGAATAGGGAACCGGTGTCCGTCCGTTTCTCGTTCGACAACGAGCACCGCGCTGACCACTTGATGTGTTGCGGCGATATATAATAGCATTGGTTACGCCCGTTGGGCGCGGCCAGGACGGTTGTTGCCAAAATGGCCTTTATTTCTTCGAGTCCGGCTGTGGCGGCATCCGTCCACTCGAAGTGTTCGGTGCGGCGGAGGAGGCGGTAAAGGGTAATGCCTTTTCTCCCAAGCGGGAGATAAAGCGGCTTAAAGCCGCTCGCATCCGTCAATTTTGTATTTGTTTGAGGTCTTTTGGAATATCAATTGTGACAGAGCTCGGATCTTGGCTGGGTTTGCTTCAATTCCTCTACGGACACAATGAAGCCCGGGAGCTTTCGGTGGAGCGCCGAAGGCGCATTTTCGGATTGATCTTGATGTCATATTTTGAAGATTGTCGAATGTGAGCCTCAAGTCATCTACTAGAGTTTCGGCGTGCTTGGTTTTGGCGACCACGTCATCTACATATCTTCCACCGTTTTGCCGATCTGGTTTGCGGACATATACGAATCATGCGCTGATATGTTGCGCGGCGTTTTTGAGCCCAAAGGGCATTGTGTTGAAGCGAGCGGGCGTATGGAGTGATGAATCTGTTGCAGCTTGGTGCAGCTCCGCCATCTTGATTTGGTGGTAGCGATGCAGCGTCGAGGAAGCACAATGAGTCGTGTCCTGCTGTGGCGTCAATGATTTGATCAATTCGAGGGAGGAAGGGATCCTTTGGGCAAGCCTTATTAAGGTCTTTGAAATCAACACATAGGCGCTAGGATTTATCCTTCTTTGGTACCATCACCAGGTTTGCTAGCCAGTCCGGATGTTTTATACCTCTGATGAATCCGGCTTGAAAAGTTTGGCTAGCTCCTCTCCATGGCCTGTCTCTTGGGTTCGGAAGCGCCGAAGAGCCTGTTTGGTGGCTTGAATCCTTTTAGGATATTTAGGCTGTGCTCGGCCAGGTGACATGGGATTCTGGCATGTCACGAAGGGTGCCAAGCAAAGATCTCCCAGTTTTCTTGTAGAAATTCTCGTGGTCTGGCGTCTACATCGGGGTTTAATTGTGCCCCAATGGAGCCGTCTTTGCGAGGTCCGTTGGGTGGACTTGGAATTTGACTATTTCATCCGCTGGTTTAAAGAGGTGGACTTGGATCTTTTATCAAGTATCACATCGTCCTGTTCACCATGGGCGCATCACGGTGAGTTCCTCGGCCGCTAGGGCCGGATAGTGCCTCGAGGGCTAGTGCGGCTGTCTTGTTTTCGGTAGCGAGTGCTATGTTGGATCACTAGCGAGTGATGATTCCGTTAGGTCCGGGCATTTAAGCTTCATGTACCCATAATGGGGTATAGCTTGAAAATTGTGAATGCCTCTCGTCCTAATAAAGCATGATATCCGCTGTTGAACGGGGCCACTTGAAATGTGACCTCCTCGGACCTGTAATTGTCCACCGAGCCGAACACTACGTCCAGCGTGATTTTTCCTGTGCAGCATGCTTCCCGGCTAGGGATTATTCCTCTAAAGGTTGTGTTGCTTCGCTCAATGCGGTTCCATTCTATTTCCATTTTTCGGAGGGTTTCCTCATAGATGAGGTTTAGTCCGCTGCCGCCATCCATGAGGACCAATGCGGCTGGTGCCCGGGCAGTTCAGAATTTAGGTTCGTCACTGGCATTAAAGGTAATAGCCGTGTCACTCCATGGATTTATTTTTGCTACTTGGTAGACTTAGGCAAGGTAGCGGAGTGTTCGTTTTCGCATGTTATTTGATGCGAAAGTCTCGAAGACTGTTAACACCGTACTGGTGTTGCTGGGCTGGGATTCTGAAGCTAGAAGCTCCTCGCCACTTTTGGCCACCTGCCGTAGTATCCAACATGCTCGAAGGCTATGAGTTGGAGTGGCGCCCTCTATGCTATGAATTTTGCAGGGTCCGTTTAGCCAACCCTCCGATCGGTTCCGTACCCTTTAGGGGTTTTGGTTTTGGTATTTATCTCGGGTGCTTGATAATGATGCACCCTTTTATTTGAATAGGGATGTATTGGGGCGGATTATCCCAAAATTTACCTTCGGTTTTCGAGCGCTCTCCATCGCATACAGTACTTTTGTACTATGGTCACCAAGTCAACAAAGCGTGTAATTTATGACGACTTATGGCGTTTAGGATTCCCTTGTCCGTGCAATTATTGCAGAAAATTGGGATTCGTCCTCCTCTCGGCAGTCCTTTATCCTGTTCATAACCGGGAGGAATCGCCCGATAATGATGTCTTGTTTCAGCGGGCTCTTGCGAGTTTGAGAGAGATCGCTAATGTTTGGGTGGTAGGTGGAACTAGATCCGGAACCCGTCAATTTAGGACTCAAGGGCGAAGTTTCGAAATCGTAAGTTTGGATTTTGAGTGTTATCAATGAGTCAACCCGCCGCTGACTTTAAGTTCAGGGCTTGATCAACATCCGTCCCTCTGCGGGAATCCGGCATGGAGGGATCGGGAATCGGGCGTAGCTAGTCCTTAAGATACAAGAAGAATCGCCGCATTGCTCCTCTATCACAGCAACATGATGGGTAGCATGGGAGAGTTGATCTCTCGGATCGGTTTAGGCCCGATCCGATCGTAGTCTGTGGCGATTCCACAGGCAGCGATGCGATCAAGCGCTCATTTACGGAGGAGAGCTCGATCGGATCTAACTGTTCGGCAAGTTCGAACTAACATGGAGATTGGTTTGATGACTCGAGAGGTCATCGTCGGTATGATGGCGGATGGCGGTCATAAGAAAACCACCTAGCGAAGAAGTCGGCCAGCGGCCAAGGCTCCTTTGGCGATAATATCGTCTTTAAAAGGCGAGATGAGGCATCCTACGATGGCGGCAACACGAGAGGAACTCTCAATGAAAGCACCAATGTCGGTGTCAAAACCGGCGGATCTCGGGTAGGGGTCCCGAACGTGCGTCTAGGCGGATGGTAACGGGAGACAAGGGACACGATGTTTTTACCCAGGTTCGGGCCCTCTCGATGGAGGTAATACCCTACTCCTGCTTGATTAATATTGATGATATGGGTAGTACAAGAGTAGATCTACCACGAGATCAAGGAGGCTAAACCCTAGAAGCTAGCCTATGGTATGATTGTTGTTCGTCCTACGGACTAAAACCCTCCGGTTTATATAGACACCGGATAGGTTAGGGTTACACAGAGTCGGTTACAATGGTAGGAGATCTACATATCCGTATGCCAAGCTTGCCTTCCACGCCAAGGAAAGTCCCATCCGGACAAGGGACGAAGTCTTCAATCTTGTGTCTTCATAGTCCAGGAGTCCGGCCAACGGTGAGAGTTCGGCTATCCGGACACCCCCTAATCCGGGACTCCCTCACATGGTTTCCCTTCATCATACATGCATGCATCCGACAGATCTATCACACACAGGCACACACAGAAACACATCCCCACTCTTATTGATAATATTGCAGTTCTACCCTTAGTTTGTCTAGTAGGCCTCTCCCACCATCTTCGAGAAGCAACTCCATCACCCATCCAGCACTCTACCCCTCTCCCTCCCTCTCTCTCTCTCTCCTCTCTCTCTCTCTCTCTCTGTCCCAACCTATTTCCCGTCCTTTAGTTATGTATGGATGTCAACCGATCTCCCTCAAGACATAGATGTGTCTCTCCTTCTCAACACATATACGAGTCGTTCTACCTCTCTAGTTAGGCCTCTGCCTCCCCCCTCCCCCAACCCCCACCCCACACACACACACCGATACATCGAGCGCTCTAGTCAAGTCTCCCTACCACACACAAACTTGCCTTGTGCCCTCTAACGTTCCGGTAGGTCAGTCGCCCTATAACTTTGACTTGCACACACACACAATTTCGATGGATCTCTTCATCGATCTCGCACCCACCCACTTGATCCTCTCTTCGACTCTATCGATATCTATGACCCCTCCCTCTCTTCTCGTGGATCGCCCCCTCTATATATGATATAGATATGCCTCTATTTCACACACATTGCATGTGTCAAAATTTTGTTTGAGATGTCATCGACACATATTACCACAGATAGATTCACGAAATCACACCCCCCCCCAAACAAAAAAACTCACGAACGCACACGCCATCTGTCTAGGTTTGTATCTCTCTCATACACACCCATGTAGGTGGGGGACGTGCACGAAGAGAAGAGGTGCACGGAAGGCGCACATACTCCGTCTCTTTCCCAACCACACAGCGGGTACGGTGGAGCTCATTTACATGCGAAAAGGCAACCCGTGGTAATTTGACATGTGTACTAGTTGTCCACTTGATGGAGGATCGTCTACCACGGGTGAACAAACAAATTGCGACTTGACGCGTTATGTTAAAAAAAGGCAAACCATGTGGGTCCTACCTTAGAGGCAAGGCTCTATACACTGGAGTACTTTTGATGTGTCCCGTCAACTCACAGAACGAGGAGAAGCTTGCTTAGTACACCGTCACCCCCGCTCACGGGCGCGGTGGCTCGTAGGATGAGGTGAAGCTTGCTTAGGCTGGCCATAGTGGGGGTAACATATATAAGTAGTATCATGCACTTGGGACTCGCGAACATGCTTATGTGGCAGACAATTAACAAAGAAATAGATGGTTATAGTAACATAGGTAGATACCGTAACATAATAAATGTGATGCTACTATGTGTCATGCATGGCAATAAATGAGACCACCTATGATACTAATCTATGATACTATGCACTATAGAGGTAGTAATATAGACTAGTAACACACTACTGCAGGATGCTGCTAACGCGACACTACAATCAGAGACCCTTTGAGATACTATGTGCGATGCCATAATCGCAAACGATGCGGTATGAAAACCGTCAGAAATGTATAAAATGTTTGCGATGACAGATGCATCAAACATGGTTCAGGTTTTAGTTGCGTGTGCGATGAAGGTCACACGGTTCAGTTCAATTAACAGTTTGTGATGAGGAGGAACAAAAGAAACGGGCAGCCAGATGAAGGCGTGTGCAATATACATCATACGGTTCACTCGGATGAACTGTTTGTGATTAGGCAACACAAAAGAAACGGTCAGCGAGATCATACGACATGCGGTTCACTCGGATGAACTGTTTGCGTTGACACAAAATCTGAAGCGGTTCAACTTAACAAGATGTGTGAGTTGTGCGATGGGATTGCATGCAGTTCACTCAGCCCTTGTCGTCAGTGTGTGACCTCTGTGGCAACCGTTCGCTCCCCAGGCACCTCTTCGTGTACCATGGCAACTGTCCACCGACTCTTCGCCTTTCCCTCTCGATTTGGAACTGTTGTCGCACGCTAGTTGTTCCTCCCTCCTCCATTTGCCTTCACCCTTCCTTCTACCATTGTTTGATCGTCTTCTCCATGGAGGGAACAAGCCAGAAACGACCCCGTTATTCTTGCCCCGATCTGAATGATGACGTGGTGGAGGAACTCATTGATCGGTGCGACGTCATCACCTCGGCTAGCATGGCATGTTCGTTCAAGACCATTCTTGTCGGATTTCGGGTTTCGGCAAAACCCTTAAGGTTCGAACACTGGGGTGCGCGCGAAGGTCTCCCCCTCACTGATCACGCCCTCGCATGCTTCACGATCTCTAGGCTAAGCACGACAAACTCTCAACACATGAGACACAAGATTTATACTAGTTCGGGCCACCGTTGTGGTGTAATACCCTACTCCAGTGTGGTGGTGGTGGATTGCCTCTTGGGATGAGGATGTCAGTACAAGGAGAAGAACAGCCTGCTGAGGTGAGGTGTTCTTGTGCCTGGTGGGCGTGAGGATCGCTTGAGCGAGTTCTGGTAGGTGAGGATCCGATGCCCTCTACTGTGGTGGCTAACCCTATTTATAGAGGCCCTGGCCCTCTTCCCAAATATTGAGCGGGAAGGGAGCCAACAACGGCCAATTTGAAAGGGGTCAGCTAGTACATCTTATCCTGACAAAAGTAGTATTTGCCTGCCAAAGTCTCTGGTGGTGACGCCGTCTTGGGTTCCACAGTGACCTCCGTCTTGCCGTCCTGCTGGTCATGGTCTCGTTCCACCGATATGGAAACCTTTGCCTGATGCCTCGGAACTCCTCGCCTGCGCTTGCCTCCTTAGCACCAAAGAGGAAGCAAGGACACTATGCGCGCTGGCGCCTGCCTGGCGCCCGCCTGGCCTTGGTCATCATGGCTCACGTCATGAGAACCTCGCGAGGTTTGCCTTGCCTTGATCTCTCCACCCCTCGCGAGCCAGCCTGGTGAGGCCGGTCCTGAGGAGGTCTTGTGTCGTCCGCCTCACGAGGCTTGGCCCCTCGCAAGGGTCTTGAGTGCTTGCTGGTGAAGATGGGCCATACGGGCCCGCTGGTGGAGCCACGCCGTGGGTCGCAGGCAGGCAAGTCTGGGGACCCCGTTCCCGAAGCATGACAGTAGCCCCCAGCCCAAAGCGCGCTCGGGCTTGGCGAGAGCAAATCAAAGGGCAGCGGGGCGCCAGGGCCCCAATAGCCTGCGGCCCTAGTCGACGCGTGGCGGTTGATTGGACGTGGGCGTCTACGCTTCCCCACGCTACCTCGGCAACTGCCCGACTTGACGAGTCCCTGCCCCCAGCTCTCACCGCGCCAGAAGCAAGGCCGCAGCGTCCGGCCATCGTCGCTGCTGATCTGGATAAGGTTGGCGCCAGTCTCCCGTGGCCCTCTGTTGATGATGGCATCGTCCATCGGGTGCGTGTAGATAGGGCTCTTAGAAATTCTTTTGTTCCCTGCGACGAATCGAGAATTACCCCTTGGGGGCGTGTAAAGGGTCTGCAATCTCCATTGTTGATATTATCCTCGTTATGAAATTGTGCGTGTGCGTGCCCCGTTCCGGCTTGGTTTCCCCTTTCCAACCTCGCGATAGCTTGGTGCTCTATCTTGTGGTCCGGTCCCGAGGCGAGGCTTGGCCGTCGGCTGGTCGCCAGGTCGCGATGCGTGCTCAAGGCCGAGGAGGTGGCGGCCCGAGGTCCAGTAAGAGCCCCTGAGTTGCGATGCTCAGGAGGTCCCCTTTAGCGTGCAAGAGACCGCCGAGAGGTGGGAAAGGGAGACAACGTCGCTGTAATGGGGCGACACAAATGAGAATCCCATCCTGTAGCGATTGGTTGACCCGAGCGTGAAACTTATCTTGGTAGTCCCGCGTCGGTCCTTCACGAGGCGCCAGACTCGTGCGTAGGTGGTTGTAGCATAGCTAGGCCCTGCCCGTACAAGCCTCCTCCTCTTCCCACGCTCTCCTTCGTTCTCTACATCCTCAGGTCCCGGCCCTTGAGTGAGCTCAGCCGCCCCTGGTATGCCGGGTCGCGATGTCGTGGTCAAGGCCATGAGTGAGTCTTTGGAGAGCTAGTAAAACTCTGATCGCGATGCTCGAGGCCCCCCTTAACTGCATAAGCGGATTACATGGGTGAAGGGGGAGCCTGTGGTGCCGCCTGTTGTGGTCCTCAGGAGGTTCCTGCAAGTCGGCCACGAGGAAGGCGCGGGTTGCCGTTATGATGGCGGGCGGCCACGGTCGCTCCGCAAGAAAACGAAAACGCGAGGGCTGGTGAGGTGGCAGCTGGGGCATGCCATGGGCATGAGCTCGACCGCTCAAATTTGTCGACGTTGCAGGGACGGACCCATGCACAAGCGCCGTGCCGGTGTGAGCAGCTCCCGTGGTGGGTGACAGTCAAGCAGGTGATAGTCATAGATAGATTAAGCATGGAAGCAAACTGGCTTAAGTAAATGCAGGGGAGATACATGCCACTGGGTCAGGCCTGAGCGGCTTGGGGATCATGCAGCCCGAGGGGCGCCCCCAACAAGGTAAGCTAAGGACATAAAAGGGATACACGCCATAGGGACGGCCCCACGCGACCTAGGAATGATACAGCCCTGAGGGCGCTCCCAGCTAAATAAACTTGGAAAATGTCACCTGATTCTATTGATGGAGGAATGTTGAGGCAACTGAAGGCGCACAGCGAAGGGGTTGCTCCTCACGAGCTACCGGGGCCCTAAGCCTTGGGAGGCTCTGGGGGTCCAGGCAGTTCCTTGAGGACCGTCTCCATCTCCGCCAGGACTGCGTGGTTCCTGGTCTCCTGAGCCGCCAGGATGCTCCGCAAGTTGCGCTGGAAGGTGGAATCCACGCTCGGCAGGCCAAAAGGCATGCGAACGTAGCTGTGAGTGGGCCCTCGCCCAGCGTCCCATGTGAAAGCGGAAGAGCTCTGAGATGCGGCTCTGTTGAGCCTGGAATGTCGTCTTGAGCCAGCAACCCGCCATCCTCGCCTGGATGGGGAGCTGCGGCAGGTGAGCTACGGTTGCCGCGCATGGCTCTTGCTTCCTCTAGCTCCTGGGTGGTCTTGGCGATGAACTCCTGAGCGTTGGGCGCTCCACACCCGTTGTCTTCCTGAGGGAAATGTGCTGCGAAGCACGCCTCAACGTCGTGCCCGAGCGCCTCCCTCGTGACGTTGGCAAGGTCTGAGGCCCTCTAGAAGAGAGCCCCGAGCCCTGCCCAAGGAGGGCGCCGCGCACGCCTTCTTATGCGAGGGAAGAAGGAGCCCCAGGCACGGACACTGATCCTGATGAGGTACCACTTGCGGTGCCGCTCTCCTGAGGTCCAGCACTTCTTCTTCTTGGGGATGGCTTTAGGAGGGTACCGAGTTGCATTGTTGTCGGGGTCTTCGATTGACGCTGATTGGAAGTTGCGCTCGAGGGAGCACACCGCATCTCTTTCTTCACAGGGGACTGTGATGATCCCGCCACTCCCTGGCATCTTGAGGACGTTGTAGCCGTGGTGCGTGACCACCATGAACTTGGCTGGGGCCAGATATCCGAGGATGGCATTGTACGTCAGAGGGATGTGAGCGACGTCGAAGTCGATGAGCTCGGTGCGGTAGTTGTTGCATTCTCCGAAGGTGACAGGGAGGCGCACCTGCCCTATCGGTGTGGTGGAACCGTCGGTCACTCCTGAGAAGGGCTTAGTGGGATGAAGCTGATCGTAGGGCACTTGGAGACTGTCGAACTTGTCAACGTACAAGACGTTAAGCTCTGCGCCACCATCGATGAGGGTCTTGGTGACATGTACGTTGCTGATGATGGGCGAACAAAGCATCGAAAGAGCGCCGACGGTTGCCGCGCATTTGAGCTGATCTGCCGAACTGAAGGTGATGGCGCACTTGGACCACCTGAGCGGGCGCGTGGCCTCGAGCCTAGGGAGGACTGCGTTCACCTCGCGGACAAACTGCTTGAAGATGCATTGAGATGCTAGGGCTTGAGCTCCGCCCAAGATGCAGGCGATTGCGCGCGGCTCCTGAAAGCCCCCAGCCCCCTCATCTTGATGGTGGCTGTCGTTCCTTCTTGGTGGTGGAGGCAGCGGAGGAAGCCCAGCATTGCCCTGAGGACGGTCCTCGCGAGATTGATCCCTCCAGGCACCCTCGCGAGGCAGATCCTGCCAGCGGTCCTCGCGAGGCCGGTCGCGCCACTCTTGGCGCGTGCCCCGGACGTCCCAGCGTCCTCCGCCACGTCCTCCTCCTCGGCCATAGCCTCGGTCATTGCGCTCGGGGCATCGACCAAAGCGTCCGTCGCGAATGGCCCCGAGCTCTTGACAATCATTGGTGTTGTGGTTGTGCACGTTGTAGAAGGCGCGGAACGGTCGGCTGCTCTTGGATGACTCGGGCTGGTCCCTACCGCGCTTCGTGTCTGGCTCCGCCGCGAGCACGGCGACTCCCTTGCGCTTCACCTCCTTGGCCTTGGCTTTCTTCTCCTCCGGGTCTGCAGCCGGGAGCTCGAGAAGGGAAAGGCGCCCTTCCTCAGCCCTTGCGCACTTTGTCGCCAGGTTGAACAGCTCCAGGGATGTGCACAGCTCCTCGTGGATGGCGAGCTGCTCCTTCATCTTGACGTCGCGGACACCATCGGAGAACATGGAGATGATGGCCTCGTCTGTCACATTGGGGATCTTGAGGCGAACGTTGTTGAAGCGCTGGATGTACTTATGGAGGGTCTCCCCTAGTTGCTGCTTGACGCGGCGTAGGTCACCCGCGGCCGGGGGACAGTCGGGAGTGCCCTGGAAGTTGGCGACGAAGTAGTCGCACATCTCGTCCCAGGAGGAGATGGAGCTAGGAGGCAAGTTCAAGAGCCAGGAGCGGGCACCATCCTTGAGAGCCATGGGGAACCAGTTCGCCATGACTTTCTCATCGCTGTTAGCCGCCTCGATGCTCAGTTCGTAGAGCTGCAGGAATTCCGCGGGGTTAGGGGCACCGTCGTAGCGCGGAGGCAGGTCTGGCTTGAACTTGCCCGGCCAGGAGACACTACGCAGCTCGGCGGTGAAGGCACGGCAGCCTGCCGTGGTCACCAAGGCCCACCGTGGAGGTGGAGCTTGATCTTGGTCATCGCGTGCGGCCACGGCAAGCGGTGCAAGGCCCTGCCGCGACAAGCGATCCTAACGTGGCGGTGCAGGGAGCGATGGAGCATTCTCCTGCGGCCGAGGGACTTATTGACAGCTTCTTTCTTCACGCGCGGGTGCTTGGCGGCGGCGGAGTCGCGCCAGCGAGCAGCAGCGTCTCGGCCTGGCGCCGTCTTGGTGCAGAGGTGGTGGCAGCGCTCCATGAGCCATGTCACCCGTGGCCGTGAAGCGGCAGCGAGGGGCGGTGCAGGAGCCCCTGCGGTCTTTGGCGAGCTAAGCGTGCGATCCAGCCGATCCTCGTAGAGGTTGTCGGTGGCGATAACGCAAAGCTCGTGCGCCATGAAGCGCGGCCAGCGCGTCCGTGGGAGCACGACGAGCGTGAGACGATGAACCAGCGGGGGTCAGCGACGAGATGGCGGCGCGACCGTCCCGCCGCACCAAGGGGTGCAGCGAGGATGCTTGCTGCTCGTTCCCACCGGGCCGGTGGCGGCAGGCAACGGAGAACCACGGGAAGGCCCGCCGACGGGGGTCGTCTGAACGACGCGGGCGGCGAGGGCGGCCCAGCGCTCAGCGCGGGCGCGACGAGCGTCCGACATGGTTGTCGTGGAGCGGTGGAGCATGAATCCATGAGAAGAAGGCTTCGGCGCACCCCTACCTGGCGCGCCAATTGTCGGATTTTGGGTTCCGGCAAAACCCTTAAGTTTCGAACACTGGGGTGCGCGCGAAGGTCTCCCCCTCACCGATCACGCCCTCACACGCTTCACAATCTCTAGGCTAAGCACGACGAACTCTCAACACACGAGACACAAGATTTATACTAGTTTGGGCCACCGTTGTGGTGTAATACCCTACTCCAGTGTGGTTGACGGTGTCCTAGACTAGGGGGTACTCACCACGTCATCTCCTGATCTGTTAGATTGGGCCGAGGACCCCCATGTCCATATACTTATGGGCCAGTCCGGAAAGCTGCCGCATACAAGGAAGATTCCACAAGACTTGGCGATGAAGACAAGGACTCCTCCCCCACCGGCGTATTCGTCTAGGACTCTTGTTATCCTAGGCCTGTGGTGCATTATATAAACCATGGTCAGGCTAGTCGATAGATCATGTACAACAATCATACCATCATAGGCTAGCTTCTAGGGTTTAGCCTCTACGATCTCGTGATAGATCTACTCTTGTACTACTCATATTCATCAAGATCAATCAAGCAAGAAGTAGGGTATTACCTCCATAGAGAGGGCCCGAACCTGGGTAAACATCGTGTCCCTTGCCTCCTGTTACCATCCACCTTAGATGCACAGTTCGGGACCCCCTACCCGAGATCCGCCGGTTTTGACACCGACATTGGTGCTTTCATTGAGAGTTCCGCTGTGTGTTCGGCAAAAGGTCGATGGCTCGCTTGTAGATCAACTGCGACTTCGGCATCTTCGTCACCAGCTCGACTGGTCACCTTGGTTTGACCAAGGACTGCTCCCTACCTCCGATCATCATGCTCGGATCAGGGCCTTCATCAAAATCAACTCCGAGATCTATCAAGATCATGGAGGAATCATCCAGGGAGCCCGAGGGCTCAACGTCAACATTGCCCCCGGACGACCGTGCTATTTTTCCGGACAGTGAACCTGTATCCGCCGCCACCACCTCCTCAAGCGTCGTTTTAATGATTACTTTGGTGGAATTGTGCGGAATTAAGTCTACAACAACCCTAGAAAATTTCGTTGAGTTCCCATGGAGGAGTCTCTGGCAATCCGCAATATACCGGAGCCCTGTCAAATCTGGACAGGAATCTGGACGAGTTTAGGGCGTGGTGTCCAGCTTCTAGCTCGGACGTCCTTGGGAAGATCCAACCGTTGATCGGCTGCGGAATTACTATATCTACCACCTCTCAAAATTTCAGCTCGATCCGACCGTCCGAACTCCGGGAACCTTCCGATTAGTGCATCACTTTTCGGATCTGTTTTCTGCGCGAAAACGAATCCGACCCGAGTTCGTCTTTTTTATGAACGGGATTTCGGACATCCTTTTTGAAGGAAGTGTTGTATGGGGTATTGTGTTTTGTTCCAGAACACATCCCACTAACTTTAAAATCTTTTGAACATGATCTTCAACATCATGCTCGTGTCAAACCAGTCCGGCAATATTGCTCCACGATGCCGACTGGGCTGAACATCGTCATCACTTTGTTGAGCGAGCTCAACATCTTGAATCATCATCTCGGCAAGCCGAACAAGAGTCGGCGTCGCAAAGGATAAATCATCACTAACGTTGCCGCCCCACGGATTACGGGCGGGCACACGGCATCGCCGCCGCGGTCACTTCATCAAGCCGGCATTGACCACGTCACGACCTGCATCGGCAGGGCCGCACTGTTGCTCCTTCAAGCCGGTGTCCATCACGCCGATCTACTTCGACTCATCGGCTGATGTCGAGACTTCGACATATCGGCTGGACCGGGGACTTCATCATCTCTTCATCAACCTATACTCCGGAGACTTCGGCGTCACTAGCCGACCAACTCCGCCATGTTAGCTGGACCGAGGGTATGCCTCTGCGAGCCAACCGTTGCTAGCATCGCTATGCTGTCGCTTTGTCGCCCATCAGGCAATGGGTGTGCGGATCGAGTCCCAATTTTGGGAATCACCTTTCTTCGGATTGCTACAACAAATAAACCAGGTGCTATTAATCCTAGTATTTTTTTTGCTTGTTTGGGTTCATTTTTCCCAAGGAATTATTACTCTGGTTTGTCCATCGTATGCACGCAAGTCTACCAAATGGTGGCCGCATTAACAATGATCGCATGGTGGTTCGATCAGTTTCCGTACATAGTCCGGCGAACGCCGCATCCGGAACTCGGACCGACCTGTGAATCTAGGCCTTGCCACGCCTTTACCGCATCAGCGGCATACTGCGCCGACATTGACTTGGCGCGGGCCATATTTCTTTTATTACTCACTTTTCATAAATTATTTATTATGCAATTATTTTTTTATTATTACAATTATCTCCAGTTTTCACTGTTTCTTGTGTACAGGAAAATGATCCAACCGGACTATATCCTTTGGCGTCACCTCGGCTGGATGGGGGGCTTCGTCAATACTTCATTACCCCATGCCGGGGACTTCGGCATCACTCTACCGACCTGCATTGACCGCGCTATGTCACCACTTCGGAGTGCCGAGTTCTTTTCTTCGCCACCTCGGGACCGGCTTGGGGGATGGAACCTCGTCTACATCAAGCTCGGACCACGTCATCAATACCGAACACATTAACCAGCTAATTTGCCTTCATGCTCAAAGTTTTAAATTTTTAACTTGTGTTCGGTTCGATCAAGCATTATACTTTTTTGGAAAAAAGTTGCTTGTAAAAAATTTCCTTGTCCAAACTTTGTTTGTGACGGATAAATTCAAATACCCCGATTACTTGGGGGCTCCCTTGCTGGAGCTTTTCCTCTTGCATATGATTATACTTGTACGACTTCGTTCCTTGTTCGTGTATTATGCCACAATATGCACCAGATTGACCTAAGTGATTTGCAAGCTGGGTTGCCTTGCTCCTGTGTTTACCCCCACGTTCCCGATTGTTCGGCTAGGGAGTAAAAGGAGCACCTCTGCGATTATCACGGCGGGTCACCGAGCGGACCTCGGTGGGTGAAGCCGAAGCTAGTGCTCTTACTGTTTTCAATTATGGTCGGCACACAACGGAACTCATGATTACAAAAAATCTATTGCATAAGTCTCATAGTTACAATGAGCACCGAAGAAAGGTATCGGTGGGGGTACTATTTTCTTCGAAGATGCTTCTTACACTTTGTTAGTAATATAGCATAAGTTCCCTGAGCGCGCTTTGTCTATTACAGCCTTATCGCCTGATTTCCTGGTTATCAGAAACACCATTGATATTCTCGACAGGTGGACTACATAACACTTTTCGGTCCTTGACCGAAGAGGGAGAAGCCGACGGTCGGTTAAGACGCGTTTAAACTTCGGGTGAACAAAGATATGATATTAGTACTTCGTTACATACAATAATTATACATAAAATTCTTTTACCCAAGTCACGTGGGGGCTCTTAAATTAGTATGAGCTGTTTCTCTTCTTGGTCGTTGCAAAGTCTTTTTTCTATCACTCCTTTCTCGATGCAAGTGTGTGGTCAATAACTGGATAGCCTTGCTTCTCTCTAAATCCGCTCGAGTGCAGTTTGCTAAACTAGCCTCAGAGAAGCACTCCGCCTTCGGGATAAGCAGGTTGAAGCCATAGGCTGACCCGCTTGAAGTCTTGAGATAGGATGTGTCATGTTAAAGCACGACAGAAGCACATTTTTTTTAAAGTCCAATTTTCGGATTGGCACCGAACACTTGATCTAGATCGGACATTAAACTTTTGAACAAGTTTTTTGGCTTTTCTAGCCAATGGCACTTCTAAACTATTTGTGTGTTTCCAACATTAGTCCCGCAGTGCAACGCCGGACACCTTTAGGGATTCGGCAAAAACATTCTCGGATATTGCTATATATGCATCGGTTTGGTTGTGTCTTACATCAATAGTTGGGTGCTTGGCTCCTGTGCTTGCCTCCTACGTTCCGCTTTGTTCGCTAGGTGTGCAAAGGAGAACCACTGCGATTGTGCTTCAAGCTCGCATGGTCAAGCACCTCGGTGGAAAAGCCGCTTATTGTCACAATAGCCGTAAAGCTGTTCAGCGATCCGATGACTATGTTAAATGATGGGCCGTTCATAACATTGGCGAAGTGTTTACTGGCTTGACCTTGGATGTCGCGAACGATGGCGGGGGCTCATAGCTAGCTTCCCGAGTTTAAAGCTCCTATTACTAAGCGAAAGTTTTAAAGCCCGCATATCTGATTGCCTCGTTTCCGCTAACACAACCACCTTCGGGCACCGAGACGTCGGCTAAGGGTTTCTTTGTTATTGCGGAAACACCCTGCGTAGTATCTACAAAGGGGTAGAAGCCGACGATGGGCCACTTTCAACTGATAAACGGTCACAATGGAGTCAAAATAATGATGTAAAGTACTTGGATACATAGAATCATTACACATAATCTGTGATTTTACTCGGATATCGATCCTTAATTGACCACCGTGCCCACATTAAGGCTCGGGGCTCTTGGGCTTTGTGCTCATTATTTATGAATATTAAAGGGCACTTGATCCCTGATTTGGTGTTGCCACGACCGGTGTCTCGGGGCTCTTGCATTACTTATTCAATGCGAGAGAATTCAAAGTGCTCGGTGTTCATTGGACCTAACTATCTTGTCGCCTCTTCGGACAATAATAGGTACCATATGGACCTATCTGGCTTCAAGCTATTATATTGCGGCGACTTCTCATGACCCTCTCTCAGGGGCCTGTTCGCCGATCACTATTTTCCCAAATATACTACACCGCGTTTCTATTCCTACGTATCTTTGCCGAGCTAGGAGTTGATCCTCAGGCCGATTTCGCGCATCGACCTGAGTCTCAGGGGCTACTAGGATCAGCGGTTTCATGTTTTCCTTCAGGTGCATCTCGGATATTAGGTCAACACGCACCTTGAGGGATACTGGCTATACATCTTGTCACACATTACATTGCACAATTTGGAATTAAATTCATAAAAATCAGTCCCATGGCCAAGGTGGTGCACCACCTCGGAAGCAGTCCGGCATAAAGCTCGGGCGCCTGTGGCTGGCTCCATAGAGGGCATTTCCGGTATTAAGCTTAGCTAAACTCTTTCAACTTTTAGAATCAAGGAGATCTATGACACCTCGAATATAATCCAGCGTTGGAGCTCGGATATAGTCCGGCGTTGGAGCTTGGACACAGTCCGGCTTTGGAGCTTGGACACAGTCCGGCGTTGGAGCTCGGATATATTTCGGCGTTGGAGCTCGGAAGCTGTCCGGCATTGGTGCTCGGCTGCCAAAGATACCTCGAATGCAGTCCGGCGTTTGAGCTCGGACGCAAGAGGACACTGCCTTCCGGGAACAACTCCAAACCCGAGGCGTGGCATAAAAATAACGAGGCATTGATAAATGCCGGAAACTTAAAGGGGCTCCTCGGATACCCAACGTGTAAACCCTTCGGATGCACTTCGGCGATCCTCAAGATCGAAGATGAGAAGATTTGTTGAACCAGTTTTCAAGACCGACGACCGAAGATGAAGAACAGTTCGGAAGAATCGAGGCGTCCTAACGAAGACCGGTCCGGGGGCTACTAACGGTGTCTGGACTAGGGGTACTCACCACGTCATCTCCCGATCTGTTAGATTGGGCGAGGACCCCATGGCCGTATACTCATGGGCCAGTCCGGACAGCTGCCGCATACAAGGAAGATTCCACAAGACTTGGCGATCAAGACAAGGACTCCTCCCCCACCGGCGTATTCGGCTAGGACTCTTGTTATCCTAGGCCACTGGTGCATTATATAAACCAGGGCCAGGCTAGTTGATAGATCATATACAACAATCATACCATCATAGGCTAGCTTCTAGGGTGTAGCCTCTACGATATCGTGGTAGATCTACTCTTGTACTACTCATATTCATCAAGATCAATCAAGCAGGAAGTAGGGTATTACCTCCATAGAGAGGGCCCGAACCTGGGCAAACCTCGTGTCCCTTGCCTCCTGTTACCATCCGCCTTAGACGCACAGTTTGGGACCCCCTACCCGAGATCCGCCGGTTTTGACACCAACAGTGGTGGTGGTGGATTGCCTCTTGGGCTGAGGATGAATAGTACAAGGGGAAGAACAGACTCCCGAGGTGTGGTGTTCTTGTGCTTGTTGGGTGTGAGGATCGCTCGAGCGAGTTCTGGTAGGTGAGGATCTTATGCCCTCTACTGTGGTGGCTAACCCTATTTATAGAGGCCCTGGTCCTCTTCCCAAATATTGAGCGGGAAGGGAGCCAACAATGACCAATTTGAAAGGGGACAGCTAGTACAGCTTATCGTGACAAAAGTAGTCTTTGCCTGCCAAAGGCTCTGGTGGTGACGCTGTCTCGGGCTCCATGGTGACCTCCGTCTTGCCGTCCTGCTGGTCTTGGTCTCGTTGCACTGATGTGGAAACCTTTGCCTGATGCCTCGGAACTCCTCGCCTGTGCTTGCCTCCTTAGCACCAAAGAGGAAGCAAGGACAGTGTGCGCGCTGGTGCCCGCCTGGCGCCCGCCTGGCCTTGGTCGTCATGGCTCACGTCATGAGAACCTCGCAAGGTTTGCCTTGCCTTGATCTCTCCGCCCCTCGCGAGCCAGCCTGGTGAGGCCGCTCCTGAGGAGGTCTTGTGTCGTCCGCCTCGTGTGGCTTGGCCCCTCGCGAGGGTCTTGAGTGCTTGCTGGTGAAGATGAGCCATACGGGCCCGTTGGTGGAGCCACACCGTGGCCGTAGGCAGGCAAGTCTGGGGACCCTCGTTACCAGAACGCCGAAAATTCTTGACTCAACTAATAACATCATTACAAGGAACACAAGGGTTCAGGAGCGGTTTGATCTCCCCTATCTTCTTTGCCATGACCTGTTGTTGGCGGGGGGACGAGGAGGCCTCGCCTTGTGTAAGTTGATGCGCTTGATAATGATCACGTATGATGTTAAGATGCCATCGCTTGAGGGCAAGGCTTGGGCAGCGCAAATGGAGATTGGGTTGTTTATATTGGGTACAACTGCGAGTGGGAACTTGTGAATGTGTACACTCGTCACGGGTTCCACCGAAAAATCTCATCGACTTCCGGAGGTTGAGTACACCAGTATTCTCGTGAGTTCAAATCGATCATCTTGTTGCCGTCTCGGAAGATAGCAATTTGTCGAGTTCCCAACCACTCTTGGGGTTATAGGAATGCTCATGTTGTCGCTATCATCGACAAGCTTGTTGCCATCCTTCATGGTTCGACTCGATGGATATTGCTCAAAAATCAGTTTCTGTACACGGATGAGTACTGTGATGGAATTCAATACAAGGGTCTTATGTTTGCTGCCACCACTCGTGGCACTGTTTTTGCATGGAATCCTCATGATTTCGGTACGTTTGTTTTCCATTGTAATTATAATTGGTTCATCCACATGCATGCGGGTTAGCTAGTTTCCCTTTACTAAGTAACCTTTTTGTGTTTCTAAGGTCCTGTGAACATTCCACCACCTATACTTGAAAATTGTATTCACGAGCATGAGGACGAGCATGACCCATATACTCAGTGGCGCCTGGCAACTTATTCCAATGGATCACCTCTTCTTGTATATATACGGGGCACTGCTGATGTTACTAAGGAAGCAGGTGTTGTCTCGTATGGTCGCACTCTCCGGACCTATTCCAACATCCGTTGTAGGGTATTCAGGATGGATACTGGTGTACTAGCGCCAACACCTTCTCCCTGGTTCAATACTGAATGTCTTGGAGGAAACTCGCTCTTCCTTGGACAAAACTATCCAATGGTGGTGGAAGGCGATCTAGCTGCTGTTGACACAACGTTACTACCATTTATGAGAAGCAACTATATCTATACCTCGGACATTATTATGCTTCCCTACCGTCCCAATATGGGTATTGAAATAGGCCGCTTCAGCCTGGATGAGTCCTGCGTTGGTCTCGAGATTGATAGTAGCTGGCCCTTCCCAGAGAATCACTTCTGATTCAAAGAAAGCATTTACAACACCGACAAGTGGTTGAGCTAAAGTTCATTTCATCGCTTTGTTATTTGTTGTGTGAGAAAAACTTTACTAGAATGTTTTGTTGGAAATGATCTATAATCCAACGTGTATCCTCGTTGTCGTTGTGGGTTGATGACTTGTTGTATGTAATCAATGGTACATTTGCATATGCGTCCATGAACTCACGCCTGCTAGTGGTGTCCATATGAACAGTGCTAGTGATTTTAGTTGCAAAAATTAGATAGTGCTAGTGATTTGTAGCTGCATATTTTGACAAATCGCAGTATTACAAGGTTGACAAATGGCAATGTTACTAGATAAACAAATGTCAATCTTTCCATTTTGAGAAATGGCAACATACCCAAAATGACAGATATGCAAATCTTACACAATTTTTGTACGTGGTTGCATACGGGTCATGCAAAACAACCGTTTGCGTTGAAGGGATGCAGAAATCCTGCTCGGCACATTTTCCCTTGGCTTCCTGGGGAAGCTGTCGATTTGCATACGAGTGTTCTAACTAAAACGTTTGCGATGAGTGTTTTATATTTAAAAACCGTTGACGTTTTTTCAAAAAAAATCATTTGATAAGTCTCTACATTAAGAGAGAAAAATGCAAGTTCGTTCAAACCATATCTTTCATTCAGTCACACTGCGAATTTATATTCATATGATCGAGAATTCGAGATACAATATTAAACCCCAAAAAAAACTATTTCAGGCGGTGGCGGAGGCGGCGTGCCGCGCCGTCATTGTTGTTGTCGTCCTCCGGGATGCCGTTGTTGAAGTCTTCAAGGAAGCACAGAATGTTCTTCACTTGTAAATCAAACATCATGTCGTCACACGATCGACGGGCGGGGCGCGGGAGGATGGCAACTGGCGCCGCTGAGAGGTAGCGGTCAACGGCAGCATCCCAAGCCGCTGAGGGGGGCACGCATGGGCACGGGCACAGGCATGGGCGCGGCGGGTGCAGCCAAACGCATGGGGACCGATGCAATGGTGGTTGGAGGGGTGCGCACAGGCGCGGCGGGTGCAGCCAAACGCACGGGGGCCGGCGGCACGGTGGGTGGAGGGGCGCGCACGGGCACGGGCGCTGGTCCTGGCATGTACACGAGCTCGCACGGGTCCGTTGAGACCTTGCTAACGCCCGCGGCTTCCAGCTCTGCGATAAACAGTAAGGCCGCCTGTATTAAACAGCGGCTCGGGCGCCATTAATGGAGAGGAAGGCGGGCGGCCATGGAAGTAAAAGGGCTCGCTTCCCAGTGAGCCTGCGCAGCGTAAAGCTCGCATGCTTCCCGGTGAGCATGCGCATTGGAGGACAGCATGCACGCCTCTCGGTCGACTGCGCGCGGACTGCGCTTCGCCGCCTCTGTTCGATCAAGTTCAAGCAGCTGTCCGCGGCACCTCCTACAACCATTAAAACCAAGACACGTGGCGTCAGGTGAATGGTTAACAGAACACACACGTTTTGAATTATACAAACGTTTGAGATACTAAGTGGCAGCTATTTTTTCAAAATGCCTTTGTTGGTTGTCATTATTCGAGTGCGCCTTCTCTCAAAATGGAGACAAAAAATACCACATCATGTCGGGCGCCATTCCATGATAGCATGCCAAGTTTCATGAATTTCAGACGAGTTTTGGATTTACTAGAATTTAAAAACCAGGCATCTCAATGTTTTGTCGGCAATCAACGGTGCCCTGGTGTTTGAAATTATTCCCATTTATTGCATGGAACCTAAGCATGCACCCAAGGACACAGATTTGATTTTTCAACCAATTTATATGCACTGGAGCATGTGCATGTAGTTCAAATTTGAATTATGCACATAAATGCATTGAACACTCAGTTAATGCATAAAATGTCCAAAAGAACCCCAAAAATTCACAAAAAATGACACAACACTCCTGTTGTTCTATGTTGACACGAGAAAATTTTTGGAAGCAATAAGAGGCAGTGGATATCATTTCGTCCTCAAAGGTGGGACGTTCCCTACCGAAACCATGATGCTTGTTATGAGAAGCTCATGTTTGAGAGAAGCATATAGCTAAACCTGCCCCAAACGGGACAAAAAATTTACCACGTCATGTTGATGCCGCTCCATGAAAGCATGCTAAGTTTCATGAATTTCAGACGATTTTTGGATTTACTAGAATTTAAAAACAAGGCATCTCAATGTTTTGCCGGCAATCAACGGTGCCCTGGTGTTTGAAATTCATTCTCATTTCTTGCATGGGACCTAAGCATGCACCCAAGGACACATATTTGATTTTTCAACCAAATTATATGCACTGGAGCATGTGCATGTAGTTCAAATTTGAATTATGCACATAAATGCATTGAAAACTCAGTTAATGCATAAAAATGTCCAAACGAACCCTGAAAAATCCCAATAATTGACACAGCACTCATGTTGTTCTATGTTGACACGAGAAATTTTTTGAAAGCAATAAGAGGCAATGGATATCGTTTCGTCCCCAAAGGTGGGACGTTCCCTACCGAAACCATCATGCTTGTTGTGAGAAGCTCTGGTTTGTGAGAAGCATATACCCGAACCTGCCCCAAATGGGACAAATTTTTTAACACAGCATGTTGATCCCACTCCATGATAGCATGCCAAGTTTCATGAATTTCAGACAAGTTTTGGATTTACTAGAATTTAAAAACCAGGCATCTCAATGTTTTGTCGGCAATCAATAGTTCCCTGGTGTTTGAATTTCATTCCTATCTCTTGCATGGGACCAAGAAATTCACGCAAGGACACACATGTGATTTTTCAACCAACTTTAGTGCATTGGAGCATGTGCTTGTAGTTCAAATTTGAAATATGCACATAAAATGCCTAGAAAACCCAGTTAATGAATAAAAAGGCCAAACGAACCCCGAAAAATTCCAAAATTGAACACAATACTCCTGCTGTTCTATGTTGACACTAGAAATTTTTTGAAAGCAATAAGAGGCAACGGATATCGTCTCGTCCCCAAAGGTGGTATGTTCCCTATCGAAACCATCATGCTTGTTGTGAGAAGCTCTGGTTTGTTAGAAGCTTATACCCAAACCTGCCCCAAATGGGAAAAAAATTTCACCATGGCTCGTTGATGCCGCTCCATGATAGCATGCCAAGTTTCATGAATTTCAGACGAGTTTTGGATTTACTAGAATTTTAAAACCAGGCATCTCAACATTTTGCTGGCAATCAACAGTGCCATGGTGTTTGAATTTCATTCCCATCTCTTGCATGGGAACTAGAAATTCACCCAAGGACACACATGTGATTTTTCAACCAACTTTAGTGCATTAGAGCATGTGCTTGTAGTTCAAATTTGAATTATGCACATAAAATGCCTAGAAAACACAGTTAATGTATAAAAAAGACCAAACGAACCTCGGAAAATTCCAAGATTGAACACAACACTCCTGTTGTTCTATGTTGACACTAGAAATTTTTTGAAAGCAATAAGAGGCAACGGACATCGTCTCATCCCCAAAGGTGGTACATTCCCAATCGAAACCATCATGCTTGTTGTCTCTGATTTGTGAGAAGCTTATACTCAAACCTACCCCAAATGGGACAAAATTTCCACCACGGCATGTTGATGCCGCTCCATGATAGCATGCCACGTTTCATGAATTCTAGACAAGTTTTGGATTTACTAGAATTTAAAAACCAGGCATCTCAACGTTTTGCCAGCAATCAACTGTGCCCTGGTGTTTGAAAATCATTCACATCTCTTGCAAGGGACCTAGAAATTCACCCAAGGACACACATGTGATTTTTCAACCAACTTTGGTGCATTGGAGCATGTGCTTGTAGTTCAAATTTAAATTATGCACATAAAATGCCTAGAAAACCCAGTTAACGTATAAAAAAGGCCAAACGAACCCCGAAAAATTCCAAGATTGAATACAGCACTCCTGTTGTTCTATGTTGACACTAGAAATTTTTTGAAAGCAGTAAGAGGCAACAGATATCGTCTCGTCCCCAAAGGTGGTACCTTCCCTATCGAAACCATCATGCTTGTTGTGAGAAGCTCTAGTTTGTGAGAAGCTTATACTCAAACCTGCCCCAAATGGGACAAAATTTTCACCACGGCTGTCGGATTTCGGGTTCCGGCAGACCCTCTAGGTTCGAACTCTGGGGTGCACGCGGAGATCTCACCCCCTACCTACCTGCACCTCACCGCCTCGCTAGGATCTAAACTACCAAAGGAACAACACAAGGGACACAAGGTTTATACTGGTTCAGGCCACCATTGTGGTGTAACACCCTACTCCAGTGTGTGGTGTGGTGGATTGCCTCTTGGGCTGATGATGAACAGTACAAGGAAGAACAACCTCGCGAGGGTTTGTTCTTGGCCGGTGCGACGAACTGCTAGGAGGAGTTCGGTCGCTCTCTCTCTCTCTCTCTCTCTCTCTCTAGATTGCTTGATCTCTAGCTCTGTTCTCGATTCTGGATCCCTCTACCCTGTGGGTAGCTAGTCCTATTATAGGCGGAGGCCTGGGCCTCTTCCCAAATATTGAGGGGAAGGGCACCAAAAGTTGGCCATTTGAAGGGAACATCTAGTACACTTATCGACTAAAGTTGGTCCTCGCTTTGTCAAAGGCTCTGGTGGTGGCCTTGCTTGGGCTCCACGATGACCTCCTTCCTGCCGTTCTGACGGTCTTGGTCTTGTTGCACAAAGCGGATGCCTTTGCTTGATACTCTCGCTGCGCTTGCCTCCTTTGCACGAAAGAGAAATGAGGACCTTGGCGGGCTGGCGCCCGCTGGCGCCCGCTGGCGCCCTTGGTGCGTCATGGCTTGCGTCATAGGCACCTCGTGAGTACCCCACCTTGATCTCTCCGCCTCCTCGCGAGCTGGCGAGGCCGTGCACGAGAAGCTTCACGTCGTCCGCCCGCAAGGCTTGGCCCCGCGAGAGTCTTGAGCTTGTCTTGATGAAGATGGGCCAGCCCTTGAGCCCGCCCGCAGCCGCAGGCGAGCAAGTCAGGTACCCGTCCCGAGCGCCGGCAGTAGCCCGGGCCAAAGCGGCGCTGGACTTGGCTGGCGGAGAAAGCGAAGGGCAAGTCTGAGCGCGCCAGCCCTAAAAGTCTGCGGCCTTAGGCGCCCGTGGCGGTTGATTGGGCGTGGGCGCCTTTAGCAACTGCTTGCGAATCGACAAAAGTCGGCATCCGTCTAGGCTTTGCCTCCTTTGCCTTCTCGGTCATTGCCGGATCCCTTTCTTGCGCCTTTCCTTCCTGCTTCGAAATCTCAGAATCTACTTGACCGCGTGCCCTAGCAATACATGGCGCCTCGCCCGGACCCGGCCGGAGCTTGGTACTCACCGCCTTGGACTCCCGAGCGTGTCGGAGAAGAGCCTTGCGGCGCGCGGATGATTGCGGCGCAAAGGCAGCAGCAGAACAGCGGTGCTCGGGCTGGCTCCGCCCTTCCGAGACCAAGGCAGCACCTTCTACCGCTCTTCATGAGTGCCATTGCTGCCGGTCTGGTGCCTCCCTGTTCTGAGTTCTTCTTTTCTGTCCTCCGCCATTACAAACTGCAAGCTCTGCACCTCCACCCCAACTCTGTTCTTCTTCTGGCGATCTTCGCCTACTATTGTGAGGTTCATGTCGGGGTGCAGCCCTCAGTGGCCTTGCTGCGCCATTACTTCTACCTCCGGCTCTCTCGCGGACCCACCTCCGCGTGCGCAAGCTTCGTCGCGTATGGCAGCTCCAACGCCATCTCGAAGCCCGGGAAGAGGATTGAGGGCTTCAGGAGCAAGTGGGTCATGGTAGACGCTGGTGTTGGAAATATGCCCTAGAGGCAATAATAAAAGGATTATTATTATATTTCCTTGTTCGTGATAATTGTCTTTTATTCATGCTATAATTGTATTATCCGGAAATCGTAATACACGTGTGAATAGATAGACCACAACATGTCCCTAGTGAGCCTCTAGTTGACTAGCTCGTTGATCAATAGATAGTCATGGTTTCCGACTATGGACATTGGAGTCATTAGTAGCGGATCACATCATTAGGAGAATGATGTGATGGACAAGACAATCCTAAGCATAGCACAAGATCATGTAGTTCGTTTTGCTAGAGCTTTTCCAATGTCAAGTATCTCTTCCTTACACCATGAGATCGTGTAACTCCGGATACCGTAGGAGTGCTTTGGGTGTACCAAGCGTCCTGGCGTAATCTGGGTGGTGTAAAGGTGCACTACAGGTATCTCGAAAGTGTCATTGGGTTGACGGGATCGAGACTAAGTTTGTCACTCCTATTACGAAGAGGTATCCTTGGGCCCTTTCGGTAGTGCATCATCATAATGAGCTCAAAGTGACCAAGTGTCTGCGTCACGGGATCATGCATTCTGATGCGAGTAAAGTGACTTGCGATAGCGAGATTGAGCGAGGTATTGGGATACCGACAATCGAATCTCGGGCAAGTAACATACCGTCGACAAAGGAATAGTATCACGGGTTGCTTGAATCCTCGACATCGTGGTTCATCCGATGAGATCATCGAGGTATGTAGGAGCCAACATGGGTATCCAGATCCGCTGTTCGTTATTGACCAAAAGCCGTCTCGGTCATGTGCATATCTCCCCAACCCGTAGGGTCTACACATAAGGTTCGGTGGCGCTAGGGTTATTAGGAAGACTTGTATGTGATTACCTAATGTTGTTGAGTCCGGATGAGATCCCGGACGTCACGAGGAGCTCGGAATGGGCGGAGGTGAAGATTTATATATGGGAAGCTGTCATACGGTCACCGGAAAGTTTGAGGGCATAGCGGTATTATCACAAGGGGCCACGGAGGGTTCGAGGTCCACGGGAGAGCCACCTCTCTCGAGGGCCTCATGGGCCGTGAGGGCAGGGAACCAGCCTGGAGGCTGGGCGCCCCCTTTGGGCCCATGCACCTAGGATTGGGGGAAACCCTAGTGGGCGCCCCCCCCCCGCCCCTTGGCAGGGGCAAGCCCCTCCTTGGCTGCCCCCCTCCGGATCTCATCTGGGGGCGGCCCCTTGCCCTTCCCCTATAAATAGAGGCGGGGGAGGCTGCAACACACATCAAGGCACAGCCCTCCCTCCCAACACCTCTCCTTCTCCATTAAGTGCTTGGCGAAGCCCTGTCGGAGTACTTCCTCTCCACCATCACCACGCTGTCGTGCTGCTGCTGGAGCCTTCTTCCTCAACCTCTCCTTCCCCCTTGCTGGATCAAGAAGGAGGAGACGTCATCCGCTCCGTACGTGTGTTGAACGCGAAGGTGCTGTCCGTTCAGCACTTGGTCATCGGTGATTTGAATCACGGCGAGTACGTGTAACGCCCCGGATTCGATGCGCCAGGTGTCTGCCAGTTATTCGCCGTCATTGCCATGTCATTTGCTTGCGTGTTGCACTTTTCCATGTCATCATCTGCATTTTTATTATGCCATCATGTGCATTTCATTTTGCATACATGTTCTTCTCATGCATTCGAGCATTTTCCCCGTTGTCCGTTTTGCAATCCGGCACTCCTATGTCTCCCGGCGCTCCCTTTTACCTCTTTTCGTGTGTGGGTGTTAAACGGTCTCGGAATGGCGAGAGGTTTGTCAAGCGGCCTTGGTATAGCACCGGTGAACCGCTGTCAAGTTCGGATCATTTGGAGGTCGTTTGGTACTCAGCAGTTAGCAAGAATAGCTGCAAAAGCCTCTTTTGTTTGCAGCCCAACACCCCTTTCAAAGTGGCCCAAAACCCAGCAAACTCCTCTCCATGCTCTCGGTCGTTCGATCACGATCGCGTGGCCGAAAACCGCACCTCATTTGGACTCTCCTAGCTCCCTCTACCTATATATACACCTCCCCCTCCGAAATTTCGCGGATGAATTCTTCCCCTAACCCTAGATTTTCCCCTCGCGTCGCCGGACGCTTCTTCCCTGCCGACGGACATGTCCGCCGCCGCCGTCCGCCCTCTCCCGCCGCCACGTGGCCTCTGCGCCGCCCGCCCGCCCCCGGCCAGGCAGGGCAGGCCCGCCAGAACCCTCGCGCCCAGCGCCTCCGGCTCGCCCAGCGCGCGCCGCGCCCAGCGCCCTTTCACCACCATGACGCGTCGCCGCCCGCCCGCCCGGCCTGGCCCCTCGCCGAACACGGCCGCCCAGCTTCAAACCGCCGCCCGTGCGCCTCCGCGGCCGGATCCGGCCGGATCCGGTCGGGAGAGGCCTGCCGCCCGGCCCCGTCGCCGGAGCTCCCCTCGCCGTGGCCCCGAGCTCCTCCGGCTCGTCCCCGTCCAACTCCGGCCACCGGCGCCGCGGGTCCGGCGAGATCCGCCGCCGCCTCGGTTCGCGTGATTCGGTTGACTTCTTATCCCCCGATTTCCTCTAAGTCCCGAGTTTTGATAATTTTATGCATTTTCATCATGCCATAACTCTGCATCCGTAGCTCCGTTTTGCGCGTGTAATATGTCACATTGTTCGTCTCGACGATTAGATCATTTCTTCTCATTGAATCGTTTTCATTTGAGCTCATATTGATGCCCGAAATGCTGTTAGAAGAGGGCTATGTGATGTTAGTTTCTGATTCTTATCAGAACATGCACTTTTGTCATTTTTTCCATGATTGATGTGTGCATCCTATGAACTTGAGTCCTACATGTGTTTTATAATATGCCATGCCATCTTTACAGGGGTGTATGCCATGTATTTTTGTGATATCTGTGGTGACTAGCACAAGCATGCAAACTAGGCTTCATGATGTTGCTGATTTCAGCCCCTGTTCTGCTGGTATTTTTATGCCATGTTAACTTGATGCTACCGAGAGATCCATGCTTATTTTGAGATATTTCAGTAAGGATGTTTTGTTCTACATGTCTTGCTCTATCCATCCATGCCCTTGTTTGCAATTATGGAGTGCCATAGCTTGAGTCAATCGAGCTCTACTTTTGCTATAAAATGTTCCTGGCAGATTGTTTACATGTTATTAAATTTTGCCAGGGTTGTTGTAGTTGATCCGTGTATGCTATTATGTTGTTCTTGCCATGTATAGCTTCTATGCCATGTCTTCTTACTGTTGGTTGCCTTTCCATGCCATGTATTGCTCTGTGGTGAGTGGTTCAAGCTCACCAACATGCCTACTGTCGTTGTTTCTGCCATGTATGAATCTGTAATATAAATTGCCATGTTTACATGGGTGCCATCATATTTTCTGATCCTTTTTGGCTTATGGTCAGTAAGGGACTTTTGTTATATGCATTTAGTAGTATCATGCCATGCCTTTGTTTGCCATGTTAAGTTCCTGTAGCATGTTGTTTGATAGCTCTAAACATTGCAACCTGATGTTATTTCTGCTAAAGTCTGAAACTGTTATTATTTGCAATCTTGCCATGTCATTTTGAGCATGTTCTAGTGATTTCTGGAGATAGCTCAGTGTTCATGTTTTGTCGTGCTTTACCTGTACATCATGCCCATGCCTTTTGTTATTATATTGAGGTCCTGTAGCATGTTGTTTTGATGTTTGCAATATGCCTAGTTGCTGTTTTGGACAGATTGTTGCTATAACTTGTATAGGTGTATGTGTTGAACCGTTGCTCCGTTTTGAGTGTTCTCTATATGAAACTTGCTTGATTTTGCATGTAGTTTCATATTATCATGTTGCATCCTTGTTTTGAGGTGTTTGCTTGATGTTTGGATGCATTTTGCATCAATGCCATGCTTATCTTGTTTTGCTCATATCTTCTAGGTCGTAGCTCCGAATCTAATGAACTTTATATGTAACTTGACTAGAATTTCGTGTAGATCATCGTGGTGCATTTTAACTTGCTGTTTAACAACTTGAACATAAGGTTTATTCAGATCTGGACCAATTACGAAATTTGCATATGAGGACTACCGGAATTGTTATATGTTGTTCCCGGCCTCATTTAAACTTGCCTTGATGTGTTGCTCTTGTTTGCATCATATCTTGCCATGAGTAGCTTCATGTAGTCTTCTCATGCATCATGCTTGTTTGTGCATCATGCCTTGTTCATGTGTGGTGTGTTTACCTATGTTGTGTGCTTCTTCTTGTTAGTTCCCGTTTCGTTGCGATCGTGAGGATTCGTTCGTCTACGCTTGGTTCGGCTTCATCCGTTCATCTTCTTCATGGACTCGTTCTTCTTCCTTGCGGGATTTCAGGCAAGATGACCGCTACCCTGGATCTCACTACTATCATTGCTATGCTAGTTGCTTCGCTCTTTCGCTATGCTGCGCTACCTATCACTTGCTGCTCAAGCCCCCCTATTTGCCATGTCAGCCTCTAACCTTTTGCACCCTTCCTAGCAAACCGTTGTTTGGCTATGTTACCGCTTTGCTCAGCCCCTCTTATAGCGTTGTTAGTTGCATGTGAAGGTGAAGTTTGTTCCTTGTTGGAACATGGAGATGTTGTTCCTTGTTGGAACATGTTTACTTGTTGGGATATCACAATATATCTTATATTATTAATGCATCTATATACTTGGTAAAGGGTGGAAGGCTCGGCCTTATGCAGTGTTTTGTTCCACTCTTGCCGCCCTAGTTTCCGTCATATCGGTGTTATGTTCCCGGATTTTGCGTCCCTAACGCGGTCGGGTGATTTATGGGACCCCTTGACAGTTCGCTTTGAATAAGACTCCTCCGGCAAGGCCCAACATTGGTTTTACCATTTTCCTCACCTAGCCCTTTTTTCCTTGGGTTTAGGGCCGAGGGTCATCTTTATTTAACCCCCCGACCAGTGCTCCTTGAGTCTTGGCTCGAACTAGAGCCTGTGCAGCGCCCCTCAAGGAAACTTGAGGTCTGGTTTTAGTTATGCGGACTGCTCATCCGGGTGTGCCACGAGCGAGTACGTCACGACTCCTATCGGGTTGTCGGCACATCCGGCGGCTTTGCTGGTCTTGTTTTATTGCTGTGAAATGTCTTGTGGCGAGATTCGAGACTGATCGGGTCTTCCGGGAGAAGGAATATCCTTCGTTGATCGCGAGAGCTTATCATGGGCTAAGTTGGGACACCCTGCGGGGTATAAACTTTCGAGAGCCGTGCCATGGTTATGTGGCAGATGGGAATTTGTTAATGTCCGGTTGTAGAAAACCCGAAGTTGATCTTAATTAAAATACACCCACCGTGTGCGTAACCGTGAGTGTCTCTTTTCGGGGTTGATCGAGAGGAGAACACGGTTTCTTGGGTTATGTCTGACGTAAGTAGGAGTTCAGGATCACTTCTTGATCATTACTAGTTGACGACCGTTCCTTTGTTTCTCTTCTCGCTCTCATTTGCGTATGTTAGCCACCATATATGCTTAGTCGCTGCTGCAACCTCACCACTTTACCCCCCCCCCTCCTTTCCCTTTAAGCTTTGCTAGTCTTGATACCCATGGTAATGGGATTGCTGAGTCCTCGTGGCTCATAGATTACTACACCACCAGTTGCAGGTACAGGTTTCGCGATGATCTTGACGCGAGAGTGATGTTTGCTTGTTTTGGAGTTCTTCTTACGCTTCTTCTTGATCGGGGATAGGTTCGGTCGGCGGCTGGGCTAGCGAGGTGGATGTCGTTTGAGCTTCATTTATGTTTCATCCGTAGTGGGATGTTGATCTTTATATGATGTTGATGTATTCTTGTGGCATTTGTGCCTTATGTATGTATCCTATGTATTATGTAATGTTGATGTAATGATATCCACCTTGCAAAAGCGTTTCAATATCGGGTCTATCCTTGGTGGGACCTTGAGTTCCTTTTGGATAGGGTTAGCATATTAGGCGTGTTTCAAGTTAGTATCGAGCCTCGACCGACCTTAGGAGCCCCTTGATTGATCGTGTAGTTTGGCCGTTGTTGAGTCTAGAAGAAAACTATTTTGGTCTAGTTATATCGGAGTAGGAATTCTTTTACTCCTCTGCCCTTAATCGCTCTGGTCGGGAATCTTGGCGTAGGTGTTTTGAACTACTCCTCTTCCCCTTCAAATTTTTTCTTTAGGATCACGTGGTTAGTTTTTCGTTCGTTGGTTCTCATCTCTTTTCATCCGGTGCTTTTCCCGTCAAGTCGACTCGACCATCTTCATCTTTGCCAAGTTCAATCCTCAGTTCTTCCTCCGACGTCGTTGTTTTTCCTTGTCCAAAGTTGTCCTTGTTTTTTCCCACCGCCCACCCTTCTTCTTCTTAGAACCGGAGTCCGTGTCAGTATCCATCCTACTCGTGCGAAGTCGTTGCTTTCTTTCCTCAATGATTTCAACGGTGTTTTCTATTCAAGATATTAAATCGATTCCCCTTCCGATTGCCTTTGTTTTCCGCCCTCCACCCTATTATTCCCGGAGTTCGAGTTTCTTCCGACCATTAATTTCATTAGTGCGGAGCCTCTTGATCTTTAGTCAATTGTTTCAACGGTGAATTTCTCTTTTGTTCGTCATTCTTCATCTCTTTCTTTTCGGTGGACTCAATTCAAGTTTTTCGGGTTGATCGTATTCTTTCCCTCAGCTCAAATATTTCCCTTTACTAAATCGCCTCTGCTTGTTTGTCCTTCCGGAGTGCTGAAGACATCTCAGGAGATTCGTTTGTGTTACAACTAATTCGAGGTTGTCACCTCATTCAAATATTTCAGTTCTTTCGGTGCATCACCTATCAGTTCAACAATCCTTTCCGACGGTGTTTTCTTTTAGTGGGCCCTAACCCACAGGTCTTTCCCAGGATCTTACCTGGCTCTTCTAATTTCCGGAGTTATTCTCAAATCCTTTTGGAAGTTTGACGTAAGTAAGATTTTCATCAGTCTGATCTTTTCCAAGATCGCTTTCAAATTATTTTCATTGTTGCCTCAACCTCTTCGCTTTTCATTCTTCCGGAGTACCTCAACAATTTTGGTGGTGTTTCTACTCATCATTTGAAGACCGAAGAAGAGTTTTCCTCTAAATCTTGTCCGTTCCCCAGGAGATACATGGTGCTAGCTCGATGTGATCCTATCTAATTGTTTCCAGTTGTGCAAAATCTTTTCATCCATCCGGAGCATTTCAGGAGTTGCTTTCTCTCTCGATCATCCGGAGGCCATCTTTTCGGAAGATTTCTTCATTCTAAGTTTTCAGATTCATTCCCAAATTATTCTATATCCGTGCCCCTTCGTTCATCTCAATATTCTTCCGGTCCTTCGTTCAAGTGTTCTTTAATCAGCTCATGATCTCTTTGTTCTTTTGAATCCAAATCCCCTCTAGCATATTGGTTCTTCTAATTCTTCCCGGTGATTCATTCTCTTTCATCAGTCATTTTAGAATTCTTACGGTGGTTCATTTAAGATTCTTTTTCCTTGATTATCATTTTAATCCATTCGTTCTTTCGAATCCTACCGGTGGTTCATGAAGACCTTCTCAAGGTGGCGCTATGTCACTTCTCAATTCTTTTTCAAGAAGAATAAGTAGTATGCAATAATCCATTGCTTATCATCAATTTAATTTGATGAAGGATAAGCATACAATAAATCTTATTCTTATTTCATCCAAGTGAGTAATCCTTTCCTTCAGAGTTTGTTCTTGATGAATAAATTCTAGTTCCAAGTTTTTCCATCTTTTCTTTTCCGGAGTTCAAATTCCCCAGGCCATGTCGTCGGAACCTCCATCTAAATCATCGCAAGGCTCATCTTATTCTTTCTTCCTTCATTCTATATCATCATCCTTTTTGTCACCGGAGTTCTTCACGGTGGATCATCACGATTTAATTCATTCTCCAAAGAGTTCATCAAGATTCTTGTTGGTGGAGTTCAAGTATCTTTTCTTCTCCCGTCTTGAAGAGCAAATAATTTTTCATTTTCTTGGAAAGTGGAGTTTTGCATTTCTTCGTTCCTCTAAGCTATCCAATCATTTCGTTTGTGGCCGGTTATCATCTTATGATTTTGAGATGTTACCTATAAGCCCTCAACAAGCTTATTCTTTCATTGTTGATTTTCTCAACAACTCCGTTCAATCCTTCATTCTAAGTTCTTTTCTTTCAATTATTTCAATTCTTCCGGAGGCTTTGTGTTGTTCCTCTGGTCAACTATCGTTCCATTTTGTCAAACTCAGTTCTATCCCTCCATGTTTTAACCGGAGTGCTGCCTAAATTCTTTCAGTCTTATTCGTTTCTTTTCTCATTCTAACCACTCCGGTTAGAACGAGTCGCTTCATAGTCTATCTGATTCCGTGAGCTTTTGATTCTCGTCATTCTCGTCGTTCCCCTCGTCTTCTCTAGTGCTCTCGATTCTTTATTTCTTCTCTTGAGTTCATGTTTCACCTCATCCCTTTTTCTTTCCGTCTCGGTCCTAAGATCTCGGGACGAGATCTCTTGTTAGTGGAGGAGTGTTGTAACGCCCCGGATTCGATGCGCCAGGTGTCTGCCAGTTATTCGCCGTCATTGCCATGTCATTTGCTTGTGTGTTGCACTTTCCATGTCATCATCTGCATTTTTATTATGCCATAATGTGCATTTCATTTTGCATACATGTTCGTCTCATGCATCCGAGCATTTTCCCCGTTGTCCGTTTTGCAATCCGGCACTCCTATGTCTCCCGGCGCTCCCTTTTACCTCTTTTCGTGTGTGGGTGTTAAATGGTCTCGGAATGGCCCGAGGTTTGTCAAGCGGCCTTGGTATAGCACCGTGAACCGCTGTCAAGTTTCGGATCATTTGGAGGTCGTTTGGTACTCAACAGTTAGCAGGGTAACCGCAAAAGCCTCTTTGTTTGCAGCCCAACACCCTTTCAAAGTGGCCCAAAACCCAGCAAACTCCTCTCCATGCTCTCGGTCGTTCGATCACGATCGCGTGGCCGAAAACCGCACCTCATTTGGACTCTCCTAGCTCCCTCTACCTATATATACACCTCCCCCTCCGAAATTTCGCGGATGAATTCTTCCCCTAACCCTAGATTTTCCCCTCGCGCCGCCGGACGCTTCTTCCCCGCCGACAGACATGTCCGCCGCCGCCGTCCTCCCTCTCCCGCGCCGCCACGTGGCCTCCTGCGCCGCCCCGCCCACAAGCCGCCCGGCCAGGCAGGCCCGCCCGGGCCCAGCCCCCAGCGCCTCCGGCTCGCCCGCCGCCGCCGCTTCGCCCATGCGCCCCGCGCCCAGCGCCCTTTACGCCCGGCACGTCGTCGCCCGCCCGCCCCGGCCCGGCCCCGCGCGAGCAGGGCCGCCCGCCTCAACCGCCGCCCGCGCCTCAGCGGCCGGATCCGGCTGAATCCGGTCGAGGAAAACCCGCCGCCGGCCCCGTCGCCGGGCTCCCCTCCGCCGTGGCCTCGAGCCCCTCCGGCTCGTCCCCGTACAACTCCGGCCACCGGCGCCGCGGGTTCGGCGAGATCCGCCGCCGCCTCGGTTCGCGTGATTCGGTTGACTTCTTACCCCCCCCCCCCCCGATTTCCTCTAAGTCCCCGAGTTTTCAGTAATTTTCATGCATTTTCATCATGCCATAACTCTGCATCCGTAGCTCCGTTTTGCGCGTGTAATATGTCAAAATGTTCGCCTCGACGATTAGATCATTTCTTCTCATTGCATCATTTTAATTTGAGCTCATCTTGATGCCCGAAATGCTGTTAGAAGAGGGCTATGTGATGTTAGTTTCTGATTCTTATCGAACATGCACTTTGTCATTTTGCCATGATTGATGTGTGCATCCTATGAACTTGAGTCCTACATGTGTTTTTAATATGCCATGCCATCTTTACAGGGGTGTATGCCATGTATTTTTGTGATCTATGTGGTGACTAGCACAAGCATGCAAACTAGGCTTCATGATGTTGCTGATTTCAGCCTGATTACTTGATATTTTTATGCCATGGTAACTTGATGCTACCGAGAGATCCATGCTTATTTTGAGATACTTCAGTAAGGATGTTTTGTTCTACATGTCTTGCTCTATCCATCCATGCCCTTGTTTGCAATTATGGAGTGCCATAGCTTGAGTCAATCGAGCTCTACTTTTGCTATAAAATGTTCCTGGCAGATTGTTTACATGTTATTCAATTTTGCCAGGGTTGTTGTAGTTGATCCGTGTATGCTATTATGTTGTTCTTGCCATGTATAGCTTCTATGCCATGTCTTCTTACTGTTGGTTGCCTTTCCATGCCATGTATTGCTCTGTGGTGAGTGGTTCAAGCTCACCAACATGCCTACTGTCGTTGTTTTACGCCATGTATGAATCTGTAATATAAATTGCCATGTTTACATGGGTGCCATCATATTTTCTGATCCTTTTTGGCTTATGGTCAGTAAGGGACTTTTGTTATATGCATTTAGTAGTATCATGCCATGCCTTTGTTTGCCATGTTAAGTTCCTGTAGCATGTTGTTTGATAGCTCTAAACATTGCAACCTGATGTTATTTCTACTGAAGTCTGAAACTGTTATTATTTGCAATCTTGCCATGTCATTTTGAGCATGTTCTAGTGATTTCTGGAGATAGCTCAGTGTTCATGTTTTGTCGTTCTTTACCTGTACATCATGCCCATGCCTTTTGTTATTATATTGAGGTCCTGTAGCATGTTGTTTTGATGTTCGCAATATGCCTAGTTGCTGTTTTGGACAGATTGTTGCTATAACTTGTATAGGGTGTATGTGTTGAACCGTTGCTCCGTTTTGAGTGTGCTCTATATGAAACTTGCTTGATTTTGCATGTAGTTTCATATTATCATGTTACATCCTTTTTTTGAGGTGTTTGCTTGATGTTTGGATGCATTTTGCATCAATGACATGCTTATCTTGTTTTGCTCATATCTTCTAGGCCGTAGCTCCGAATCTAATGAACTTTATATGTAACTTGACTAGAATTTCGTGTAGATCATCTTGGTGCATTTTAACTTGCTGTTTAACAACTTGAACATAAGGTTTATTCAGATCTGGACCAATTACGAAATTTGCATATGAGGACTACCGGAATTGTTATATGTTGTTCCCGGCCTCATTTAAACTTGCCTTGATGTGTTGCTCTTGTTTGCATCATCTCTTGCCATGAGTAGCTTCATGTAGTCTTCTCATGCATCATGCTTGTTTGTGCATCATGCCTTGTTCATGTGTGGTGTGTTTACCTATGTTGTGTGCTTCTTCTTGTTAGTTCCCGTTTCGTTGCGATCGTGAGGATTCGTTCGTCTACGCTTGGTTCGGCTTCATCCGTTCATCTTCTTCATGGACTCATTCTTCTTCCTTGCGGGATTTCAGGCAAGATGACCGCTACCCTGGATCTCACTACTATCATTGCTATGCTAGTTGCTTCGCTCTTCGCTATGCTTCGCGCTACCTATCACTTGCTGCTCAAGCCCCCTATTTGCCATGTCGGCCTCTAACCTTTTGCACCCTTCCTAGCAAACCGTTGTTTGGCTATGTTACCGCTTTGCTCAGCCCCTCTTATAGCGTTGTTAGTTGCATGTGAAGGTGAAGTTTGTTCCTTGTTGGAACATGGAGATGTTGTTCCTTGTTGGAACATGTTTACTTGTTGGGATATCACAATATATCTTATATTATTAATGCATCTATATACTTGGTAAAGGGTGGAAGGCTCGGCCTTATGCAGTGTTTTGTTCCACTCTTGCCGCCCTAGTTTCCGTCATATCGGTGTTATGTTCCCGGATTTTGCGTCCCTAACGCGGTCGGGTGATTTATGGGACCCCCTTGACAGTTCGCTTTGAATAAGACTCCTCCGCAAAGGCCCAACATTGGTTTTACCATTTTCCTCACCTAGCCCTTTTTCCTTGGGTTTCGGGCCCGAGGGTCATCTTTATTTTAACCCCGACCAGTGCTCCTTGAGTGCTGGCTCGAACTAGAGCCACATGCAGCGCCCCTCAAGGAAACTTGAGGTCTGGTTTTAGTTATGCGGACTGCTCATCCGGTGTGCCACGAGAACGAGTACGTCGACTCCTATCGGGATTGTCGGCACATCCGGCGGCTTTGCTGGTCTTGTTTTATTGCTGTCGAAATGTCTTGTGGCGGGATTCGAGACTGATCGGGTCTTCCGGGAGAAGGAATATCCTTCGTTGATCGCGAGAGCTTATCATGGGCTAAGTTGGGACACCCTGCAGGTATAAACTTTCGAGCCGTGCCAGCGGTTATGTGGCAGATGGGAATTTGTTAATGTCGGTTGTAGAAAACCGAAGTTGATCTTAATTAAAATACACCCACCGTGTGCGCAACCGTGAGTGTCTCTTTTGGGGTTGATCGAGAGGAGAACATGGTTTCTTGGGTTATGTCGGCGTAAGTAGGAGTTCAGGATCACTTCTTGATCATTACTAGTTGTGACCGTTCCTTTGTTTCTCTTCTCGCTCTCATTTGCGTATGTTAGCCACCATATATGCTTAGTCGCTGCTGCAACCTCACCACTTTACCCCCCTCCTTTCCCTTTAAGCTTTGCTAGTCTTGATACCCATGGTAATGGGATTGCTGAGTCCTCGTGGCTCATAGATTACTACACCACCAGTTGCAGGTACAGGTTTCGCGATGATCTTGACGCGAGAGCGATGTTTGCTTGTTTTGGAGTTCTTCTTACGCTTCTTCTTGATCGGGGATAGGTTCGGTCGGCAGCCTGGGCTAGCAGGTGGATGTCATTTGAGCTTCATTTATGTTTCATCCGTAGTCGGATGTTGATCTTGTATATGATGTTGATGTATTCTTGTGGCATTTGTGCCTTATGTATGTATCCCTATGTATTATGTAATGTTGATGTAACGATATCCACCTTGCAAAAGCGTTTTAATATCGGGTCTATCCTTGGTGGGACCTTGAGTTCCTTTTGGATAGGGTCGCATATTGAAGCGTGACGATCGACTCCATCATCCCGTTCTCTTGAGCGCTTCCGCTTCGATCTACAAGTGGTATGTAGATGCATCTCTCTCTTATTACTCGTTGCTTAGATGAACTCATAGATGGATCTTGGTGAAACCGTGGAAATTTTTATTTTACTAGCGTTCCCCAACAGTGGCATCATGAGCTAGGTCTATCGTAGTTACGCTTTGCACGAGTAGAACACAATTTGTTGTGGGCGTAGATGTTGTCAACTTTCTTGCCGCTACTAGTCTTATTTTGCTTCAGCGGTATTGTGGGATGAAGCGGCCGGACCGACCTTACATATGCGCTTACGTGAGACAGGTTCCACCGGTGACATGCATTAGTTGCATAAGGTGGCTAGCGGTGTCTGTCTCTCCACTTTAGTTGGGCGGATTCGACGAAAAGGGTCCTTATGAAGGGTAAATAGAAGTTGACAAATCATGTTGTGGTTATTAAGTAGGTAAGAAAAGCGTTCTTGCTAGAACCCAATTGCAGCCACGTAAAAGATGCAACAACAATTAGAGGGCGTCTAACTTGTTTTTGCAGCAATTGACATGTGATGTGATATGGCCAGAAGTTGTGATGAATGATGAATGATATATTGTGATGTATGAGATCATGTTCTTGTAATAGGAATCACGACTTGCATGTCGATGAGTATGACAACGGCAGGAGCCATAGGAGTTGTCTTAATTATTGTATGACCTCGTGTCATTGATTCAACGCCATGTAAATTACTTTACTTTATTACTAAGCGTGTTAGCCATAGTAGTAGAAGTAATAGTTGGCGAGCAACTTCATGGAACACGATGATGGAGATCATGATGCTGGAGATCATGGTGTCATGCGGTGACAAGATGATCATGGAGCCCGAAGATGAAGATCAAAGGAGCTATATGATATTGGCCATATCATGTCACTACTTTATATAATTGCATGTAATGTTTATTATGTTTTATGCATCTTGTTTACTTAGAACGGCGGTAGTAAATAAGATGATCCCCCTAACTGTGCACCGTTGCTAAAGTTCGTCGTTTCGAAGCACCACGTGATGATCGGGTGTGATAGATCCTTACGTTCACATACAACGGGTGTAAGACAGTTTTACACATGCAAAACACATAGGGTTAACTTGACGAGCCTATCATGTACTGACATGGCCTCGGAACACAAGAGACCGAAAGGTCGAACATGAGTCGTATGGAAGATACGATCAACATGGAGATGTTCACCGACGATGACTAGTCCGTCTCACGTGATGATCGGACACGGCCTAGTCGAATCGGATCATATAACACTTAGATGACTAGAGGATGTCAAATCTGAGTGGGAGTTCATTAAATAATTTGATTAGATGAACTTAATTATCATGAACATTAGTCTAAAATCTTTGCAAAATGTCTTGTAGATCAAATGGCCAGCGCTCATGTCACCATGAACTTCAGCGCGTTCCTAGAAAACCAAGGCGACGATGATGACAACAACTATTGGATTGGGTCCGGAACACGAGATCATCCTCATAGCAGCCAAGAAACAATATGTCCTAGAAGCACCGCTAGGTGAAGCACCCATCCGGAGAACCAAGACATTATGAATGCTTGGCGGTCTCGTCTTGATGATTACTCCCTCGTTCGATCGGCATGCTTTACAGCTTAGAACCGGGGCTCCAAAAGCGTTTTGAGCAACACGGAGCATATGAGATGTTAGAGGAGCTGAAAATGGTTTCCAAGCTCATGCCGGGTCGAGAGATATGAAGTCTCTGAAAAGTTCTATAGTTGTAAGATGGGCGAAAATAGTTACGTCGGTGAGCACATACTCAAAATGTCAGGTTGCACAACCGCTTTGTCCCAACTGGACATTAACCTCCCGGATGAGGCGGTCATTGAATGAATCCTTGATCGCTCCCACCGAGCTACAAGAGCTTTGTGATGAACTACAATATGCAGGGGATGGTGAAAACTATTCCTGAAATATTTTCAATGCTGAAGTCGGCGAGGTAGAAATCAAGAAAGAACATCAAGTGTTGATGGTCAATAAAACCACTAAGTTCAAGAAGGGCAAGGGTAAGAAGAAGTTCAAGAAGGGCGGCAAGGATGTTGCGGCGCCCGTAAGTCGATTGCGGGAAGAAGTCAAAGAATGGACCCAAGCACGAGGCAGAGTGCTTTTATTGCAAAGGAAGGGTCCTTTGGGCGGAACTGCCCCAAATATTTAGCGAGACAAGAAGGCGGCAACACTAAAGGTATATTTGATATACATGTAATTGATGTGTACCTTACCGTACTCGTAGTAACTCCTGGGTATTTGATACGGTGCCGTTGCTCATATTTGTAACTCACGGCGGGGCTGCGGAATAAGCGGAGGCTGGCGAAGGGCGAGGTGACGATCTTGCGTCGGGAATGGTTCCAAGGTCGATGTGATCACCGTCGGCACGCTAACTCTACATTTACCTACGGGATTAGTTTTAAACCTCAATAATTGTTATTTAGTGCCAAGTTTGAGCATGAACATTGTATTAGGATCTCGTTTAATGCGAGATGGCTACTCATTTAAATCCGAGAATAATGGTTGTTCTATTTATATGAGAGATATGTTTTATGGTCATGCTCCGATGGTCAATGGTTTATTCTTAATGAATCTCGAACGTAATGTTACACATATTCATAGTGTGAATACCAAAAGATGTAAAGTTGATAACGATAGTCCCACATACTTGTGGCTTTGCCGCCTTGGTCACATTGGTGTCAAGCGCATGAAGAAGCTCCATTCGATGGACTTTTAGAGTCTCTCTATTATGAATCATTTGACACATGCGAACCATGCCTCATGGGCAAAATGACCAAGACTCCGTTCTCGGAACAATGGGCGAGCAACCAACTTATTTGAAATCATACATACCGATGTATGCGGTCCAATGGCGTTGAGGCTCATGGAGGATATCGTTATGTTCTCACTCTAATTGATGACTTGAGTAGATATGGGTATGTCTACTTGATGAAACACAAGTCTGAGACCTTTGAAAAGTTCAAGGAATTTCAGAATGAGGTAGAGAATCAGCGTGACCGAAAAATAAAGTTCTTCTGATCAGATCGTGGAGGATAATATTTAAGTCACGAATTTGGTACACACTTAAGGAAATGTGGAATCGTTTCACAACTCATGCCGCTGGAACACCTCGGTAATGCGGTGTGTCCGAACATCGTGTCGCACTCTATTGGATATGGTGCGATCTATGATGTCTCTTACCGATTACCGCTATCATTTTGGGGATCGCTCTAGAGACATCTACATTCACTTTAAATAGGGCCTTTGTCTAAATCCGTTGAGGCGACACCGTATGAATTATGGTTTGGGAAGAAACCTAAGCTGTCGTTTCTAAAAGTTTGGGGATGCAATGCTTATGTCAAGAAACTTCAACTGAAAAGCTCGAACCCAAGTCGGAAAAATCGTCTTAATAGGATACCCCAAGGAAACCATTGGGTATACCTTCTACCTTAGATCCGAAGGCAAGATCTTTGTTGCCAAAACGGATCCTTTACGGAAAAAGAGTTTCTCTCGAAAGGAGTAAGTGGGAGGAAAGTAGAACTTCGATGAAGTACTACCTCTTGAACGGAAAATAGTGCAGCTCGGGAAAATGTTCTGTGATGCCGACACCGGCGGAGAGGAAATTAATGATGATGATCAAGGTACTTGGATCAAGTTACTCTGAACCGTGGGTCCACGAGGACACGTTCCACACCAGTAGTATGGCAAACCTGTCCTGGAAATCATGTTGTTAGACAACGGTGAACCTTTGAACTATGAAGAAGCGATGGTGGGCCCGGATTCCAACAAATGGCTTGAAGCCATGCAATCCGAGATAGGATCCATGGATGAAAACAAAGTATGGACTTTGACAGACTTGCCGATGATCGGACGATAGAAAACAAATGGATCTTTAAGAAGAAGACGGACACGGATGGTAATGTTACCATCTATAAAGCTCGACTTGTCGCTAAAGGTTGTCGGCAAGTTCAAGAGGTTGACTACGATGAGACTTTCTCTCCCGTAGCGAAGCTAAAGTCCGTCCGAATCATGTTAGCAATTGCCGCATACTATGATTATGAGATATGGCAAATGGACGTCAAAACGGCATTCCTTAACGGCTATCTTAAGGAAGAACTGTATATGATGCAACCGGGAGGTTTTGTCGACCCTAAGAATGCTAACAAGGTATGCAAGCTCCAGCGATCCATTTATGGGCTGGTGCAAGCATCTCGGAGTTGGAACATTAGCTTTGATGAGATGATCAAAGCATTTGGGTTTATCTGAGACTTATGGAGAAGCCTGCGTTTACAAGAAAGTGAGTGGGAGCTCATAGCATTTCTCATATTATATGTAGATGACATACTTTTGATGGGAAATGATATAGAACTTTTGGACAACATTAAGGCCTACTTGAATAAGAGTTTTTCAATGAAGGACCTTGGAGAAGCTGCTTATATATTAGGCATCAAGATCTGTAGAGATAGATCGAGGCGCCTCATAGGTCTTTCACAAAGCACTTACCTTGAAAAGATATTGAAGAAGTTCAAAATGGATCAGTCCAAGAAAGGGTTCTTGCACAGATTACAAGGTGTGAAATTGAGCTCGGCTCAATGTCCGACCACGACAGAAGATATAGAAGAGATGAGTGTGATCCCCTATGCATCAGCCATAGGTTCTATTATGTATGCCATGCTATGTACCAGACCTGATGTAAACCTTGCCGTAAGTTTGGTAGGTAGGTACCAAAGTAATCCCGGCAAGGAACACTGGATAGCGGTCAAGAATATCCTGAAGTACCGAAAAGGACTAAGGACATGTTTCTCGTTTATGGAGGTGACGAAGAGCTCGTCGTAAAGGGTTACGTCGGCGCTAAGCCGACACAGATCTGGATGACTCTAAGTCACAAACGGATAGGTGTATATGTTGAATGGTGGAGCGATGGCTGGTGCAGCTGCAAGCGAAGCGTCGTGGCGGGATCTACGTGTGAAGCGGAGTACATGGCAGCCTCAGAGGCAGCGCATGAAGCAATTTGGGTGAAGGAGTTCATCACCGACCTAGGAGTCATACCCAATGCGTCGGGGCCGATCAAACTCTGCTGTGACAACACTGGAGCTATTGCACTTGCCAAGGAGCCCAGGTTTCACAAGAAGACCAGGCACATCAAGCGTTGCTTCAACTCCATTCGTGAAAATGTTCAAGATGGAGACATAGAAATTTGCAAAGTGCATACAGATCTGAATGTCGCAGATCCGTTGACTAAACCTCTTCCGCGAGCAAAACATGATCAACACCAGAACTCTATGGGTGTTCGATTCATCACAATGTAACTATATTATTGACTCTAGTGCAAGTGGGAGACTGTTGGAAATATGCCCTAGAGGCAATAATAAAAGGATTATTATTATATTTCCTTGTTCGTGATAATTGTCTTTTATTCATGCTATAATTGTATTATCCGAAAATCGTAATACGTGTGAATAGATAGACCACAACATGTCCCTAGTGAGCCTCTAGTTGACTAGCTCGTTGATCAATAGATAGTCATGGTTTCGACTATGGACATTGGATGTCATTGATAACGGGATCACATCATTAGGAGAATGATGTGATGGACAAGACAATCCTAAGCATAGCACAAGATCGTGTAGTTCGTTTTGCTAGAGCTTTTCCAATGTCAAGTATCTCTTCCTTAGACCATGAGATCGTGTAACTCCGGATACCATAGGAGTGCTTTGGGTGTACCAAGCGTCACAACGTAATCGGGTGACTATAAAGGTGCACTACAGGTATCTCCGAAAGTGTCTTGGGTTGACACGGATCGAGACTAAGATTTGTCACTCCGTATTACGGAGAGGTCTTGAGCCCACTCGATAGTGCATCATCATAATGAGCTCAAAGTGACCAAGTGTCGGTCACGGGATCATGCATTACGGTCTGAGTAAAGTGACTTGCGGAGCGAGATTGAGCGAGGTATTGGGATACCGACGATCAAATCTCGGGCAAGTAACATACCGTTGACAAAGGGAATAGTATCGTGGTTGCTTGAATCCTCGACATCGTGGTTCATCCGATGAGATCATCGAGGAGTATGTAGAGCCAACATGGGTATCCAGATCCGCTGTTGGTTATTGACGGAGAGCCGTCTCGGTCATGTCGCATATCTCCGAACCCGTAGGGTCTACACACTTCAGGTTCGGTGATGCTAGGGTTATTAGGAAGACTTGTATGTGATTACGAATGTTGTTGAGTCCGGATGAGATCCGGGACGTCACGAGGAGCTCGGAATGGTCGGAGGTGAAGATTTATATATGGGAAGCTGTCATACGGTCACGGAAAGTTTGAGGGCATATCGGTATTGTCTGGGGCCACGGAGGGGTTCGAGGGTCCACCGGAGGGCCACCTCTCTCGGAGGGCGTCATGGGCCGTGGGGCAGGGAACCAGCCCTGGAGGTGCTGGCCCCCTTTGGGCCCATGCGCCTAGGGTTGGGGAAACCCTAGTGGGGCGCCCCCCTTGCTTGGGGGCAAGCCCCTCCTTGGCCGCCGCCCCCCTCTAGATCTCATCTAGGGGGCCGCCCTGCCCTTCCCTATAAATAGAGGGGCAAGGGAGGGCTGCAACACACATCAAGGCGCAGCCCTCCCTCCCAACACCTCTCCTCCTCCGTTAAGTGCTTGGCGAAGCCTGCCGAGATCTTGCCTCTCCACCATCACCACGCTGTCGTCTTGCTGCTGGAGCCTTCTTCCTCAACCTCTCCTTCCCCCTTGCTGGATCAAGAAGGAGGAGACGTCATCCGCTCCGTACGTGTGTTGAACGCGGAGGTGCTGTCCGTTCGGCACTTGGTCATCAGTGATTTGAATCACGGCGAGTACGACTCCATCATCCCCATTCTCTTGAACGCTTCTACAAGTGGTATGTAGATGCATCTCTCTCTTATTACTCGTTGCTTAGATGAACTCATAGATGGATCTTGGTGAAACCGTAGGAAATTTTTTATTTTCTGCAACGTTCCCCAACAGCTGGGCGCATCTATCCTCGGCTGATTCTGCCCATGGAGCAGCCCATGGCCACCGACGATTGGTCTCATGCGGAACTCGTGGATCCCCGCGTGAAGCCGGTGCTGGAGAAGATGAACGCGGACCAGTGGCCGGGCAATATGGCGACGGCGAAGCTGACCGGGCCGTCGCTCCTAAGGGAGTTCCTGGAGCACCAGGTGGCCCCGCTTCGTCAGTACTCGCTTCCGCTGTGGAGGCCCCGCCCAATTCCCGCAGTCTTGGCCGACGAAGATCTGGCCACGGTCCTCCAATCTTTGGTCGGGGGAGACGTGGCGAGGATGGGGGGCGCTCCTGTACCCCTATTCCTTCGAGATGATTGGGAGCAGGCGGTGGTCTCCATGCCCGTCGTCAATGGGGATGGGCCCGTGCCCGCGGAGGTTCCCGAGGACCCGGCGGCCCTAGCGATGGTGAACGTGTCCTCCGGCGACTCCAGCGGAGAGGAGGAAGTAGAGGAGCGGGGAGAGGGGCCTGACTCCGAGGCGACCGATGGGGAGTCGAGCGCCCTCCCGGCGCGGTCCCGCTCTCCGCCTCTTGCCGGCGGCAGCGAGGATGGCGATGGCGAGGCGCGCGAGCTTGCCGGATCCCAAAGAAGGACAGGACGGGGCTGGTCCCCCGCGGGTCTGCCCCGGCTCCGAGGCGATCTGCAGACGCGCCTCCTGCTCCCGGGCCTCTTGAGGCTGATCCCTGCAGCCGACTTTCGGGCTTCAAATTTGGCCGGAGGTTGCTCGAGCCCGCGAGCGATGACCAGTAAGTGCTTGATTCCTGTTTTATTTCTTGCTTTGTCGCTGAGGCTTGATATATGTATTCCTTGGCTAGGCTGGCGCCTACGGCGAAGAAGCTGAAGGGGCTCGAGGCTTCGTGCAGGGCGATGCCTCCGTCCATGAAAAGAAGGTGACGGCAAGACACGGGCCTCTCCTGCCCGGTCATCCTCGCGAGGCCGGGCGGAGCTAGCTAGGGCGAGCTCAGCCCCCATGGCCCAAGCGACTCCGGAGGTATCCTTGCTTGATGCTACTGTCGCAGCTGTCGGGGCGCAGAAGGTCCCGCATCAAGATGCTGTGGTTACTCTGCCGTCCTCTCCTCCTACTCCACCAGCGGCTGTCTCTCCGACTCCTTCCACTGTCCTTTATCGTGCTGATGCTGAACTAGACCGGCTGCGACAAGATCTTCTGGGCGCCGACCCTCGCTTGGTGGCCGGGCGCTTGGATCTGCCTCCATTGGGTTCGCTCGGCGCTTCGATTCGATTCGCGCTGGTTGAGCCTGACGGCTGCTGACGAGGAAAGCAGGCCGTCCTTGAAGCGAGCTGCTCGCGACGCGCCTTGGAGGAGGTAGCCGATGTCGAGGTCCTTGCAAAGCGCTAGAAGCGAGCTGCAGGGCTTGCATGACCAGCTTGCCAAGGAGGCCCGCGTTAAGCCAAGAGAAGGAGGAAGACATGAAGGCTCATGAGCGGCCGTCAGGGACCGGACGCCAAGCTTAACGGCACCATGACCGCTTGGGTGTCTTTGGAGCAGGAGTTGGAGGCGAAGAGGGTCGAGCTGGGCGGCAAGGCGCGGGTCCTTCTTGAGGACCGCGTGGCCTTCGCAGAGATGGAGGTGAAGGCTCGCACCTTCTTTGAGGTCGCTTCTGACAGCGGCCTGGAAAGCCCGCTAGCCGGTGCGAGGGCAGCCCCGCCAAGCTGCTTCCCTTCTGGTCCGCGCCCTTGAAGATGTCACCTTGGCCTTGGCCTGGTGAGGCCGAGGCGCGTCTGTCTTCGCAGCGGCGGCGGCGTCCTTACCCGTCTACCTTCGCGATCCCAACATCGACCTCGACAGCTCTTTGGAGCCCGTGGCCAGCGAGCTTGGCGCTGCCGCTCTTTGAAGCCGTGAAGGGTCGGCGGAGGCTCTGCTGGTGAAGTTCGGGCCTTGACACCAAGCGAAGCGGCGCTGCCGATCTGAGCTTCCGAGGCGAACCCGCCCAGCGCAGCTCCGCCGTCAACAAGTGACTCCTTTGTGGCTCTGTTACGCTTTCAGCTCCTGCAACATGCATCATGCCTCGGGGCGTTTAAACTTCGTTTGGTGTTGTGACAACAGTTATGGACTGTAATATTTGCTTTTGAATTCCTCGAGATTTGCGCTTTTCCTTCCTACTTGCTTATGTTCTACCTTTGGCGAGCCCGGCCCTTGCATACCTCAGCCGCCATTAGCCCGACCGGAAACCAGGGCGGGACCAAGGAGTGAGGGCTATGTGACAAGTTAGGCTCTGAGTGCAATGCTCATGAGTCCCCTTGGCGCCTGAACAACAAGTAGGGAGGTGAGATGTATGGGTTAATTTACCATTCTCGTCTGCGAGCCGGCCCGAGCATACCTCAATCGCCGTTAGCCTTTGGAACTAAGGGTGAGGGCTACGTGACCAGTTAGGTTCTGAGTCGCGATGCTCGAGTCCCCTTGCGTTCAAAGGCCTTCGTACCTTGGCTCTGCTCGGGGAGGGGCGTCTGACGAACCAGGCCGAGGGCTGGCTGGGTGGCGTCGTCTGGGCATGACCCAGGCGTAGCCCCCGTGCTCAGCCCCATCGCGCGGCACTCCCGAGGGGAGGCGTTGCAATGAGGCCAGACATTGAGCTCTGGGCTCGCTGAGGTTGATGCGGCCAGGGGCTACCCTCAGTTGTTTATCACCGGTCTTGAACATAAGCGCTTCCGTATGTGTGCGGGCATAGCCGCTCCTCGGCGGTGTCATCAGCCAGCGCGGAGCATGGTGCTTCCAGCAGTGCGTGGGAGGGGCTCCCCTCGGGAGGAGCCCAGGCGTGTCTGCCCATACGACACGTGGCTGGCACGGTAGGACTGACGAGGTGTATCACGGGCACTGTGAGCCAGCCAGCGGGACTCACGGGGCCCTACCTCAAGCGGAGTTCGCTGGCACTGAGCCTTAACTTGTGATGTGTTCCTGCAAATTTGGTTAGATGCGGCGCTCTCGTTCTCGGGTCCGGCCCTCGGCGGGTCTCGGCCGTCGGTGGTATGCCGGTCGTGATGCCATGGACAAGGCGGAGGGTGAGGGCTGGAGAGCGATGGGAGCCCATGGTCGCGATGCTCGGTACCCCCTTTAGCGTGCAAGCGGCCGACATGGAGGAAGAAGGGGTGCCGTGGACGGGCATCAAATAACAATCATGATGGGTCAAGCGCACGACCGAATAAGCGCAAGAGGGTACATGCGGCTGGGTGCGGCCCGAGTGGCTTGGGGATGATGCAGCCCGAGGCGCCGGATAAGGTAAGCTAGGAATATGAAGTAAAATGGATACCGCGCGCGGGGCGGACCCAGCGGCTGGAATGATGCAGCCACAGGGGCGCTCCCAGCTGTAAATGAAACTTGAAGGATGTCACGATAACGTTGAAGGCGAAGGCATGCTGAAGTAGCGGGCGTCGTGGGCTGCGAAGCCGATCTTCTCGAGCTCGGGCCCAGGGAGCCTCGGGAGGCTCGGGGCGCTGGTGGCTCCTCACGGACCATCTCCATCTCTGCCGGGACTGCGGGCGCTGGCCTCTTGAGCCTCGGGATGCTCCCCATGAGGCGCTGGCGTGGCGGCGCGTTCGGCACGCCATAGGGCATCTGACGTAGCTGCGGGGTGGACCTTGCAGCGCCCCAGCGTGAGGGCGAAGCGCTCTGAGGCGGCTCGGTTGAGCCACGGTATGTCGGCGCAGACTCGCAGCCCACCATCCTCGCCGGGATGGGGAGCTACTGGCGGTAAGCGGCGGCTGCCACTCATGACTCTTGACTCCTGCAGCTCTGGATGATCGGGTGACGAACTCCTGAGGGTTTGCCCTCCTTGCCTCGCTCCTTCCCGAGGGGCGTGCTGGCTCACGCCTCAAGTGGTGCCCAAGCGCCTCCTCGTCACCTTAGCAAGGTCGGTGGCCCTCGGAGAGAGCCCCGAGCCTTGCTTGAGGAGGCGTCAGGCGCGCCTTCCTATCTGACGAAGGAGGTGCCCCTGAGCAGAGCGGACCACGAGGGGTCGGGCCTAGCGATGTCTTCTTCTTCTTGGGAGCAGTCTCGGGGAGCCTCCCGCTCCTGCGATCTGGGTCTTCAAGTGACGTGGCTTGAAAAGCTCGCTCCGAGGAGCACACTGCGTCTCTCTCTTCACAAGGCACCGTAATGACTCCGCGCTTCACGGCATCTTGAGGGCGTTGTAGCCGTGATGAGTCACGGCCATGAACTTGGCGAGCTGGGTACCGAGGATGGCATTGTATGGCAGGCGAATGTGGGCGACATCGAAGTCGATGAGTTCGGTGCGGTAGTTGTCGCGCGCCCCGAAGGTGACGGGGAGGCGAACCTGCCCAATCGGAACTGTGGAGCCATCGGTGACTCCGGAGAAAGGCTTGGTTGGCTGAAGGTGATTGTAAGGCACTTGGAGATTGTTGAATGTCTCTACCGATAGGACATTGAGCCCTGCTCCACCATCGATGAGGGTCCTGGTGACTTGCACGTTGCTAATGATTGGGGAACAAAGCATCGGGAGGACTCCGGCTGTGGCCGCGCACTTGAGCTGATCTGCTGAGCTGAACGTGATGGCGCACGCTGACCACCTAAGGGGGCGCGTGGCTTCGAGCTCGGGGAGGACTGCATTCACTTCGCGGGCGAACTGCTTGAAGATGCGTTGAGAGGCTGGGGCATGAGCTTCGCCCAGGATGCAAGTGATCGTGCGCGGCTCCTGGAAGCCCCCAGCCCCCTCGTCCTGATGATGGTCCTCATTTCTCCTTGGCTGCGGCGGCAGAGGAGGGAGGCCTGCATTTCCTTGCGGGCGATGCTCGCGAGGCTGATCCTGCCAGTGATCCTCGCGAGGTCGGTCACGACACCCATGGCGAGGGCCACGGTCCTCCCAGCGTCCTGCATTTCTTCCTCCTCCTCGGTCGTAGCCTCGATTGTTGCGGTCGGGGCGTCGACCGAATCTCCCTTCTCGCATGGATCGGAGCTCTTGACATTCGTTGGTGTTGTGGGTGTGGAGGTCGTGGTACACACAGTACCGGCTGCCCTTGGAAGACTCGGGCAGATCCCTGCCTCGCTTGGTATCTGGTTCTGCCACGAGCACGGCAGCCCCCTTGTACTTCACGTCCTTGGCCTTGGGCTTCTTCTCTTCTGGGTCTGCGGCTGGCAGCTCGAGGAGGGAAAGGCGTCCTTCCTCAGCCCTGGCGCACTTGGTCGCCAAGTTGAACACCTCCAAGGAAGTGCACAGATCTTCATGCATCGCCAGCTCCTCCTTCATCTTGACGTCACGCACGCCATCGGAGAAGGCTGAGATGATGGCCTCCTCGGTCACCTTGGGAATCTTGAGGCGTGCGTTGTTGAAGCGCTGGATGTACTTCTGCAGGGTCTCTCCCGGCTGCTGCTTGATCGGCGCAAGTCGCTCATGGCAGGAGGCAGTCCACAATACCTCGGAAGTTGGCGATGAAGCGGGTGTGCATCTCGTCGGGGAGGAGATCGTGCGAGAGCCGAGTTCGAGGCAGTGCGGGCTCCGTCCTTGAGTGCCATGGAAACCAGTTCGCCATGACCTTCTCGTCCCCGTTGGCGGCTTCGATGCCCAGCTCGTAGAGCTGGAGGAACTCTGCTGGGTCGGCCATGCCGTCATAGCGAGGAGGCAGGTCTGGCTTGAACTTGGCGGGGCACGCGACGCTGCGCAGCTTGGTGGTGAAGGCGCGGTAGCCTGCTGTGGCCACGGGGGGCCTTTGGCGACGAAGAGCCTGGTCTTGCGGGTCCCCATGCGCTACCGCTGGGAGCAGCGCGGGGTCTTGGCGTGCTGGAGCAGGAGCACGGTCGTGACGGGCCGGCTCAGGGAGCACTCGGGCAGCTTCTTGTGGGCGAGGGACCTCTTGACAGCTCTTCTCTTGCTGCGCTGGTGCCGGACGGAGTGGGTTCCGCCCGAGGCCCGCGCCCTTGGGGCCAGGCGCCTTCTTGAGGGGCGGCGGCGCCCTGGGCTTCATCGCCCAGCGCGCGGCGGGCACGTGCAGTGAGAAAGGCGGCGCGGGAGCCCCTGCGGCGCGGAAGAGCTTCAGCGTCGCGGTCGATCCACTCTTCGTGAGGCGTCGTCGGCAGGCGGTAGCACAGGGCTCGTTGCTGCGATGGCGCGCTGAGCCATCATGGGCAGCGGGCCGCGAGACGAAGAACCAGCTGGGGCGAGTGAAGGAGTGGCGATGCGGCCGTCTCGCCTTCAGACGGATCTTTGGGAAGATGCTTGCTGCTCGTTCCCGCCGGGCGGTGGCGGTGTTGATGGCGGCGACGAGGAACAGCGAAGCGGCCGCCGACGGGGGCCGTCTGGGCGACGCCGGTAGAGAGAGCGGCCCGGCGCTCGGCGCGGGCCCGACAAGCGTCTGACATGGATGCGATGGGCGGCGAAGAACAGGGCGGCGGAAGATGGATTCCGGTGCACCCCTACCTGGCGCGCCAAATGTCGGATTTCGGGTTCCGGCAGACCCTCTAGGTTCGAACTCTGGGGTGCACGCAGAGATCTCAATCCCTACCTACCTGCACCTCGTCGCCTCGCTAGGATCTAAACTACCAAAGGAACAACACAAGAGACACAAGGTTTATACTGGTTCCGGCCACCATTGTGGTGTAACACCCTACTCCAGTGTGTGGTGTGGTGGATTGCCTCTTGGGCTGATGATGAACAGTACAAGGAAGAACAGCCTCGCAAGGGCCTGTTCTTGGCCGGTGCGACGAACTGCTAGGAGGAGTTCGGTCGCTCTCTCTCTCTCTCTCTCTCTCTCTCTCTCTCTCTCTCTCTCTCTCTCTCTCTCTCTCTCTCTCTCTCTCTCTCTCTCTAGATTGCTTGATCTCTAGCTCTGTTCTCAATTCCGGATCCCTCTACCCTGTGGGTGGCTAGTCCTATTCATAGGCAGAGGCCCTGGGCCTCTTCCCAAATATTGAGCGGGAAGGGCGCCAACAGTTGGCCATTTTGAAGGGAACAGCTAGTACATTTATCTGACTAAAGTTGGTCCTCGCCTATCAAAGGCTCTGGTGGTGGCCTTGGCTTGGGCTCCACGATGACCTCCTTCCTGCCGTTGCGACGGTCTTGGTCTTGTTGCACCGAAACGGATTCCTTTGCTTGATACTCTCGCCTGCGCTTGCTTCCATTGCACCAAAGAGGAAATGAGGACCTTTGCGCGGGCTGGCGCTACCTAAGCGCCCTTAGTGCGTCATGGCTTGCGTCATGGGCACCTCGTGAGGTACCCGTCTTGATCTCTCGCCTCCTCGCAAGCCTGCTGACGAGGCCGTGCTGAGGAAGCTTCATGTCGTCCGCCCATGAATCTGGCCCCTCGCGAGTCTTGAGCTTGTCTTGATGAAGATGGGCGTCTTGGGCCACCCCTTGAGCCACGTCGCAGGCCGCAGGCAGGCAAGTCTGGGTACCCCCGTTCCCAGAACACCGACAACGGCATGTTGATGCCGCTCCATGATAGCATGCCAAGTTTCATGAATTTCAGACGAGTTTTGGATTTGCTAGAATTTAAAAACCAGGTATCTCAACATTTTACGGCAATCAACGATTGCCACAGTGTTTGAAATTCATTCCCATCTCTTGCATGGGACCTAGAAATTCACCCAAGGACACACATGTGATTTTTCAACCAACTTTAGTGCATTGGAGCATGTGCTTGTAGTTCAATTTGAATTATACACATAAAATGCCTAGAAAGCCCAGTTAATGTATAAAAAAGGCCAAACGAACCCCGAAAAACTCATTCCCATTTCTTCCATGGGACCTAAGCATGCATTGAAGGACGCATATTTGATTTTTCAACCAATTTGTATGCACCGGAGCATGTGCATGTAGTTTAATTTTGAATTGTGCACCTGAAATGGCTAGAAAACCAGTTTAATGTATGAAATGTCCAAACGAACCCTGAATAATTCCAATTCTTTTACGACACACATACAGTTGCATGTTCACTGCAGATAAAAGGTCTACCAATTCAAACACCGTCCATTGCCGTCGTGACCCCATTTTGTAATTCAAATCAAGTAGATCCCACATAGTTTATTCTCACCAACCGTGTGAGATGTAGTACAAAATATCTTGGAGCACCGTCGGTGTATAGTACGCCTATGGCTTACGCGAGAAGGTGCGTTGGCTACAGTCCATAGCCGGCGTGTCAAGCACACTAGCTCGCTCCCCCCAAAACTCCCGCCTCTGCATCCCTCGCAATCTCAAAAATATATGCTCGCCCTTGATCCAAATTTTCAGTAGCCCCGCCTTGTTACTCCCGCCTAGTAAATTTTCCAGTTGCCGCCGTATTTCCTCAAACACAACCTCCGCTCACACAGACACACACAACCCTCAAAACCATTGGTAAGTCGCCGCCATTGTCGATGCCTCCATCCTCAACCTGTGCCTGTGTGCCGGGGAGCTCGAGTAACCAACGCGAAAAAGAGGCTTATCGCGGCCTTTTCGCCTGACGCCGGTGAGGTGGCTGCCGAGGTGTCCCCGTCGTCCTCCGCGGGCCCGATCCGCCGTTGCCGGTCCCCTGATCTGCCCGCCGCCGCACACCTATGCCTGTTCGAGGACTTCCCCGTCCTCCCCCGGACCCGGCAGCCGACGAAGTCCTACCTCGGGTCGGCGGCGGCGATGGGGGCGAAGTCGCCGAGATTACAGATCGAGACCCACACCGTCGGTGGCTCGGTAGCTTCCACGGCCGAGCTTCGCGGCCATGGAGTCGACCGTTGGTAGGTCCGCTACCGCGGCGTGGTGGCTAAACTCAATTTCCCCTTGGCACGTCTGGTCCACCTCGTTCCACCGGGCCGAAGTGGTGAGCTCGGCTATGGCGGGGGAGGACCGCGAGGCGTGGGAGCGTCTCGAGGCCGAGGCCGCCGTCGAGGCCTACATGCAAGATCTCCGCCGGCAGCACCCGGACCTCGCGGAGGCGGAGCTGGCGATCTTTGCCGGTGCGGAGGGCGGCAAGGTTATCGCGCTCTCCTCCGATGACGAGGTCGAAGGCGGCAAGGACGGCGGTGCGGAGGGCGGCGAGGTTATCGCTCTCTCCTCTGATGACGAGGTCGAAGGCGGCGGCGGCACGGAGGGTGTCGAGGTGGGCCCCTAGGATGAGGATATCGACGTCGACGAGTGGAGGAGTGCCTTCCCCAATGACCCCGACGACAGTACTGGCCCGGACCCGGATCGCGGCACACCATACATGACGAGAAGGATTGGCTCGACCTCTACTTCGATAGAAAGTAGTTTAGCTTAGTTTAAATTTATGTTTTATCTTCGGTTATCCAAAACTATCTATGTTTATGGTTGAATGCATGCTACTTTCAGTTGAACCTGCTTTGAACTTGATCAACTGGAAGTTTACAACCTTAAGTTTAGGGGATCGACTAGAAAAGGCCAAAAATTGCTGGAGTATATATATGTCCACTAAGGGTTTTAGTCCTTTAAATTTTTAAGGATCACCTAGAGATGTCCTTATGACTTGTTTATTTCAGTTCTTCACAATGTGATGCTCTATATGTGCAACTATTTGCTGTGCGGTTCAATTTCATCAATAACAGTTTCAACAATACCAATACGAATTATGATATTTGGTCGTTGTTCAGGATATTGCAGTTAACATGCCTTTCCGTTTTTCAATTGTTGTTTAGCAACATGCATTGTACTGAATGACTAAATATGCAATCCCAGGCTACATAGCAACAAGGAAGAGTGTTACCTTAATGTTCTGATGATGTCTATATATACATGTAATAAAATGTTATATAATGGGATGGATGGAATGTTGTACTACATCATTTTTCAATTGTTGTTTAGCTTCTAATATTAACTTGGTGCTTTTTGGTACATATATCATTGCCAAAGATCCACACTTCAACCCTTTCTGCGCATGGGGCAATGAGATATTCATGAACCAGCATCAAGTGAGGAAACTGATAAAGATTGTTACTAAAATGGGTTAAAAGATGTCAATCGAACTATTTGTTTACACTTTATGCAAGACAACAATGAACTGTAGGATGGTAAGTAAGAACCCTGTAGCCTTCTTTTTACTACCCGTAATGAGTTGTGTTAGATGACAATATCTGAATCTTTTTCTTTTGCAGTGGATCCTGAAGTAGTTTACTCAAGATTACCTCTCAAACTACATGATTGGCGACCGGCCATCACAAGGGGTTGGACTAGAGTCATGCATGCCTTCTGCATCCAGGAGAGCACAATAGGGCCCTTCCGCTTCACCTTGTTCAGCAACTGGAATGTCTGTCGCCTCTTTCTTTACCATCTGTAATAGTACAAGTATAGAACCCTGGTACATCATTCTTTATTTGGTGCTTCTGTAATTCTTAAACATATGTACCTGTGAATCGAATAATGCATTGTTTGTTTGAACCTGATGGATATGAATAAAGCTATAGCCTACTTTCAAGTTTATGTTGGGTACAATTTTAAATAGCAGCAATTAAATTAGGGTGAAATTACGTTGTGCAGGTCATTACGACACACACGGTTGGTAAAACACAAACGTTTGCGATATACAGCATAATCTGAGATGGTTCACAGAGAGGAAACGTGTGCAAGCATGCACATAGTTGCCGTTTGGAAAACGTGTGTGATGTCATACACTATCACATATGGTGCGGGAAAACTAAATGTGTGTGATTGTCTACCTATCGTACACGGTTTATAATCATGAACTGTTTGTGATGTGCCAGGCATCGTAAATCTCCCGTGCCTGGAATCTTCCTGGAAAGCTCCCGTGCCTACAATCTGCCTGGTTTTAGGCAGAACCACAAAACTCCGACTGTTATGGCAGTGCGAGCACAAACGAGTAGCAAGGATGAAGCGTTTGGGATATTCGTGATATCGGAAACGGTTATATAGGGACAACTGTATGCATCAAGCCTCCCTATCCCCGACGGTTTCTGGGTCGTGTGGGAAGGACCCCCCTATCACCCACACTCACTTGGCAACAGTTCCAAATGCCGTCGCGGAAAGGGGTAAAAAAACTATTTGTTTTGGACCGACGCGCACCAGTGACATATGCATGTTACTAGTCTAAGTTACTCCGCACTATGACTAGCCTTACTAGTACGCCTTACGCCCGCTCCCTCGCCCACGCGCACAATGGCTCGCAGGACGAGGAGAAAACTTTACTACTCCATTTACTCCTCGTCCCTACCTTGCTTAGAGAGATTATCACATCGTTTGGAATATATGTCCTTTATTAGATTTCAATATGAACTACTAGTACATACTCCAAACACTGATGTATATAGACGTATTTTAGAGTGTAGATTCACTCATTTTTCTCCGTATGAAGTCCATATTGAAATGGACATAATAGTACGCACTCTCCCTCGCCCCTTGACCCTCGCCCACATGGTGGACGTGCAGCAATTCATTCAGTCTCATATAGCCAGAACGATATATACCGCAGTACCATTATTACTCGACTTCCCGAAGAGGCGAAGAGCCAATCGCAAGGTTAATATTTTGGAGATGCCAAGCGCAAGGTTTATAGGAGAACAAGTAGTAGGTGCCGTGTCATTTATAAATAAAGTTTTTTCCTTTAGTGGCACGTACGCAATATAAATAGGTTCATATGGAGAGAAAAGGAAACCGCTCCACTATATACATAGGCAGGACGAGCCTACACGATTGCTTGCTGGGGTTGCTCTCTTCACACACTCTCGCACAAAATAACTGTGTCCACTTCTCTAACATCTCGGCGGATCACGTTCGCCAGGGGAAGGGATGGATGCTTAGTGTAGATGCAGTCGCTGTCGCCGACGGCGAAAACTCACTATCGGCACGTCCCTATCAGGGGTCCCCGCCGTTCTCTCTCACAAAGCCGGTGAGGTTGCCTTCGTCCCTTGCTCACTGCCGCGACGTGGGTAGTTGCTGCCTCCCGCCGCCCTCCTCTAGGTTGAGCTACGTCCTGACATCCCTCAGGTACAACTCCCTTTACAGCCGGCTTGCACCACTGCTCCAGCTGCCCACATCACTCCATGTGGATATTTCTCTACTTCTTTGCCACGCACATACCTCTACTGGCTTCTATGTACTGTATTCAGGATGAGTTTATGTCAACTAGTCCTAGTAATCTTATTCTAATCACGCTTCTTCAATTCCTTTGCCACACGGATGCTCATCTCGATTTTGGTGAAACTGCACAAAATGATCCGATGGTCAAAGGGTTGCAAACTTCATTTCTTCGGAAGCTCCAATGTTGCCAGCAAATTAAAGCCTGGTTAGGGTTTACGGTTCAAGGGCTGGGGAATGCATGGATCATTTTTTTCTTTAGCTATCTCTGTTCCAAAATAAGTGTCAACTTTAGTAGTAGTACAACTTTGTACTAAAGTTTGCATAAAGTTGAGACACTTATTTTGGAATGGAGGGAGTACATATTGGCTATGATTGAGATGCAATAGCATGCATGTTATTCTCCTTTGTATTTGATGAAATGTTGCAATGGGAAACCTTGGACACAAGATACATGAAACAGAAGCTGGAAGCTTCATAGCATTGTACAAATTTATCTCACTGATAAATTACAGCACGTACTATACTAGTACTATGTAAAGAGTTAGGTGTCGCACGGTGTCTAGAAAATATGGTGATAGTGTGAGGTGGGCCATGTAATCACTGAGCCTGCGTGTTTTCACTGCTCTCGCACTCCTCCACTGTAAGAATGGAGAAATTTGTAATCTAGTAGTACCTCCTTTCGCCGAAATCGTGGGACATCCAACAGTCCTACCACCTCAGTAATAATGACCAATGTGCCGTCAAATCACATAGACCCAGCAGTAAGTTGGACGGATGAAGTAACCATGACTCTTGAATCCGCTTCTCCCTTCAACGCAGGCGCCAGTGAGAGGCCGCGTCCGCTCTTCCCGGGCATGAATGCGGCATCGATTCTTTGGAGCGGCGCTGACCGTTTCGGGCGGGAAGCGCGCGCGGGCAATGGAGGGGCTTTGGGTGGGCCAGGCTGGTCAGGAGCGGGCGTGGCAACTGTCCGCCTGTCCCGATCGGACGGCTGGAAACGAGAGGATGCACCGACTCTCGCGGCTAAATCATACACTACACACCATCTCTCTGTAGGAGTAGGTCGATGTGTCGCTCTCTCTAAAACACACATGCTGATAAATACACACACACACACACGCACGCACGCACACACAGGTTCATAGAATAGGAATATCGTGCGGGTGCGAAGCCACAGGAAGTGAGATACAAATGGAGTACGTACAAGAAGAGAAGAGGTGAGGAATATTCCATCAAACCTGGACTGAGGAGTAGTACTCCCTCTGTCTAGGTGTTAATTCATCTTACGAAAATCATATATTCCCAAAATGTTTAGGCGTCGTCCATTAACTTTGCATATCAATCACCTCCTGACCTCGTTTCTAGCGAGCGTTGTTACTTAGGGAGCGTTTAGATCCTTAGCAAGAACAGTTTATAGCCTAGCTGGGCAAGGTTAGGCATTTGGATTTGTTAAAATATGTTAGCTTTTGTGGTCCAGCTAGCTTGGGTGGGCTAGAAAAACCTTGCTAGCTCAGGAGAGCCAGATTGGCTCGCTTCCGACTGCAAACTTCGCGTACTACCTCCGTCCTGGTTTATTGGTCCCCATTGTATTTCGTGTCAAATTTTGACCCTAGATTGAACTAACAAAATGTTCATGCATGTCAAAAAAAATTATATCATTGAAAACTATGTTCAAATACGAATCCAACGATATAATTTTTGTTTACATGCATTAACATTTTGTTAGTTAAATCTTTGGTCAAAATTGGGCACAAACTACAAAGGGGGCCTATAAACCAGGATGAAGGTAGTAGTAACATAGACTAGTAACATATGCATGTTACTAGTCCAAGTTACTCACCACTATGACCAACCTAAGCAATGTAACCAAATGCTCCTTACTCTGCCTTGTTATCTCCCCCGGAAACCCAATGCATGGAGCACAACTACGTGTTGATCAGTCTAGAAATCAAAGTCGGCTTGCATGCGAGTTAATACGTGGCCCTGCATGGTAGCTAAATGGGCATCTCTTAGTTGTTGGGATTAATTGTTGCGTTTCGAGACAGAAATCAGGGCTTTGGTTGGAGGAAGGACCGGTCAAGTTTCTCCTTCTCCTCCAATCTGCTTGCACCTTGGTCCCGCTACACCTTCTAACATGAATTATTACACCTAGACGGAGGGAGTAGTACGAGATACGGTGGCACACTGACTTAGGTCGAATACAAGTGCCCAAAATTGTGTGCATGTTATAATAAGGATTCACTTAAAATAGTACGTGAGCGAACAGAGGGATCAATTAGACAATGTTCACGAGAAGTAGCGAGATGTGTGAGGTAAGATACACCACTGGCGCTTTCAGTTTTTCTTATTAATTTGTTTGTTTCACCCTCTGACTGGTGGGACCCAACGTACTACGTGGAGAGAGGTAAGGTGACTAAGGCTGCATTATTTATGTACTACCAACATTGCTTTAAATCCCAAAAGACCTTACCACCAAAGCCACATGACACGATTATGATTTAAATCCCAATGACTCCCACACAAAAAAAAACACGGCATGCTTGTCACAGGAATGCAGGAATGTCTAAAAGGTTATTTTCTTGTCGTTGAACATAACGGAAGGGTGGTGTAGTTGGTTAGCCTGTTCTCTCATCAAACTTGAGGTCTTGGGTTCGATAACTACACTTGAGCATAATTTTGTTTTTGTTCGACTTCTTTCTTCTACCCAATGACAGGTAGGCGCCGCATAACAGAGAGAGAAAGTGATCTGGGGCGGTGCCAGGAGGATTCTTTGACTGGTCAAAATGGTTGGATACGGAGCTATACGATCTCGTAGTGACCGTATAATCACCTCATCACGTATGCGCTGCAGCCTCGGCGCTTGTTTTCTAGGGTTTGCAGTCTTCACACTCTCTCTCCACTATATATATACACGATGGAGCCTCAGCGCTTGTAGTTGCTCTCTTCACACTCTCTCGGCCTCTCCAGATCTAAATAAGACTTCTTTGGCCTCTCTCTCTCTCTCCCCTCACTGCTGGTGAAAGAGCCGGCAGGATCCGTTTGCCGGGAAGGGAAGGAGGCTTAACGCTGTTGCTGTCGTCGAGGGAGGGAATCCACTACCGGCGCAGCTGTTCTCTTTCACCCAGCGGCAGTGCGGGAGGACCTCCGACCCCTTCTTCCTCGCTGTCATACATAGTGTGGGCCGAGCAGCCTCCGGTCGCCCACCGAACCACACCCCAAGAATCTTAAGGTATAATTTACTTATTCCACATGCATTTCTCTAGCTGCATGTGGGCTTTTTGCCCTTCTGCACTTGAATCTAGGTGTTGGATCAAACAGGAAAGTAGTGGGGAAAGTTGTATAGCATGAATCTAGGACGTGGTTCAAAGAGGAAAGGAATGGGGGAAAGTTGTGGGGAAAGTTGTATAGCATGAATCTAGGACGTGGTTCAAAAAGGAAAGGAAGGGGGGAAAGTTGTATATCATGAATCTAGGACGTGGTTCAAAGAGGAAAGGAATGGGGGAAAGTAGTGGGGAAAGTTGTATAGCATGAATCCAGGACGTGGTTCAAAGTGGAAAGGAAGGGGGAAAGTACTAGTACAGACTGGCTATCCAGCACCTATGTTGGTCGAAAAGGGAAAACAATGACGATCACGACACACATCCACATGTGAACTGATCTTTTTGTTTTGGGGGACAAGGCTGTAGAATTTGAGCAGGACTAGATTTGTTGTGCTCACATAGGGAAAGGTGTCTAAAGATAACAAAACCGGGACCAACACAAATATGCTCCTTGGTTGTTTGTTCTTTGTTGCAACAGACTGTGCATCACCCCTTCATACATCGGTAGATGCACATGGTGCTGGTGCGTCCACTATCACGTGCAACTCTTTAGCTGCTATTAATCTAAGGCCCTGTTTGGTTAAAAAGTCCTAGGACTTTTTTTTCGTCCCAACTAAAAAGTCCCTAGTCCCTACCTGCTTGGTTCCAGGGACTAAACATGGACTAGAGGTTATTAAATGATTTGCTAAAAGACCATGTTACCCCTAGTAATGAACTAATAGAGATAAGGTGTGATGCGGGGCAGGGGCAACTTTTGGAAAAAGTCCCACAAGGACTCTCCCTCCGGGTCTTCTTTCTTTAGTCCCAAATGCCCACTTTTAGTCCCTAGAAGTCCCTCCTGTTTGGTTTAGATGGGACTGACAGGGACTTTTTTCAGTCCCTACACCAAAAAGTCCATGTAAACAAACACCCTCTAATAATGTCGCTGGAAAATTGATGCAATGCCACACTTAAAAACAAATTACATTTTAACGAATTTTATTGTTAATATAATCTCTCTGTTAATATGAATCAATGCCACCGTTTGAGAAATGCTACTGCCTTGCTTTCTTTCCCATTTAGATAAGTTAGATGCTTCTTTTTGTTGGCTTCTCTGTCATCCACTGTTAATGACCACTATTTGTTTCCTTTGCACCTGTGTGTAAACGGGGTTATCTACTTCACCTCGTTGCTATTGTGACCTTTTGTTGCACTGCACAAAACACTTTAAACCAAAATGTCACACCGACAACGTTTCTTGATTTCTTGATCTTAGTGGAACTACACAAGAGGAGATCTTACTTCCTATCCGTGTTGGTAAATTTGGTTCAGATCTTCTTCTTGTGAGTTGTTTGAATTCAGCGTCATGAGAGGTCAGTACTAGCCTTCTTTCACATGATTGTGCAGTGTGCCTTCATATGTTGTGCTACTTGTACGGTAATGTTGCTTGATTTTAGTGAACTGCACAAATGGAGACAAGACTTCCAATCTGTATGTGCACCGTAATATGCCATTGAGGTAAGATAAGGATATTTCACAACTGTTGGCCTGTATTTTGCCACTTTCATCAGAAAATTAATGTCGTTGTTTAGTGCTATACTTGTGCTCCCTAATTGACATGCCAAATCTTACATTGAAGGTGAAGCTTGTATGTTATTGAACCAAGTGATGAAGGGGAAGAACAAGCGGAAGAAAAACAAAAATCAACTCCCGGTGTTGTAATGAAGCACTGGAACTGTGATGACACAAGTAATGATATAGTTTTGCATCTTAATTTATTGCTATGGCTAGAATGAGCAATTGTTTTACCACTGATTTGATGCCACTCTTAATGTAATATGTAATTATCTCTACTTGTGCAAACAGGGATATTCTTTGAAGATACAATATATTTTAGTGGAACTGCACAAGAAGATGTTGGAACATTAAACTAATCGAGGAGTATATAGTAAGCATGGCAACCACAATAGATAACAACAGATGGTTCCGGAGAAGTGCTTGATCTGTATGCTCTACACAATAAGCCTCCTGACAAAGGTTGGTACTCGCTCACGTATTTCATCCATATGATCGAGCTTTGTCATCTCTATTGGAGTTGTGCTACTATTTAGATACTATCATTAGAAAGTGGTATTGTCCTTGAGAAGTGCTTCATCTGTGTTGTTTTAAATATTTCCTTTCCTTTTTTCGAGTAAACAGGGATGCTAGCATTTAGTTGTCCTATTGTCTTTGCACAACAGGATCATCCTCCTCTAAAGAAGAATATGGAGTACGTGAAGTGACTAGTTCCGATTATGCCAGGATGAAGAAGCCCTGTCTATCTTCCCATCAGAAAGAGCAGTTGAAGGATGGTTAAATTGCTCCCCACAAGACCAAACTAACTTCAGCTCAGAAGGATTGACAGATCTCCATTTTTTGTTGTGATGCGCAAGTACAATGTTGTTCTAGGATTCTTTCCCGTGAGTTCCATTTTTTTCAAAGTGTGCTCTACATGGACCATGCAGGTGCCTGTTTAAACTGTCAATTCATAGTATAGTTTGCTTTATACTAATCACTTTTTTGTATTTGTGCAAACACGGTTGCTCAGCTTGATTTCAATGGGAACTGCACAAAATGTTCATGAATACATCGAATCATTCATTTCCACCACAAGAAAGGAGGTGCCGATATGTTCAAGGCATTGCAACATATAAGGGCGAAAGCTTACAAGCTACGCACGAATTTGGTTGATTTTGGTGGAACTACACAAAAAGAACAGGTGGTTTATTTAGCACGAGGTGCCATGTCAATGTTCGAACTGATGGCAAACCCTGCCCATTCCACAAGCATAGGCATTTGATATTTTGGAATGGAAAACCTTGTCAAAGTTTGCTCATTGATGTACGCAAAATAACAAGCATTTGACATTTTTGGAATGGGACAACCTTGTCAAATTTTGCTCATTGATGTTAGCAAGAAGACATGCGTTTGGTATTTTCAAATGGGACGCCCTTTGCTGTCAGCAGCGTCGATCGATTTTTCTTTATTCTTTAGTTGTGAAGTAAATATTGGCTCTAACATGTGAATCGCTGAGATGCATAATCATCGATTGTTTTGAATGTTCTCTATGAATTGCCAGGCCTGTATGTTTGATTGCAATGTAGAGGAACGCTAAAAAGCTGCTCAAACTCTTTGTACTCCCTCTGTTCATTTTTACTTTGCACATTGTGAATGTTCATACTTTTTTCTATAAGATTGGTCAAAGTAGAGATACTTTGACTGTAGACAAAACTTGTATGCAGACTGAAAAGGACCAGAGGGAGTAGATGTGAAACTGCTGCAAGCGAGGTGATCACCCTGGGAATAATGCTAGTATGTATTGTTTTGCATGTTCATCCAATGCCAGTGATACAAGAATTCGAACTAATCAAACTAAATTCATTCATACACGGTCGGATTTCATATAAACATGCTGGATTTCATTACATTTCATACATTCTTCAACTAAAAAGGGGTGCGCTGGAGGTATAATTAATTAACCTCCAGTGGACTGAGCTTAAGTGACTTAACTGCAGGTCCAGTTGCGTAAATAACATGTGGCCCAGATGCCTGTTGGGCCCACGTGTCAGTGAGCCAACTGCACCAACAGTTAAGTAGAAGTAGCGTCCTTCTCCAACATAGTTCTCCGACTCCACGTCGCCGCCAAGAAAATAATCGGCCATCAACGGTCAACCCGCCTAGCTTGGCTTCAACCGGAGTGTAGCAGTGGTGGCCTTACTTGGACCCGAGCAGCGGCGATCTACCGTTTTCTACTCTTCCTCATTTTTTGTGTGGCGCGGCCTCATTGGCAGCGGGGCGGGGCCTCGAAGGAGCCGATGATGTCCTCTGTCTCGCTGCCGGCGGGGCGGCGCTGATAACCCACAAGTATAGGGATCAATTGTAGCCTCTTTCGATAAGTAAGAGTGTCGAACCCAACGAGGAGCTAAAGTTAGAACAAATATTCCCTCAAGTTCTATCGACCACCGATACAACTCTACGCACGCTTAACGTTCGCTTTACCTAAAACAAGTATGAAACTAAAAGTACTTTGTAGGTGTTGTTGAATAGGTTTGCAAGAATATAAAGAGTACGTAAATAAAAACTAGGGGATGTTTAAGTAAAGAAAAAATAAAGTTAGTATAGCGAGTGTGGAAAAGTGGTGGTAGGAGTTTCGAAATTGTCCCTAAGCAATTAACTACTTTACAAGACCGATAGCAAGTTTTATGTGGGAGAGGCCACTACTAGCATGTCATCCCTGACTTGGAATTCTATGCACTTATGATTGGAAATATTAGCAAGCATCTGCAACTAATAACGTTCATTAAGGTAAAACCCAACCATAGCATTAAGATATATTGGCCCCTCTTCAATCCCGTATGCATTAATTTCTATGCTAGGTTGAAGCTTCTGTCACTCTTGCCCTCCAATACATAGTCATATCAACATACAACTAACCCTATGGTGTGATCCACGCGCGCGCTCATATGATGGGCACCAAAGGATAGCAACATAACCACAAGCAAATTAAACCAATCATAGCAATTAACCAATTACCGATAGGAGAACGAAAATCTACTCAGACATCAAAGGATGGCAACACATCATTGGATAATAATATGAAGCATAAAGAACCATTTTCAAGTAGATGGTACAACAGGTTGCAGGAGAGTGGACCACTGTAGGTAGATGGGGGAGGGTGATGAAGATGTTGGTGAAGATGACGGAGGTGTTGGTGTAGATTGTGGTGACGATGATGGCCCCGGCGGCGTTCCGGCGCCACCGGAAGAGAGGGAGAGAGCCATCCTTCTTCTTCTTCTTCCTTGACCTTCTCCCTTGATGGGAGAAGGGTTTCCCCTCTAGTCCTTGGCATCCATGGCATGGGAGGGGCGAGAGCCCCTCCGAAATTGGATCTGTCTCTCTCTGTTTCTACGTTCCCAGATTCTGACCTTTCACCGTTTCTTATATTCCCAAAGATCCGTAACTCCGATTGGGATGAAATTTGGACACGGTTTTTATCCGGATATTGGATTTCTTGCGGTGAAAACCGCCTTATGGGGTGGCCACGAGGGTCAGGGGCGTGCTCCCTGCCCTCGTGGCCCCCTCGGGCATCGTCTCGCGTTGATTCTTCTTCCCAAAAATCACATATATTCCAAAATAATCACCGTCAGTTTTTATTCCATTTGGACTCCGTTTGATATGGATTTTCTGCGAAACAAAAAAACATGCAACAAACAGGAACTGGCACTGGGCACTGGAACAATATGTTAGTCCCATAAATAGTATACGTTGCCAAAAGTATATGAAAGTTGTATAATATTGGCATGGAACAATCAAAAAGTATAGATACGACGGAGATGTATCAGCATCCCCAAGCTTAATTCCTGCTAGTCCTCGAGTAGGTAAATGATAAAAATATAATTTTTAATGTGGAATGCTACCTAGCATAATCTTGATCATGTAATCTAATCGTGGCATGAATATAAGACACGAGTGATTCAAAGCAATAGTGTATCGTTTGACATTAAGACAATAATACTTCAAGCATACTAATAAAGCAATCATGTCTTTTCAAAATAACATGGCCAAAGAAAGTTATCCCTACAAAATCATATGGTCTGGCTATGCTCCATCTTCACCACACAAAATAATCAAATCATGCACAACCCCAATGACAAGCCAAGCAATTGTTTCATACTTTTGACGTTCTCAAACCTTTTCAACTTTCACGCAATACATGAGCATGAGCCATGGACATAGCACTACAGGTGGAATAGAATATGATGGTGGAGGTTGTGTGGAGAAGACAAAAAGGAGAAAGTCTCACATCGACGCGGCTAATCAATGGGCTATGGAGATGCCCATCAATTGATGTCAATGTAAGGAGTAGGGATTGCCATGCAACGGATGCACTAGAGCTATAAGTGTATGAAAGCTCAAACTGAAACTAAGTGGGTGTGCATCCAACTTGCTTGCTCATGAAGACCTAGGGCATTTGAGGAAGCCTGTCATTGGAATATACAAGCCAAGTCTATAATGAAAATTCCCACTAGTATATGAAAGTGATAACTCAAGAGACTCTCTATATAAAGAACATGGTGCTACTCTGAAGCACAAGTGTGGTAAAAGGATAGTAACATTGTCCCTTCTCTCTTTTTCTCTCATTTTTTTGTTTTTTTGTTTTCTTTTTTTCTTTTTTAGGCTTATTTGGCCTCTCTCTTTTTTTTGGGCTTCTTTGGCCACTTTTATTTTGATAACCTCACATGGAACAATGTTCTAATAATGATGATCATCACACTTTTATTTACTTACAACTCAATATTACAACTCGATACTACAACAAAGATATGACTCTATATGAATGCCTCCGGAGGTGTACTGGGATGTGCAATGATCTAGCGTAGCAAAGATATCAAAAAATGGACAAGCCAGGAAAATATCATGCTAGCTATCAGATCATGCAAAGCAATATGACAATAGATGCTCAAGTCATGTATATGATGATGATGGAAGTTGCATGGCAATATATCTCGGAATGGCTATGGAAATGCCATGATAGGTAGGTATGGTGGCTGTTTTGAGGAAGATATAAGGAGGCTTGTGTGTGATAGAGCGTATCGTATCACGGGGTTTGGATGCACCGGCGAAGTTTGCACCAACTCTCGAGGTGAGAAAGGGCAATGCACGGTACCGAAGAGGCTAGCAATGATGGAAGGGTGAGAGTGCATATAATCCATGGACTCAACATTAGTCATAAAGAACTCACATATTTATTGCAAAAATCTATTAGTCATCGAAACAAAGTACTACGCACATGCTCCTAGGGGGATAGATTGGTAAGAAAAGACCACCGCTCGTCGCCGACCGCCACTCATAAGGAAGACAATCAAAGAAACACCTTATGCTTCAAATTTGTCACACAACGGTCACCATACGTGCATGCTACAGGATACGAAAACCTCAACACAAGTATTTCTCAATTTCACAATTACTCAACTAGCACGACTCTAATATCACCACCTTTATATCGCAAAACTATTGCAAGGAATCAAACATATCATATTCAGTGATCTACAAGTTTTATGTAGGATTTTATGACTAAGCATGTGAATGACCAATTCCTGTCATCTCTCTAAATAGATATAAGTGAAGCAAGAGAGTTTAATTCTTTCTACAAAAGATATGCCCACGCTCTAACAAATATAAGTGAAGCAAAAGAGCATTCTACAAACGGCGGTTTTCTATGTGAAGAGGAACAGACAATCCAAACTTCAAATGATATAAGTGAAGCACATGAAGCATTCTATAAAGCCATACTCAAAAGATTTAAGTGAAGTGCAATGAGCATTCTATAAATCAACCAAGGACTATCTCATAACAGCATGGTGCATAAAAGAAGTGAAAACTAAATGCAAAAGACGCTCCAATATTTGCACATATCACATGAACGAAACGAAACCGAAGACATACCGATACTTGTTGACGAAAGTGGGATGCCTTTCGGGCATCCCCAAGCTTAGACGCTTGAGTATCCTTGAATATTTACTTGGGGTGCCTTGGGCATCCCAAAGCATGAGCACTTGCCTCTCCTTCTTTTCCTCATATCGAGACCTCCTCGATCCTCGAATACTTCATCCACACAAAACTCAACAGAAAGTTCGGTAAGATCCGTTTGTATAACAAAGCAAATCACTACTCTAAGTACTGTTGCAAACCAATTCATATTATTTTTGCATTGTATCTACTGCAATATAACTTTTCCATGGATGTAACATCCCAAATTTTCAATTTGGAATGTTATACCTAGATCATCACTTGCATATCATATTTTATTGCATGTTGGCTCGATCGTAGAAATTTCACGCAACTCAAGGACCCACGGAGAGAGTTGGAGATTTTGTTATTTTCATATTTGAGATTTCTCAAATTTTGAAAATAGGATCATTTGATTTTATTTATTTTATCTTCAATTATTTCTACAGTCAAAATATGAGAGAGGGAATAAAATGACTTTCCCATAGTAAAGGAATAGCAAAGATTTAATAAAAAAATCAAATAAGATTTTTATTTGGAGTGTTTCGCTATTTTATTTGAATTCAGGAAAAATGTGCATTTTTCAAAATTGCATTTAGGCCCCAAATAAATGTTCATCTTGTCTGGCTTGATTTTAGAAGCCGGGGAAAATTTATTTTGGGATTTTTGGAGTCCATTTAGTATTTCTTTCATTAGTTTTTCTGCGCGGAATTAATTTAAAAAAACCGGAAACCGCCTATAGGCCGGATCCGGCCAGGACTCCTCTGGCCGGGGGGGCTTTAAATAGCGCCACCCCGGGCAGCCCCAGCCAAGCCGCCCGCCGCCCCGCCCCAAACCCTAACCATAGCCGCCGCCGCCACATGGTGCAGCCGGGCGCCGCCGCTTATCCGCCGCCCAGTGCCGAGGTTGACCCCGCCGCCGCTGGTTTTTGTTAGAAAACCGTTCGGTTTTCCGTCGATTTTCGCCGGTTTTCGTTCGGTTTTTTTAGATTAGTTTTTTTATTAGATCGGTTTTTTCGGTTTAGGTTAATTAGCGAGTGTTCGCTCGTTCGTTCGTTTTAACGAACGCGTTCGTCGCTTAGATCCAGTTAACGAACGTTCGTTCGTTAAGCTGTTCATCGTTTTTTCTTTTTCTCGGATTTTCCGCGATTATTTCTGATCGCGATTTCTGATCCGATTTTTGTTTTACTATAACTTTTCGCTCGTTTATCGGAATCAGGCGATTCAAGCACCTGGAGTTTTGTCTCGAAACCCTCTTTCCGAATAACCAACCCAAACAAGTTTTTACTTCTGTAAAATTTGACTTAGGTTCAGATTAGTAAAACGAAGTTGTTTTCTTTCGCCGTTTGACTTTCGTTGCTTCGTTTGATTTGATTCTTTTTGCAAACAGGAGTTCTTAAGTTGAACTTTCTGGTTAGATCTTTTATTTGAGTTTTACCTGTGCATTAGTTGAGTACTTATGGAGTGTTTGTTTGTTTGCGATAGAGTGCCCGGAGTGCGCCGCTTGCTACTTTGAATCTCTAGGTTTCACGGATTATCAGCAAGGCAAATAACACTTTGATCATATCCCTTTTCATACCCAGTTTTTATGCATTAGATAAATCCTCAAACATTGCATGATTAGGATCTAATTAAATTGTGGGTTTTGGGAAGTAGATGAGGTAGTACATATTACCCGTTTAATTATCAAACCCTTGGGAGTTACTCCTACGTTTGCTTATTATCCCATGCTATGCTAGTAGACGTGGATTGGGTGGGTGTATCCATGACAGATGTGAGATTGTTAATTAATGGTTTATCTAAGGTGGCAACTTAAACACATATCTGGGTGGATTGAGGTACCTGGGTATTCCAGGATTGCCTGTTTCTTTTTGGACCGCCACCCAGGCTCAAAGGGATCATGAGATTATTAATGCTAGAAACTTTCGTGTGCAGCCACAAGCTACAATGGGCTCTAGCATAGTTGACTAAGTCGTGTGAACTCTTACAGTGGTAGACGAGCAGATGTAGGGGATGTAGGTTGGTACGGTCTACCCATTCGTAAGGTGCTAGCGCTTCTGAAAGACTATGTCTCGGTCATCCGTTTCTCAAACACCATGTAGTGCGAGAATCTTAACGGAGGAGATCGAGTCTTGTGGGGAAAAGTGCACAAACCTCTACAGAGTGTATCAAACTAATCATGGTTAGCCGTGTCCCCGGTTATGGACATATTGAGTATCTAGTACTTGGATATCATGTGAATCTCATCATGTTACTTTAATTAATATTGTTGGGTTTAATGATGATGCTTAATTGGGATTGAGAATGCTGTCAACCATTCTCAATGTTTAACAACCACCATGATAGTTAAATAAAATTTATTCCTTTGATGTAGGGAAAAACTGGCTTTATGCAAAACTGTAACCATATAGCTTTCTACCAGCCATATATGCATGTAGTATAGCTTATTTCTTTCATTACTCTCTATGTGTTACATTGCCAGCATATTCCATGTGCTAACCCGTTTTCGGGCTGCAACGTTCATGTTGCAGACTTTTCAGACGACGAGTAAGGTGCCTTAGGTCGTGGTCCTATACTCAGTGATGCCATTGGAGTTGATGGACTCTCTATTCTTCCAAGCCTTCCGCTGTTATCGTTATTAGATGGCCTTAAGCCATGTTCATTGTAATAAGTTCTCCTTTGGAGACATTCAATGTAATAAGTGTGTGATTGCTACTCTGTTATAAATCCTTCAAGTACTGTGTGGTGTCAGCATTACTAATCCAGGGATGACACCTGAGCAGAGAGATCAGACTGTTTGAGGTCTGGTCGCTACAAGATAATATCGAGCACCACCGACCGTAGAGACACGACCACTAAGCTAAAGCCTAGATCACTACTCTTTCTCCTCATTTCTGACTCCTCATCTTTTCTATTCTTTTAGGATGGCGGATGCAAGGAACAAGTTCACACAACCGGATGAAGATACACCCTTTGGATGTCACTTGAAGGAAGTCACTAGATACCTAAACATCAGAGTACCAAGCTTCACCGGTACCTACAACGCCACATTACCCGAAGAGGAGCGCTGGATGATTCAAGTTCAAGTTCCAGGAAGGACATTTGCACCAGTCACGGAGCCCATAGAGTTTTCCTTTGATGCACCAACCTGGAGTCTAGGAAAGAGCATGGCAGCCCACATCGCCATGGGACGTATTGGAGAAGTTTACCACAATGATATCAAGAATACCATCTACCAGATTTGTGGGCGCCGAGATGAGCAATGGGAGATGATCAGCACCAGGAGGGACAGATCAATCACAGCTTATATCCAGGAGTTAAACCAGCACATCCGACGCCAGGAGAACCAGATGTGCGCAGGCATGGAGGATCTGCAGAAGGCTATGACCAAGATCAAGGAGCTAGAAGATGAACTCAAGGCTACATGAGAAGACTACATGGAGGAGATCGTCGCTCTAGTGAGACAAAACGGCGACCTTAAGGAGAAGATTGAAGTATTCATGGGAGGTTCAGCACCCAAAAGAAATGATGACGGTTCCACTTGCCCGGATAACTATATCATCATCGACGACACCGACTCGGACCCCGACGACAGTGATGATGACTATGTTGATGAAGCTGGAGCGGATATCATGGAGTCTTCATCGGAGCAGTTTTTCTAGTTAACCACCATGGAAGTAGTAGAAACTCCACCATTTTATCTATTTTAGTCCAAGCACTTTGTAACGATAGTTAGACCGTTGTATGCCCTTGTTTGAATTGATTGGAGTGATATTGTTTGCTTTTGTCTCATGTGCATATGGGTAGTGTTTTCTCACTAGACCTCATTCTATTCTATTTTCTCTTCTTTTCTAAAAACCCTCAGATGCATCCGAGACGCGACACCGGATTTGTTTTCCCACCGGAGATCACCCAGTTGATTCAGCAGCAGAATGCCTTGATTCAAACATTGGTACAGAACCAAGGCAACAACAACAACAACAACAACAACAACCCACCACCGCCACCTGTTGATCATTTGATTCATTTCTTGAGGCTAAATCCGCCAGTGTTTTCTAGTAGCACCGAGCCGATTGTTGCAGATGACTGGCTCCGCAAGGTTGGAAGGGAGCTGACCACTGCAGGATGCACTGATGCGGAAAGAGTGCGTTTTGCCGCACATCAGCTTGATGGACCCACAGCATCATGGTGGGAAAATTACACAGCCACGCACCCCATTGACACAGTCACGTGGGATCAGTTTCAACAAGCTTTCCATACTGCCCACGTTTCAGCAGGAGCTATGGCCATGAAAAAGCATGAGTTTCGCAACTTATGCCAAGGAGGACGCACTGTAGGCCTGTATGTGGAGGATTTTAGTAAGCTAGCATGTTATGCCCCAGATGACGTTGCTACAGATGCAGCTAAGCAGGAGAAGTTTCTAGAAGGACCGAACGATGAGCTGAGCATGCAGTTGATGGTAGCCACTTTTAGTAACTACCAGGAGTTGGTATCGTGCTCTTATGATTGAAGGGAAGCAGCATCAGATTGACAATCGCAAGAGGAAGTATGGACAGGGGAAGTACAACTCTGGAGCTCAGCAGAAGCTACGCTTTACCCCGAAGTCGGGAGGACAATTTCAGCATACTCATGGAGGAGGTAGCTCGCACAATCATAATGGCACAAAGAATGGAAACAGGAATGGAGGAAGCAATGGACAAAACCGCACCAACCCGTCAACCCCAGCCAAGAGAGACATGAGCCAAGTCACTTCTTTTAAGTGCCAGAAGACTGGGCATTATGCAAATGAATGTCCTGAAGCCCACAATGGCAATGGCAATGGAAGCTCAGGGAAGAAGCCGAACCCTTTCAACAGGGGACAGGTGAACCACGTTACCGTGGAGGAGGTTGAAGCTCAGCCAGACGCAGTAATAGGTAAGTTTTTGGTTAAGACATTTACTGCAGTTGTTCTTTTTTATACTGGTGCATCGCATTCATACATATCAAGGGGATTTGTGGATAAGTATAATTTGCCAACCCAAGCCCTTAGGTCACGCATGCTAGTAACCTCACCCGGAGTAGAATATATGGCGAATATATGGTGTGATCGACTACCATTAAGGATTGGAAACTACGTATTCCCCTCGGACCTAATAGTTTTGGAATCGCAAGGATTGGATGTGATATTAGGCATGGATTGGTTATCAAAGTACGGGGGGAACATTGATTGCGCCAGTAAGTCGATTTTGCTTACCACCACAGAAGGAAGGAGAATCAAGTATGTATCACGGCATGAGCCGAGGAGGGCACATGTAAATTCCTTATCAGGAGTTGTGCAGCAGGAAGTACCAGTGGTGAAGGATTACCCGGACGTGTTTCCAGAAGAGTTGCCAGGCATGCCACCGGACAGAGACATTGAGTTCCTGATTGAACTATTGCCAGGCATTGGGCCGATATCTAAGAGACCGTATAGGATGCCCGCACAAGATTTGGAAGTAATTGAGAAGCAGATTAAGGAGTTACTGGATAAAGGTTTTATTCGCCCAAGTTCTTCGCCTTGGGGATCGCCAATACTTCTAGTGGAGAAGAAGGATGGATCATTAAGAATGGTTGTTGATTACCGAGGATTAAATGAAGTGACCATTAGGAACAAATACTCGTTGCCGATGATCAACGACTTGTTTGACCAATTGCAAGGAGCTAAGGTATTTTCCAAGATCGATTTGCGATCGGGATACCATCAGTTGAAGATTCGAGAGCAGGATATACCTAAGATGGCTTTTACCACCAGCTACGGGCTGTATGAGTATACGGTTATGTCATTTGGATTGACTAATGCACCTGCCTATTTTATGAACATGATGAACAAGGTGTTTATGGAATTTTTGGATAAGTTCGTCGTGGTGTTCATTGATGATATTTTGGTCTACTCAAAGAATGAAGAAGAGCATAAGGAGCATTTGCGTTTAGTACTCGAGAAGCTCAGAGAACATCAGTTATATGCCAAGTTCAGCAAATGTGAGTTTTGGTTGAAGGAAGTTGGATTTCTCAGACATGTTATATCCGGAGAAGGTATAGAAGTAGACCCCACTAAATTTGCCACTGTGACAAACTAGGAAGCACCAACGACAGTTGGAGAGATCCGGAGTTTTCTTGGACTGGCCGGATACTACCGGAGATTCATTGAGAATTTCTCGAAGATTGCGAAGCCTATGACGGAGTTGTTGAAGAAGGACAATAAGTTCAATTGGACCGAGGAATATGAGGCTGGTTTCCAAGAGTTGAAGAACCGTTTGGTTACCTCACCAGTGTTAATTCTGCCAGATCAAAGCAAGGATTACGAGGTGTATTGCGACGCTTCACGTCGAGGACTTGGAGCAGTGCTTATGCAAGAGGGAAGAGTTGTTTCGTATGCTTCACGACAGCTTAAGCCTCATGAGTTAAATTATGCTACTCATGATTTAGAGTTAGCAGCCGTAGTGCACGACCGAAAACTTGGAGACATTTTCTTATTGGAAACCACTGTGAGGTGTACACGGATCACAAGAGTTTGAAGTACATCTTCATGCAGAAGGAGTTAAATCTCAGGCAGAGGAGATGGTTGGAGCTCATTAAGGAATACGATATGAGATTGCATTATCAACCCGGAAAAGCTAACGTAGTAGCAGATGCGTTGAGCCGCAAGAGCCATGTCAACACCCTAATGACCGGAGGTTTACCTAAAGATTTAGCTGAGGAATTTCGAGAGCTATGTTTGGAAATAGTTCCGAGAGGCTATGTAGCAGCATTGGAAATACAGTCTACTTTTATGGATAAGATTAGAGAAGCTCAGAAGACGGATAAGGAGATTGCCTCTATTAAAGAGAAAATGAGCAATGGAAAAGCTAAGGGATTTCGTGAGGATGAGCACGATACCTTATGGTTTGAGGACCGCATTTATGTGCCAAGTGATCCGGAGATCAGGAAGATGATTTTGCTAGAGGCCCATGATTCGCCGTATTCGATCCACCCAGCAAATACCAAGATGTATTTGGATTTGAAGGATACTCTCTGGTGGACCGGAATGAAGAAAGATATTGCTGAGTCTGTAGTAGTTTGTGATGTATGTTAGAGAGTGAAGGCAGAACATCAGAAGCCAGCAGGATTGTTACAGCCATTGCCAATACCCAAATGGAAGTGGGAAAAATTAGGCATGGATTTCATCACGGGATTGCCCAGGACTCGTTCAGGCTATGACTCGATTTGGGTTGTAGTCGATCGTTTGACGAAGGTAGCTCATTTCATTCCAGTGAAGACTACCTACAGCAGTGCCAAATTGGCTAAGATATACATGACCAGAATCATATGTATGCATGGAGTTCCGAGGAGAATCGTATCAGACAGAGGAACCCAATTCACCTCAAAGTTTTGGAATCAGTTGCACGAAACTTTGGGAACAAGACTAGAGTTTAGCACAGCTTTTCATCCCCAGACAGATGGACAAACCGAGAGAGTCAACCAGATTTTGGAGGATATGCTGAGAGCATGTGCATTGGATTATGGATCAAGTTGGGATGACAACTTGCCATATGCGGAGTTTTCTTATAACAACAGCTACCAAACCAGTTTGAAGATGGCCCCTTTCGAAGCCTTGTACGGAAGGAGGTGCAGAACCCCGCTGTTGTGGGATGAAGTTGGAGACCGCCAGTTGTTTGGACCGGATTTGATTAAGGAGTCTGAACGGAAAGTGAAGTTGATTCGCGATAGGCTCAAGGTAGCCCAGTCTAGGCAGAAGAGCTATGCGGATTCAAAACGCAAGGAGACAGTATACGAAGTCGGAGACAGAGTTTATCTTCGAGTATCTCCGCTACGAGGAGTTAAGCGTTTTGGAGTTAAAGGAAAGTTAGCGCCACGTTTTGTGGGACCGTACAAAGTTTTGGAGCGCATGGGAGAAGTTGCGTATAAGTTGGAATTGCCCGAGGGATTGTCAGGTGTTCACGACGTGTTCCACGTTTCTCAGTTGAAGAAGTGCCACACAGATATGGCGGATATACCCC